>QEPC01005447.1:6641765-6667623 GCA_003113815.1 Sphenodon punctatus
CTGCCATGGCTGCCTGTCATGATGGGGGAGCAGGGTGCTGGGTGTAGCACAGGGGCAGGGTTGGCTGGCTGCATGTTCCTGTTCTCCCCACTCTCAGTCCCCACTCCCAGTTTATTGGAGCTGAGGTCTATCTCACATGGAGAGTCCCAGAGGATCTTGTAACTGCAGAATTTCCTCAAACAGGTTCCTGCATCATGTTCTCTCTGCCTAAATAGTTCATAAAGGTAAGTTATATATTCCTAACACCATACAAGGTGCTGCTTAGGGATGAAACGAGCACTAAATTGCTGCTTATGAGTAATGTTGCCATATCGGGAACCAGGACTGATTTCCTGATGATTTTTCAATACCGATACAATTTCTCAGTTCCTGCAATACCATGAGATACCATACTTATTTACTGACATTCCGTTTACCATTTACTGCATACCATGTACCATTCATTTACTGCTTACTGTATTGCCAAGGGTACCATTTTACTTCTGGGTTCCACGTTTCTGAACCAATCTCTGTGCAAAAAGCCCACCCCTGAACCTCCTCTCCAGTGCCTCCAACCAGAATTGTTGTTCCCTTTGCTTTGACCAATCTGCAACTGGATTGCAGTTTTGTAAAGGAATCTGCATACCAACCAATGAGTGACAAGGAAGTACAAGGAAAAATGGAGTGCAGAGAAGAAAGAAGTATTGCGTCAGTATTACCTCTTGGGATTTGAAATTGATGTCAAAGCAGTAAATTGCAAAGTGGTAAACAGGATCCTGGTAAGCAGAAAGTCAGTAAATCAAGAAACGAAATGTTGATCAAGACATTGTCAAGTACCAAGATGTTTTTGGTTCGACCGAGATGGTATCGGGAAATGGGATTTCGATGGGAATTCCTGTTTTTGCAAAATCCTCATTTCTGCCTTAGTTCTGCTTCATCCCATTGTGGAGAGGATAGTCTGGTACATAATTCAGAGCCAGGTTTGGATATTGAACTTTCCCAATTTTTGGTGGGGAAAGGTAGGCTAGTTCTCACATGTTGAATGGAGCCCATTCACTGTTTTGGTGCCAGTAAGACATAAAAGCATGTCTGAGCCCCATTTTGTGGGGAGTGTGCTGAACTGCATTGCTCACAAATAGTTCCCAAGTATTTTATGGCTTCTTGTTTTTCAGGAACCTGTAGAAAGTAAAAAATTGCACCATAGGCATCAAGATACACTCTCCTCTCGCCTGCAGCTAAAATCCCCTGGCCCTGGTCTCTCGTCTGAAAAGAAACCACTGACACCCTCCAATCCACAGCAGTACTGCAGCTTCTGCCATGAAGTTTCCTTTTCCAGGACAGGAGGAAATGGGACTGATCAGCTAAAAGAAGAGGGAAGAACAAGGGATCAAGACTTAGAAGTGTCCAAGCTCAGCAATGGCAAGACCATGACTTCCTTGAAGCTAACATCTCAGCAGTCCCGGATGATACAGCTGAGAGAAAGGAAGGCCACACAGATGCTAGCTATCGTTCTGGGTGAGTGAGTCATCATTATTCACTGGGTAGAAACTGGTGCTCCATGATCCTAAACGCATTACTGCTTGTAAAGCACATTGAGTTCTCTTTCTCTAGAGCAAAGTATATTAGCATTAATATGGAGACTCATAACAAAAACTTTGCAGTGGTAGTAGCACAGCTACTATATGACTTACACCAGCACATAGAGATCCATCCATCCCTAGAAGTTGCCTCTCCCAAGTCCCTGCTCGCTGTTACTGTGGGGAAGGCATGAGGCTTACCCTGCCATGTCCTATATTTTTGTGTTCAGCTGGAGTTGCCATTTTTGCAAATTGTTAGAGGGCACTTATGGGAAATACAGGTTACAGGGCTGCACTGACTCCACTGTGACCCTGAAACCTGTATTTCTCATAAGTGCCCTCTAAAAATGTGCATATATGGCAACCCTATGTTCAGTAGTTGAAGAGATGATTTCCATCTCCAGGGCTGTTGTGCCAGCACCATTCATCAGCATTTAATTCACCACAAATATTTCAAAGTAAGTATAAAGCCTATCATTTGGGCCTAAGCTCCTTGACCTCTCTACAGCCAGACAGGCAGTGCTGTCAAATTTTAAGGCATTTCTTTATTTCAGTAGATCTCCCAATGGAGAGAACGAGAAGTCGCAGTAGCCTGTCCCAGGTATACACATAGATCTGTACATCATTGGAGGGCTTGATGCTCAGCTTCCTGGAGGTGGGGAGAGCCATCGCTCGATCCTCGGCCCCGGCTCCCCCCACCTCCAGGAAGTCCTTACAGGAACTCCCCAGCACCCCCACTCCGGCCAAGACAGGAAGCTGAGGCAGCTTGGGCTTGATCCTCACCTTCCGCCTCAGTCAGAGGAAGCGGCTACACTTGAGGAAAGCCGGAGAGAGGCAGCCAGAGCCCCTGCAGCAGAAGTGGAGAGACCCCCTCCCTCTCTGTTCCCCACCCCCTCATTCTCTGGGAGGAGTGGAGCCCCTGCAGTACTCACTCTCAGTCACCTCCCTCTACAGCCTGCTGACCCCCCCCCTTGGTGCCTTTCTTAGCCTTTCACCAGCCCCACTTAGCCCTGGAGCTCCTCTCACCTCTGGGAAGCTGAGGATCAAGCCCCTTGTGCCTCAAGGTGGGAGGAGCTGTGACCGCTAGCCCCTCGGTGCCTGACATATGCGGGTTCCGCAAGGGGTGTGCACACAATGCTTGTCCAATCACCCAGTAGGTGTTCATTCCTGCTTCCCTTTGGGCAAATAAATTATTTAAGTATTATTTATGGAAAGCTAAATTAAAGTTTATGTTGTTAAATAAGCAATGGTTTCCATGCTTATTCTGGGAAAGGCAGGAGGTTTGGGGAAGTGGGGGCAGTGGAGAATGGTGGTATGACATAGTGATAAGCCGCTTTGGGGACTGGGGCTTCAAAGGGAAGGAGAGTGGCAGGTGCCCCCAAAATGGGGGTTGGAGAGGTCGCTGGCCATGCACTCGCACTGTGGTATGTGCTGCTCCACTTCCTGGCACAGCCTAATGCTATCGGCCTGCCGCAGGGCAACATTCCTGTTCAATCTGCCCCACTGTGCAGCCTCCCCAATGCAACCTGCCCCACTGTGCAGCTGATTTTCCTCAATAAAACATACACTCACTCTTTCCCACCCATGTTTTAGTCTGACCTAGTTTTACGAAGCTCTCCTGCACAATCTCTGCCCCTCCTCCCCCAAAATAGACCCCTCCTGCTCATATTTTTAGTCAGAGAAGCAAATTTTCATGAGAAAAGGGGCAAAATAAAGTTCAGTTGGTTTCAGTTGCTGCCAATGAGCATGCTCAAACCAACTGAGCATGCTCAGTACTAGCAAGGTAGGAAAATGTCACAAATCCCCCTTTGCACTGTCTGCAACCTGCTAGCTCTCCACGGGACTTTTTTGCTGTGTAATCTGTTCTCTATTGCATTGTTTACAAAGTAAGCATCTCCCCCTTTGCATCACACCCTGCACAATTAACTTTTCACTCAACACACAATTAACCTGGTCCCACCTGCACTGTTGTTTTTTGTTCTGTGTTTGTAGAGCGTGTGGCTGCACCTTGTATACAATGGGACCCTGACCCTTGACTTCCATACACTGCCATAAACTTAAACCACATGCCAAATGTTTTGAAACGTTTAAAGCGCTGGACAACTGCCTAGTTAGGATTAGCTGCAGGCAGCACATGACCAATTACTGTCATAATTGCTCAGAAGAAAGAAACAGCGGATACAGTTTTCTTTTCATGGTTCACTGTGGCTGTGAGTCATGAGGGGGTTTGGTAGTGCTGCCGGGTGTAAACTTTTTGGTTTTCTGGGAAGGGCGGGGACTGGTCCACATTCAGGGGGTGGAGCCAAACCCAGGGGGCAGAGTTAAACCAGGGACGGCGTCAAACCCAACATCTATGTGACAGGGGAGGGAAGGGGAATGACGGAGTGCGTTGTGGGGGCTGAACCCAGCAGGAGAGGGGGTTGAAAAGCCAGGGGTGCTGAGCCACTGTCCGGGGGACGGGGGGACTTCCAATACCCCAGGAAGGGCTGGAGCCCTTCAGCCCCAATGAAGTGCACTGAACACAGACTCCAGCGGGCTATCATCTTTTTTATAAACACCCAGTAACTACTACATATTCATAGTTGGTACCAGCACAGGGGGAGGAGGCAATTTCAATCCCAAAAGCATAAAAAGTGCATAAGGAGTGTGAAGAGGTCAGGCTCTCCACCTGGACCATGAGCATCAAGATTTGATTTTTGCTACAAGTCATCCATATTTTTTTTACCTGCTTCACAGTGTGCTTGATTAATTACTACAGAGGACCCACTCTATGAGCTTTAAGTGGGAATAATGGTGCATAATGTAGACCTAGACACCCTCTGCGTAAGGATAGGTTTCACACTAATGTTTATAGAGTGCTTAGAGAACCTTGATACATGGTCTGGGTTGCAAGGGTACAAATGGGACACAATTTAGCCCTAGCTAGGATTGCAGAATCATAATCAATATGATCTCTCAGTCTCTCATTTAAATCCTAGGGACATTCATAGTCTGCTGGATGCCGTTCTTCTTGATCCACATTCTGAACACTCACTGTCAAGTCTGCCACATCCCTCCAGAGCTCTACAGTGCCACCATATGGCTTGGTTATGTAAACAGCGCCATCAATCCTGTCATCTACACCACCTTCAACACAGAGTTCCGCAAAGCTTTCCTCAAGATTCTCTACTGCTGACAGTGGGATGAATGGACGCGGGACTGGTTTCATATAAACTTGGCTGGGTGTGACATGGAAGAGACTACTGAGATGGTTCTACATTCTATAGCAATCTGGATGGACAGTCTCAGCCATCAGTGGGGAGAAAACGCACAGCGCCCACTTCTGTCAAGACACTGGTCCCTAATGTTTCTACTATAGATTAAACTCTGTTAGCTATAGAAGCATTAGGGCTCAAATCCAGGGTGAGCTGCAGTCAGTATAGCACAACAAGAACACACACACCTCAGCTGGTCAGGCATTCTCTCCAGTAGACTGCACACAACACACTGGCCAGTACAGGATATTGGAACGGGGACCTGTGGAGCTGACAAGGTTTATTCATTGGATAATCCCCAGGAATCCCATTCAAGTTCACTCCGATGCTTAACTTACAAACACAGCAAAGGATTGCAAGTAAGCAGAGCAAAAGAATCTGCCTCACTCAAACATCTTTCATTGGGTAAAAACATACGTGATGCTGGCCCAGTTAGGCCTGGTTTGCCCCAGTGCCATGGCAAGCCATCTGTTTGTGGCCCACCAGATGTGGACCCAGTTCCTACCCCAGCCAGATGGGAGTCAAGTGGGAAATGCGGGCCCAGTACAAGTCGGGCCCACAGTCCTTGCCTGGGTCCCACCTAGCTGGGGGAAAGCAGGCAAGTCGAGCAGGAACGTGTGTTCCCAGCCCGGCTCCTACCGGCATCCAGGGGTGCCATGGAAGCGAGCTATGGCTGCCTGTAATAGCATATCCAGCCCGGGGAAGCCCGCCCCTCCACAGTGTGGGACAGACGTTCCTCTGGGATGTCTGTTAATACCCATTGACTATTAACATACAGGGACTCTGTCTTAGCCTCTGTGCATATAGCTTATTCAATATGCATTAAGAAGTCATTCATAGTTTAGTTTATGGAAAGCACAAGTGTTTTTGTTCTAAGGCTTTGTTCAGATGTGATGTACAGAAAGTAAGGTTGCCATGTTGGTCCCAAAGATAGGCAATAGCGACAAAGTAGTACAGTGATGTTTTATTGGACCAACTCCAGTTGGTGAAGGTGCGCAAGCTTTCGGACCTCACAGGGTCCTTCATCAGGCAAGCCAGGAATTAGAACTATGAACTATCTATGGACTGAGCAAAGCAGTGAGTATATACAGTGATTGTAAACAATGGCGGAGGGGGTGGGGGTGAGGAAGAGGTGAGAAGGAGCTCCAGGTAGGAGGTCTGCAGTTCAAAAGAACAGAATAAGAGCTGCTGATAGTAAGTAAACCTAAAGCTTCCTGTAGTTGTAGACAGTCATTAGACTTACAAATATGGCTTATGAAACCCATATTCAAATTGAGTTGATTGTTCTTTGTATCTAGTAGAGCGTTTTTGTTCCCAGGCTCGCCTTTTAAAGGTGTTGCATAGGTTTCCTTTTAAGACAAGGACAGAGAGGTGAGAAATGGAGCAGCCATTCAGACATGACATGAGGAGTAGTGAGGGGAGTAGATACCTGACATGACAACACAAAGTTGGGAGAAGTAGCTACTATCAGGACAATTCTCCACCATTAAAACCAATGGGTATTCTGCCATTGACTTTAGTTGATGTGGAGTTACACCATAAGTAGTAGAGAACTACTACATAGTAAATGTTAAGTGTGAATATTATGCTGAAAATGTTTTCACCAAAACCAATCCACACTCCTCAAGCCAGCTCACAATCCTCTGCTGAGGACCGCCTCTTGTTTCATTGCTCTGAGGGGATGAATTGTGGAATAGCTTACATCACGCCCCTGCTGCATTGATCTCACTGAGGGGGAAGCATCCTTCATTAAAGCCAATAGTTGAGCTTTTGTTGACATTAATGGTGGAGGTTTGCACCCTTCGTGTTAGTACACCTAATTCACATCAAACAGCAGTAGTGTCATTTCTGAACATTGTGAGTGAGGGGTACTGCCTAGTAACTTATCTGTCACTGACAGTGGGGCCGATCCCATACCCTGCATGCGGTGTGCTCCACCCATGCGCCATGCATGTGCGCGCAACTCATGCACACGCTCATCGAGACAACATTGTGCCACACGGATCCCGCACAGAGGAGTTTGGAATTGTGGTCACTGTCTCATCTGAATATTAACTTAGCCTTCTCGATCAGATGTCAAAGACAACGATGTCCACTAGAGCAGCATGGGAAGAAGGCAGCTTGCTCCCGCAAAAGAATTTTACCAGACAAGCAGGTCATAAGTCTCCACCATTAAAGTCATTGCCATTGACTTAAATGGGTGGAAGAATGGGACCTAGGCAAAATAGAAGAGGAATAGCAATTATTCTTCTGGCAGCATATGTTGTTGGTATTTTCAGTATCTATTGTAGCAATTTACAGGTGGTGAAATAGATCCAGTATACCTGGAGTCACACAAAAATAATCAGAAGCTGTCTTTAATAAGACTGGTAAAGAATTATACTTTTAAGTATGGGTTTGTATTTATTCGAGATTGTCTGTTGGAGGCTAAATAAAATTGATCAAATTTGTAGAACATCCAATGTCCCCTTGAGTGCAAAATGGATTTCATCAGAGGGTTGCCCATCTGGACTTCATTACTGAAAATAACCTTTTGCACTGCAGGCAGTGCATAAATTCTAGATGCACACTAAGGCCGTTTTTAGACGAGCGCGGCGGCACCCGCGCTTGTTTTCAAAAAATCCGGCAGCCCGTTCCACACGTGACGCTGCGGCCGACGCGCATGCGCGTATTCGGCGGCAGCGTCACGTGTGGAACGGGCTGCCGGCTTTTTTAAGAAACAAGCGCGGGCGCCGCCGCGCTCATCTAAAAACGGCCTTAGTATGGTTGAGGAATGTTGTCTGAAAACTCGATAGGGTGTATAGATCAGCCCCTCAGCTGCCGAACGTTGGCCTACCTCTGATGAAATCAATAGAACTACACCTGGCTGCATTGACTGAGGATCTGACCCTCAGTCCAGAGTTCAACTTTCACTGCAGACAGTGATTTTATTCACTTCAAGCAGATGATATTTTTTCCTCTGTGTTTTTAATATAAACACATCAAATGGTGCCTAAAATTAAGGTATTATAGAATTAATTTTCTGTCAAACGTGATTAACTTCTCAGTGCGGTGCCTGCCATCACAGAATACATTGTACACAGGATGCTTACTATTTTGCTTTCTCCATTCAGGTAGAGGAATGCTGTTGTATCTGAGGGGACTTGGGTGTTTTTAGACAAGCGCCTCCCCACCCATCACCCATCCATCATGCATGTTGCAGGGCTGCATAGAGTGCCAATGTGGCCCTGCAACATGCATGATGGGTGGGTGATGGGTGAGAAGGTGCTTGTCTAAAAACACCTTTTATTAGTAAAGCAGGCAGTGTCAGGAAAAGCTCCCTACATTTGGTTGACACCCTTTTTACAAGAGACGCTCCCACTCATGGACACCCATCATGGGGGAACATCTCATGTAAATATGGAGGTGCGTGGGTGTGCACTCCCATGACCATGCATCCCTCCCCCATGCATGGAGCAACTGGTGAAAACGCAAGTTCCTCCATGTGTGGGGATGGGCGTGTGCCTATCTGCACCTGCCCCACTCCCACCCCCATCACCGCCGCAGAGGCGGTCTGTGTAAAAAGGGCCTAAGACCACCTTCCTCGAAACAGGCACAACTCAGCAATAACATGACAATTTACTGCATGTGCTGTCCCCTCATAGAACCATTAAATCGATGGCAAGGGTTGGGTTTCCCAAGTACCCTTATTGCTGTGTAGCTAGTGGGTATAGGAAGCACTTTAATTTTATTTATTTAAAATGTATATCCCACCCTTCTGCTAAGGTTCAGGACAGGTTAAAACATTAAAACCATATAAAACAGAAGTATATAAAGATATACATGAATCCCCTAAAAACTCCCACTCCATCCCACCACACCAGAACTAGGCACTGGTGCGAAGGAGTGGCCAGTGCTGAGCTCCATTGGCACTGCTGTTTTCCTCAAGGATATGACTAGAGTAAGGGATTCACTTACTTTTTACCAATGGAATAATTGTTCTTCAAGTATAGGCAACTACGTATGGCAAGTAACTGTTGCCGTAGTGTTCCTGAGATGGAGGTGAGCCAGCCTTCGCTGTAAAGGCGATAGAGAGGATTACTGACTGAGCCTGCCCTCTGCAGAGCGGCCTTTTTGGTGTCTCTGGCTCTAGCTCTCAGATTGACTAGCCCTATGTTGTATTAGTATTACTAAATCCTGGCCTGAATTCACTCATTATGAAAGGCACTGCAGAGTAGATTACAGGCTCTTACAATATCATTCCAAGGTTTTGCTTCCATACTATTCAGCCTCAGTGTTGTCTTGCTGTACAGTATAGGAGGATTGCATCATTCCTGTGCTGCATTGGCTCATTCTCAAGGGAAGAGCAGTCTGAAGCCCTGCTCCTTTTATAAAAAGTCTTTGCTGAGATGAACAGCACAGCTCCGCACATTTTTTTCACTGTACAGTATCTAGCCTGACACATCAGGAGCTCTTGCTGAGGCTCTATCTTGCCCTCATTCAAACTTGGCTGCATTGTTAACAGGACTTGCTTACATGCGTGTCATTGGAATCTGTCAATCTGTTGATACCCTTTGTCCATGTTGCAGTTTCTCTAGCGAGTGCTTCCTTTCTGTCTGTAATGCTAAGGTTAAAAGTTCTCCTTGTCTTCTGGGCTATACAGTGTTCAGATCTATGCTTCCCCCCCCCCCCTTTCCTCTTTTGGATACTGTCATAGCACTGCTGGGACTGTACGCATAGGGAAGTGCCCTAATAAGAGTATTGTAACTACATTGGCAATTAACCTAATAAAATTATGTAAAGCAAGTTTGCGGTTGTAGGATGTCATGTGGCACAAAGCTATATTGCTTGTATTCTACTTCATCTTTCTCTAGAGATGATTTTCAAAGCATCTAGTTGTGGTGAGTCTTAGGGTGTTTTTAGATGAGATACTGCCACCAAGCAACTACTCATCCAAATGCCCCTGTGAAGGTGGTGCGGGGATGCACGCTCCTGTGAGCCACACAGCACCCACTCATGGCCATGCACGGAGCACTGACAAAAAATCCAGAGTGCCTCATGTGCGGGAAGCCAAAAAAGTGTGTGGAGATGGGCGCCCACGCATCCCCTGCCCGTATGAACCAGGGTGCCCACCCCATGCCAGCAGACAGGTTCACAGCCCAGACGCCTCCCTGGTTTTGCCCACAGCCCTGCTGGGAGCTCTTATAGAACATGCGCGTGAAATACAACATAGTATTGTCTCAAAGCACACACACCCCCTCGTGATGCAAGAGAAGAGCCAGTGCCATGGAGGCCAGCAGCTTCCTGTGTGTCCTGCCCAGTATGCGTCTCGGTTGTTGCCCGGTCCTGCCAGCAGTTTCAGCGGTTCCCCAGGTCATGGGCAAGAAAGGGTTACTGGCTGCTGCGGCTTCATGTTTCTATGATGGCCGCGGCTGTGTGTCATGGCAGAAGGGCTTAGGGTGGGGTAGGGGTGGGAACGGCTGCCCATATGTGTTGTTTGTAGGCCCGGTCCGTCGTGGCAGGAGTGCGTGGTGGCTGCAGTGGCCACCCTGGGAGCTACCTGTTACAATCCCTCTCACTCACTCCACATGCGTGGCTGCTCTGCAGTTGTGCCACTCAGCGGCCACAGACCCTCCCTCCCCCTCAAGCCGTACTCATTTTAAAACTTCCATAGTCGCCTATGTGAGGTGGCTCTCATTGCTCTCATTTAAGAGGCACAGCATGGTGATCTTGCCACAGAAAAGCAGGGCTCTGCTGGAAAGTAAGCGTCTGCTCTCGCCACTAGCCAGCATAATTGTGGCTATGTGTGCTTTGGAAAATGTGTCCGAGCATCGTGTTTTTCATGGTGTTCTGCACTTGTAACTATTGTTGCTGTTACTCCTCTGGATTGAAACAGTTTATTGACTCCATGAAACATCATCAATTTATTTACTTATTTATTAAAATTTATACCCCACGCTTCCCCAAAGGCTCAGGGCGGCTTACAACAACACAACACACACACAAAATAAAAATACAAAGAAACCCAACAATATCCCCTAAAAATTCCTATCCGCATCCCCAAAACCCACCCACCCAACCTCTACCCCCACCTGTCAAAAGCTCTGCCAAAAAGAAGAGTTTTACACCTTCTCTGGAATAGGCTCAGGCTCGGGCTCTGGTGGATCTCTAAGGAAAAGGAGTTTCATAGAACTGGGGCAGCAACTGAGAACACCTCTCTGTGGACCCTCTTTGTATGAACAAGATTAGCCGCTGGTCCCTGCAAGAGGGCTCTCACAGCCAACTCCAGGGGCTGCAGTGGCGCATGGAAGGAAAGGTGATCTTTCAGGTATATGGGGCCTAAGCTGTTTCGGGCTTTATGTTGAGATGAAAACACTGCTTGAATTACCAGTTAGGTAACAATAAGATTATGGTGTAATGTGTCTTTAAAAGGTGTATGTAGTAGTAGTAGTAGTTATTTATTGTTTGATCATCGGTCATAACAAATATAAATATAGAGTAAGAACAAATAAAAAGCAATACATAACAAAATGTAGTATAATGCTTACAAAAAGGTCGTAACAAATATAAATATAGAGTAAGAACAAATAAAAAGCAATACATAACAAAATGCCGTATAATGCTTACAAAAAATAAACATAAATGAATACACATCAATTACTATGGACTAAGAGTGGGTTAAGACCTACTATAACCTGGGTGGGAAGGGAAGCTTGCTCAGGTGTATGTTGTTACCAGTGCCTCCTAGTCATACTGGAAGGATCAAGACAGAGGGCAGTGCTTTACCAGAAATGAGAGCTAAGACACCTCTTCTTAGAGTCTTCCTAAGGGACTAGGCCAACAGCCTTATGTTAATAAATGTTCTTGCTAATTAACCAACAGGTCTCCTGAGTCAGAATCTGGAAGATCAACACACTTTAAAGGTCAAAACCAGCACCAGACATATAATAAATCATCATATAAAATAAAATAAATGAAATAAATCAGGGGTGGGGAGCCTGCATTTGTTTTGGCCTTTTTCCAGTACACTGAACTAGCCTGTGGATCCAATGCCTACGTTCAAGCACTGAAAAAGTTAACTCAGGTGGAGAAGAGCAGAGAGGAGGCCATGCACGTCAGAATTGGGAATGGACCTATGACACAGATCCATGATCTGGATTCTCCCTTTCCGTCTCCCACTCCGAGCACACTCCTCAAGTACCTTGCCCCCCAACTCCTAGTCAGCCTGTGAGACTAGTTTCCAAAGTGACCTGTGGCACCCCACTCGTCAGACATCATATGCTACATTGTCTAGTGCTCTCATTTCTGGACCAGGCTCCCTCCCTTACAGGGGCATAGCTAGCTAGGTTGGAATGGGCCTAGGTGCAAGAAATGGACATGCCCCCCCATTACCATCCTCTCCCCATTCCACCCCTTCCTTCCTTCCCGATTTCCTTATTGCAGAAAACTGTCAACTTACATGGTAAAGACTCCAGAGACATGCCTGACACTGCAGCGTCTCTCTCCCTCTGCTTGCTGTGCCTGAGCCCCGGAAGCTGCGACTGCACTGCCTACCTCATGCCACCACCACCGCTGCTTGCTCCATCCTGTGCTGCCCACTGGATGGGTCCCATGCATTCCCTGCAGGCGCTTCTGCTTCTGCTCAGCTCAGTCTCCACCCAGCTGCCCTGCAACAGGACAGGATTTGTGCCCTCCCCACCCCCCACCAGCTTGGACTCTGCCTCCCAGCCCCCACAGCTTGGGCCCCTGGGTCAATGTAACTCCTGTCCCTATGATGGCTATGCTCCTGCTCCCTTATTTTCTAAATGAGCTTTAGAAATTCCTTTAGTCACCAATTCCTAGTAGTTTCTTCATGCTGTTTCTTTTGTTGTTTTTTAATAGTGCGACGGGAGGGAGGCAGAGTGATGTTGTGTTGCCTGCAGGAACCTTACTTCTCAAGGGCACCTATTTGCCTCCTTTTGCAGCTTGACTGTTGTGCTGATTTTCATTTAGATACAGCCAGAGAATACACGAGTATAAATTACTGTGTCGCCCGGTCTCAAAAAAGACATCGCTGAACTAGAAAAGATACAGAAAAGGGCAACAAAAATCATCAAGGGTATGGAAGGGAGGCTTGGTAGATTGGGGCTCTTCAGCTTGGAGAAGAGACAACTGAGAGGAGATATGATAGAGGTCTATAAAATCATGAGTGGTGTGGAACTAATAAACAAGGAACAGTTATTTACCCTCTCAGTTAGTACTAGAACTAGGGGACACTCCATGAAAGTCATCGGTGGCAAGTTTAAAACAAATAAAAGAAAATATTTTTTCACTCAGCGTATAATTGGGTTGCGGAATCTACTGCCAGAGGCTGTGGTAAGGGCCAGTACTATAGCTGAGTTTAAAAGAGGTTTGGACAAGTTTCTGGAAGATAGGTTCATTAGCAGCTATTAGCCAGACAGGAATAGGGAACATGACGAGAGCTGGGGGAAAACAACAGGGAATGGATCCCCCATTGTGACCTGTTGGGTGCTTCTCCCAAGCCATCGTGATTGGCCATTGTCGGAGACAGGATGCTGGGCTAGATGGACCATTGGTCTGACCCAGTATGGCACTTATGTTCTTAATGGGGGTTGGATGGTAGGTGACTGTGAGAACTTGCAGTGTTGCCGTGCAGTTCCCAGTGCCAGAGAAAAGGACAGAACCCTCTGTTGACACTGAGGCCCAACAACTTGCAGAGGCAGGGAAGGCCCATGGAGCACATGGCATGGTTGTAATATTACCGTCCCCTACACCTCTTATCTTCTAAGACACCCTCAGCTGAGCTTTGCAGTGCTGCAGTGCATGTACAGGCAGCCCAACACCAGCAACACAAGTCATCAGGTTTGAGCAGGAATGGTTATTTCTGTTTGCTCAGTGCCTGGCACAACAGGGACATAATCCCACTGAGGTCTCTAGCTACACATGCTCATCTACAGTAATAAGAGCATGGGGAGCAACACAAGCACCAGTTTCTTTCCAGTCTGACCCAATCGTTTTGGGGTGATAGTACAGCTTTCATGGCCTGGTTCAGTCATTGCCACTGCTGAGAGTGTCAGGAGATGAAGGGGATTCACACAGAATCATTAGATCTGGAAGAGACCTTTTACCCTCAGATGATTGAAAATGCACTGTATTTATCTGGTATTGGGGTAAAATAGACCTCAACTGAGTCACAATTGGGGGGGAAATGTAATTGATTTGAAAATGACTCCAGTTTAAAATACATTTTAAATTTTTTATTGTTATTGTTTGTGGTACAGAAACAATACTAACACAAAAGGTATTTGGGATCAATAGTACCCCAACATTCCCGAAATTACGGTACTGGGGGTTGAATTGACTGGGGGTTGAATTGAACGTTTGGGGTGAATATGACCCTCTGTACCTTAGGTGTGTAGTGCGTTCATTTTCCCATTCATTACAATTGGCGATCAAATTTACCCGCAATATCATTTTAATGAAATTCTCAATTTAAAAAATAATTACAAGGGGGGAGGGGGGAGAGGGGAAGGAACCAACATAGGACAACTGACCCCATTATTATTGAGGAGTACATGGAGTATGAAGTGGTATAGGTTTGCTAAAAAAGTTTTTAATTAATTTTCTTTGTACCCCTTTGGTGCCCAATTTGCCCCCAAATCCATCTGAGGGTTAAAAGATTATCTCACCTAGCAACCATTGAGAGCACATAGAAGTTACATATATAAAGTTTAACTCAACTTGGGACATGATTCATTGGGTGCTTAATACTGACGTGTCCAGTTAAAGTGAATGGGACTTGCACTGATACATAAGGCTAATGCCAGCACTAAAAAGCTGTTGTTAAAGTCACTGGCATTAGGCATTTGCTGGGAAGTACCACTCCATCTGGACAGTGAACTAAGTTGGTGGGAATTAAGATCCCCCGCAGTCCTCTTTAGTGAGAGAGAATAAAACCTCATTCTAAAGCAAGTAAAAGAAGCTTCCGGAAGACAGCTGAAATGAGGAGATGGACCAGAAGCATTTCATTGACAAGCCTGGGCCCTGTCATTTTCCACCTGCATCTGCTTGACTGATGAGCTCAATTACATCTTTGGTTTGAAGCAATTATGCCCAAACTGCAGCTTTTTGTGTTTATCAAACCTCACCACTTACATATCTGGCCTGAAGTGTTCCCTGGAATATAGATTAGCTGCTGAAAAACAGACAGAAACCAAAATATTCCACCAAGATTTTGATTCCCCTTTCTTTCTCATCTGCTTTTAATAGTCCTTTCATTCTAATTGGTTTGTAAGAACTGAACATGGACAGTGGAATCCTGTGGGGGTCAGCCCGTTACAGGCAGTCACTGCACGTGGTTCACAGGAAACCAGAAACTTCCCAAATGGAACAGGGCCCGGTTTAGAAGAAAAATAAGTGCCATTTTGCCTAGTGGAATTCGCTCTTTGTACATTTTCATTCTTGACACAGGACAGTCAAATTATTATCAGTCTCAGTCCATCCACTAGGATCCAGCCGTAGGAAAAAATCAGTCTAGCAGCCCATACAAGCCTCAACGTAGATGAGGACCTTTGTATTGTACACAGTGTATATAGTAATAATAAAGACCAGTTCACTGAAGAGTTGCCATGTTGCTTCTACCCAGTGCATTACCCAGACATAGTTTATAATGGAGCACATAACTGTTTGGTGCATGAGTTTGGCTCTCATGTTTGTAATTCACTGATAGTTTCTCATGTAGTCTGCTGTTTTAGTACTGAAGAAAGATGTGGGTTCAAAACTTGGAGATCAGCATCACTAATGGGACACTTTCCTGAAAGTTACACATCATTTTCAACTATTATATGTCTTCTCACAGACACCGGTATCCTAGGGTATACCAGCATTGGAGTCTTATGCTCTGTCCTCTTATCGCACACTGCCCCTTTAAATGAGAAGCTGCTGAAAGAGATTCAAGAACCAACATTCCACAACTGCCCAGGTTTCGCAGTTGCTGTTCTGGTCCATCTACATCTAAGGAAGTGGGCTGTTACCCACGAAAGTTCATGCTGAAATAATACTTATTAATTATATAAAATCTTTACTAAGTTAGTCTATAAGGTGCTATACTTTGTCTTTCTCCATATATATTTGCTGACACCAACTAACACAGCTTTCTAAAATTGTACATCTCTCTTGTTGCTTGTAACTGGGCAAATGCTTAAGAGTAGTATGTGGCAGATTATGATCGATCAGTCCACGCAAACTCAACTGCTGCTCCTTCAGTCCAGCCATTCATAACCTACCGCATACCTCAAAACAGAATACTTCCTATTTTAGGAGGGACAATCCTTGTTTAAATGCAGAATCCCACTGTCCTGTCCCTCTTTTAGGAGACAAAGTCCTTTTATGAGTGAGACAAATTCAAGCCTCAGGCACCTCTGTCCTGAATGCCCCTCAGGAAAGACACTTGAGAGGACAATGAGGAGATGATGGAATGACAAGAAACTAAGTGGAATGAAATGCACGAGAGCTTCAGTCCCTCTCCGTGCACTTGGGATGTCAGGAGGCATGCGTGTGTGTGTGCGCACATAAGTACATGAGAGGGTGGAGCTTATTCACTGGCCTTTTTTGGCTGCTGGTCGTGTTGGGAAGGATGCTACCATAAGACAAAAGCATTTCCTGTCATCATTCCTAACAGCCCTTTCTTAGTCCACTGCCTCCCTAACCTGTGGAAGAGCCAAGGATAAAACCTATAAGAGTCTTATTCCTGGCTTCTTTAACCATTTAACTCACTCCCTAGGGCATGCCCATGAAGACTCACAAGGACCTGATGCACGAATCACATCACACACAGTTGAATCACCTCTTGCTACAAACACCAAAGTGGAAGATGCATCTGTCGCCTTCCATGAACTCCCAAGAAACAGAGGCAGAAAAAAATAAATCCCGCAACCAACAAGAGAATTAATTAAATTAAAATATAATTTCAGCCTAATTTCTTAAATGCCTTTAGGAGGCAGAGCCAAGCGGCTGCCTGAGTGGGGCTAACCTTTCTGGCTCTCTGCCTAAGGGAGTGTTGTCAGTTTTAATAAGTGTAATCCAGTAGCTATGAGTGAGACTAATTGAACTATACAGCAGAGCTGTTTTTAATCATCCAGGAACAGGCTTGCCATTTAACTCCATGGATTCTTAGTAACTTATCTCTGTCTTCATTAACAAGGAGCATGAGCATAACTAGGAGAGAGATGGCCCAGCCATCACACCAACTGATGGGTAAATGTTTCTAGGCAGTGAAGCACGTGGCTGACCTAGATCCAGGTTTGTATGGGGAGGGACCTAAAATCAGGTTTGAAACACACAGGCATTAAGGACACAGTTTAATCTCAGTCCTTCATCCTTCCAAGATATACACATAGCAGGGCAGGGCATGGGTCTTTTAGCCGAGATCTTAATAGAATCTTTGAGTTGGAAGGGATATCAGAGGTCATCTAGTCCAACACCCTGGGGGCTCAATGCTGAAAATCCACAGCTACAGCATCACTGACAGATGGCCATCCAGCCTCTGCTTGAAAACCTTCAGCGAGAGCCCACCACCCCACTAAGCAGTCTGTTCCACTGTTAAACGGCTCTTACCATTAGGAAGTTCTTCCTAATAGTTAGCCGAAACCTGATTCCTTGTAATTTGAGCCCATTGGTTCTAGGCTTGCCCTCAGGAGCAACAGAGAACAAGGGCGCTTTTAAACGAGACAAGAAATGCAGCTGATCCTTTGATCAGCCGCCTTTCTTTGTGCTCGTTTAAAAGTCTGACCTGCTTTGAAGCCGGGTCTTCCCCGCGTTAGGCCGGTCTGGCGATCCTTCTCCCTCCAACGCGGATCACCAATGTGCCGGCTTTAAGTCGCACTTCCGGGTCCCCTTTCAAGAGTGTACATGCGCAGAAGGATGTGCATGTGCACATAGTCTCTGCGACGGGTCTGATGCTCTTCTGAACATCAGACGCATCGTAGAGAGGAAGGCGGGGGGGGAGATGCGGCAGAATAAACGATCCCGCGTGTGAGCGGGATCGTTTAAAAGCGCCCCAAGTCTGCTCCATCTTCTATGTGACAGTCCCTCAGACAACCGAAGATGGCTATGACGTCTCCCCTCAGTCTTCTCCCGGGTAAACATACCCAGCTCTTTCAACCTTTCCTCATAGGACTTGGTTTCCAGACCCCTGACCATCTGCGTCGCTCTCCTCTTAACATGTTCCAATTTGTCAATGTCCTCCTTAAAATGCGGTGCCCAGAACTGAACACACTACTCCAGATGAGGTCTGACCAGCGCAGCATACTGTGCAACTATTACTTCTCGTGACCTGGACACTAGGCTTCTGTTGATGCAGCCCAAAATTGCCTTAGCCTGTTTGCAGCTGCATCACTCTGCTGACTCATGTTCAGCTTGTGAACAACTACAACCCCTAGCTCCTTTTCACGTGTACTGCTGCTAAACCAGGTATCACCCATCCTATACTTGTGCATTTGATTTTTCTTACCTAAATGCAGAACTTAATCTGATCTCTTAAATAGCAAAATCCTATCTGCTGTTTTCAGGAGGGTACTGTGTATGAGCAAGACTTTGCTCTAGTTACTTTGACCAAGTTTTTTTCTGTTCTCAACATTGGTCAACCAATAACTAGCTTCTGCTAAAAACAAAAAAATTAAATTGTACTATCTTGGAAGGATGAAGAACTAAAATTAAACAGATGCCTTTCATGCTTGTGGTCCCAGAGACTCTGGAAGCTTCACATCTCTCATTTAGACTCACTCAACATCCCCTCAACTGGAATTTGTTATGTATGGAAGAAAGTATTAAGGCTGGGGGAACTGCGCATGCGAGAAACAGGATAGTCGCGCTTCCCGAGGCTCCTCTCCTCACGTCGCAAAAAAACCTCAAAAAAAGAAGAAAAACCGACAACAGACCCTCAAAACAGGTAGGGGAGGATGGGGAAATCAAAGGGGTCCCAGGAGATTAAGTCTGGGGCAGCCATGATGGAGAAACTTTTCCAGCCAAAAACGCCCCCCATCCCCCAACGAGCAGAAAGCAGAGCCAAAATGGCGCCCATAATTACTCCCTTAGAGGAAGAGCCTCGAGCAGAAAGCCGGGGCACAGGATCAGAAAGGGAGGACAGGATAGTCACAATCCTCACAGAGATAAAAGCAGAAATGGCAGCTGTGGAGGCAGCGAGAGAAAGCCAGATGGCTGAAATAATTAAGCTTCAACAAGCTGATTTGCAAAATAAAAAAAAACCCAGAAGCCCTGGCCAAGAGAGTAAGCACAGCTGAGACTAGAATCTCAACACTGGAAGATAACACACTGAATGGCCAGGACCAACAAACTAAAATGATGGACCTAATAAAAATATTAGAAACCAGGTGCGAGGATCAAGAAAACAGGGCCAAGAGGTCTAACTTAAGACTAGTGGGCATCCCTGAAAACTGGGAAGGGAGAGACACAATACAATTAATATGGAAAGTACTGGAAACCACATTCACAGGGGAGCCCAGTGTACACAACCCAAAAATAGAAAGAGCCCACCGGGCTAACAGGCCTAAGCCCAATGAAGAGGAACCCCCGAGAGCCATAATTATGAAGTTTTTGGAATATCAGCAAAAGGAAAAAATCCTGAGACTGGCCAGGGGCAATAAATCCTTGGAATATCAGGGACGAAAAATCAATTTTTTCCCAGACTATGCAGGGGAGACAATGAACAAAAGGAGGAAATGGGCTAAATACTTTACAGAGCTAAATCAAAAGGACTTAAAACCTCAACTATGGTTCCCAGCGAGGATGACCATCCTCTGGAACGGAAAAAGAAAAATATTTCTGGAACCTAATGACCTAGAGGGATTCCTGCATAAACAAGGGCAAGAGCAGGAAGACAACGCCTGAGATACAGTCCTCAACGAGGAACTACAAAAAGATAGAAGTTAAAAGGTCCTAGATGAAGAAATTTAAATGTTGATCAGTATGTTCTTAAATGTTTTAAGAATACACCTATGTGACTTGAATCAAAAGGGTTGGTATAAATATAAGGTTTAAGTTTAAAGTTGCAAATGTGAGGTTGATTTGTAATGGTATTAGACAGCATTGGAAGAGCAAAATAGCCCAGGAAAAGGGGCGGGGGGGAGGAGCTGAGAGGATACATATAGGCAATGAGCCTCAAATGGAGAAAATATAGTGACTCAGTTCCCCTAAAGAAGAAGGTTATTTTTAATGTTACTTTGGTTTATGATGTACATAGTTGGTTTAATAAGAGGATGGTTCATGGACCATCCTCTTATTATAAAGCAATAAAAAAAGAAAAAAGGGTGCTCAAAAAGAAGTAATAGACAGATATGGCAGAAGTTATTAAAGTAATGTCCCTTAATGTAAAGGGACTGAATGAAGTCATAAAACGAAAAAGAATAACGTAAGTGATCAAAGAAATAGGGGCAGATGTGTGCTTCCTACAGGAGACACACTTTCGAGAAAAAGACAGCCTGAAATTTAAAAACAAGTATTTTGGGGAAATATCTCATGCCTGTAATCAGCAGAAGAAAAAAGTGGGGGTATTAATTGGAATAAGGACAAATAGATCATTTAAACTGGAAAAAATATATAAAGAGAAACAAGGAAGAATGCTCTTCCTGGTAGGAGAGCTAAAAGGTAAAGCCACAACATTGGTCAACATATATGCACCTAATGAGGGCACATATGAGTTTATCAGGGGAATATTGCCCCTGACTGGAAAATACAGGAAATGAATGTTAATAATGCAGGGAGATTTAAATGCCAGCTGGTCAGAAAAGGACCACTCTAAAAATAAACCCCCTGGGAAGTGGCAACTGAACTTAGAGAGCTTATTGAAAGTGCATAACTTAACAGATATGTGGAGGTATATAAATCAAACAGAAAGAGATTACACCTTTTACTCACCAGCTCATAACACTTACACAAGAACTGACTACTCTTTCATGTGTAAAACAGAGATACAAGCATGTAGAACCTGTAGCATCAAGGCCAATGTCATCTCAGATCATGACTCAGTCATCACAGAAATACAATGGGCAGACAGGCCAAGAACCACACAGAATACCAGTTGGCAATTATCCAGGGGTTGGCTCAAAAATAAAAAATTTCTGGAACAAACCCAAGAAGCCTTGAAAGAATATTTTGAACTTAATATGGGTAGCATAGACACACAAGCCATAATATGGGAGGCAGCGAAAGTGGTCATTCGGGGGGAAATTATAGCCTTAAAAGCAAACTTATGTAAACAAAACAGAGAATATTTAAAGGAATTATATCAAGAACTAAAAGCAGTAGAAGTATTAAACAAAATTAACCCCACGAAACAAAGAGCAAGGAAAATTGTAGAACTTAGAGAACAAATTAATTTAAAAGAACTAGAAAAAACCACAGCACAATTGAAACAAATTAGAGGATTTTATTTTGCATACAGCAAAAAGCCAGGAAAAACATTAGCAAGATTAGTCAAACGACGAAATAAAGTCACACATAGTCTCGCTCCAGTTAGCAGATGGAACCAGGATTACAAAAGATGAAGAAATCCAGCAGGAATTTTTCAAATATTATCAGTCACTGTACTCCTCTTCAAATCCAGACCCTAAAAAGATAACCAAATTCTTAAATAAATACAAATTACCCAAATTGAATGCAGACCAAATTAAATACTTGAATAACCCCCTCCAGAAGAAAGAAATTGATGCAGTAATTAAGAGTTTGGCAAACAACAAAGCTGCAGGGCCTGATGGCCTGCCAGCAGAGTTTTACAAGAAAACAATAGAATTAGTGAGCCCACATTTAGTGACTACATATAACGAAATACTAAAAACAGGAAAACTTCCCAGCACATTTTAGGATGCAAATATTACCCTAATACACAAATCAGGTAGACCCATAGACAGATGTGAAAATTATAGGCCTATATCGCTTCGGAATGTAGATTTTAAAATATTCTCAAAAGCCCCGGTGAATAGATTGGCAGCAATCATAGGAGAATTGATTAATCCGGACCAAGTGGGATTTATACCCATGTGACAGGGGCTAGATAATATTCGCAGAGTAATTAACATAATGCACCACCTTCATAAAACGCAGGAGAAAGCCGCAATCATCATGTTAGATGCGGAGAAAGCCTTTGATAGGACAGAGATAAGTTGCCTAGAGCAAATAATGAGTAGAATGGGTTTTGGCGGAGCTTTTCACAAATGGGTTACAGCAATATACAAGGAACCAAAATCTAAACTTATAATAAACAATGGACACTCAGAAGCATTCTAACTAGCTAGGGGAACAAGGCAGGGGTGCCCTTTATCACCCCTTCTGTTTGCGTTAACTCTGGAAGTCCTAGCAATCGCAATAAGGCAAGAGACTGAAATCAAAGGGATACAGGTCAAAAAAACAGAACATAAAATAACAATGTTTGCAGATGATACGGTACTGTTTATAGGAGACCCGGTAATCTCTACCCCGCCTTTACTGAAACTAATACAAGATTTTGGAACCATCTCAGGCTATAAAATTAACGAGCAAAAATCATACGCTTTAATATATGGGCAAACCGAACAACAAAGGCAAGATAGTAAGGCAGTGCTTCCCTACCCAGAGGAGGAGGAAGCAGTAAAATACTTGGGGGTGAAGATACCTAAAAGATTAAACCAGATTTACAAAGAGAATTTTCTAAACCTCCCCCAACAACTAAGTAAGGAAGCAGCAGAATGGAAGGATTTACCCTGCTCATGGCTGGGACGAGTGAATCTGTTTAAAATATTACTACCTAAAATTATATATAAAATGCTGGCTTTACCCATCCAACTCCCAGATCATTTCTTTAAAGAGTGTGACCGGTTAATGAAAGAAATAATTTGGAAAGGGAATAAACCGAGGGTTAACAAACAAACACTGCTGAGAGCTAAGGGAAAGGGAGGCATAAACCTCCCTGACCTGTGTCTTTATCATAAGGCAGCAGTATTGGGAGCATTAAACAGCTGGTACTATCAACCAGAGGAAATAAAATGGGTGGGAATAGAACAAGATGCCCTGACCAAGCATAACTTAAAAAACATAATAGTGGATGAAGGCTCCCCGAACAAAGGAATATGGCAGGACCATCCCTTTGCGTGGGCCACATGGACTGCCTGGCAGAGCATAATTAAAAAAATCACAATCAACCAAAATCAATTCCCATACTCACCTGTAGACTTACTGTGTCTCCAAACGCATCAGCAGGCACAGACCTTGAGGAAAAAATTAAAAGAGAAAGGGTTAGTGAAAATCAGCCACATAATCAAAGATAAGGAAATAATAAGCAAAGAAGACATGGAGAAAAAAATAAAAGAAAGAATAAACTCATTTGAATACATGCAACTCAAACATGCACTAAACACCAAGAGTAAAAAGGAACACTATACAAGAGACCCCACCACAATAGAAAAGGTTCTTTTCGAACATACTACTATAAAAGGAAGACTCTCGCGTATATACAAAACTTTAAAGGACATATGGTACCCTAAAGAGATCAAATACATACAAAAATGGAAGGAAGAATTAGAAATAGAAATTACAGAAAAAGAAGAAGCAGAGATCATTGAGTACATGCACAACAGCGCACACTCATTAGAAATCAAAGAATGCCAAATCAAACTAACAACTAGATTTTACCTGACCCCAACACAATTTAGGCATGCAGAAGAAGGAGGGAGGGGACCATGTTGGAGGGGATGCGGGGAACAGGGAACACAAAGACACTGTTGGTGGGATTGTGATCGGGTTCAACCCTTATGGAGAGGGGTATGGTGAAAAAATGGAGGAGATGACTAAACTCATAATACCTTATAAACCCAAGGTGGCTCTGCTGGGCCTGTTCCCAGCAGCGGGGGTGCTGCAGAGACACCGAGAATCATGTTCAGTCTTCCTCCAAGCAGCAAAGAAAGTTATCGCCCTACATTGGAAAGATTCTAAAGAACTATCAGTAGGAGAGTGGATGAATAGATTATGGTACCATCTCACAATGGAAAAGATAGCGGCGAACCTAATGGACAAAAAGGAAACATACACAGCAAAATGGTTCCCATGTGTATGTGTAATGACTAAATCAAATCTGCCAGAAGATAAAGAGCATACTTATTTGACTATTATATATAGAGCACAAGAAATGTTAGAAGATAAAAAGACTCACCTGAACCCAAAGAGTAAAGGAATTAATATTTGTAACCATGGTTAAATGTTTGTAATTATGTTTATAATGTTAATTAAAATATAATAATTTTTTTTAAAAAAAGTATTAAGGCTGAAGTTTTCAGACATGCTAAGGAATTAGGGTACTTGGTTCTCATTTATTTGTTGAGCATACACATCCATAGACAGCTTTGAAAAGCTCAGTCTTGAAGTTTAAATGAGTCACTTCAACACAAGACAACACACTTCTCTTGTACAAACTGCATCCCCAAAGTGCTTTTTAGAACCTTCATATAATTACAGAGGTAAATAACTTCAAAGGAGGGAGGGAAAAAGAACAGTAGGCAAGGGAAGATTGATGGATTTGTGCTGAGATTTTAAATGAGATTAGGAGTCAGCAAGGCAGAGAAGCTACGGAAGTTATGTTGGAAGCCATATAGAGTGTCAGTCTGTCTCT
Organism: Sphenodon punctatus; assembly: GCA_003113815.1. NCBI lineage: Eukaryota > Metazoa > Chordata > Lepidosauria > Sphenodontia > Sphenodontidae > Sphenodon > Sphenodon punctatus. The sequence continues at coordinate 6,666,209 of QEPC01005447.1, forward strand.
TGCCTGTACAGATCTTGTCCCATATCAATTTAATTAAAAATGACATATGTAGAAATAACAGGCAGCTAACCTTCCTGTTCCATCCTGTAATGCAGCACAGAAACCCAACATGCCCCAATAAGAAGATGGAGGCTGGTTGCCTGGCACCCTCTGAAAAATGCTTTTTCTACTGTTGCAGTTTTAAAGGATAAAGAGAAAAGGTCTTTCCCACCCCTTCCAGGCCCAAATGTCTGTTCTGTTAGTCTGCATCTGAGTTGAAGCAGGCTTTAATGCAATTCCCGTTTTGTCTGGTGATGGTGGGAGACTTTTCTCTCTCTGCCTACAAACAGCAGAGAGAGAATACCCGATGGTGACTGAAAGGCTTTATCAGTGTAAGTTTGGGGAGGCTACGTTGCAGTTAGCAGTGAATTATGCAGGCGCTCTGTTCAACCAGCACTGGAAAAGCCTTTACCCATTATTTATTGTGTATGCTAGCCACGATATAGAAAAAACATGTTAGAAATGACTTAGAGATGGTATAAAATTTTTACTTGTACTAGTTTTTATAGCCCCTGCTATAAAACCAAGAGATTAATCAAAATGTACGGGGGCACAGAAGAGAAGGAAAAACTAAAACTTAAAACCTTCTGAATTGTGTACAGCTTCGCATTTCCATACATACATGTCAGGATGTAAAAGCCCTTCTGGGATTAGAAGCAAGTTTGAACATTTGAAGGGGAAGCTGGAAATATGCTCTTTCTAAAGACACACCACTCATGTTTCTTAACCTGCTACCTGGTTCATGTTACAGCTAGCAATGAATTATGAAGTCACAACTTCACAAGATGCCAAACCCCACAGTCTGATGGGAAATAGATTAATTATTAATCCCCAAAGTAGAGATAGGGAGAAAGACCACAGTTGGGATAAAGGATAATTTTATAAACATCAGCTCTTTGAAATTGCTGAGAAGTAGATCTGGAGAACAAGGTGCAAGTGATGTGGCTCAGAGACATGTGAGTTACCTTATTGTTCTGCCTTTCATCCCCACCACATGTGTGGTGTGTGGAAGAACATTCTTCTTGTGGAAGAACATTCTTCAGCTGATATTCAAGGATACACAGGGGGATTCATCTGATGGTATCACAAAATACCACACACTGAACTACAATGGGTACCAGCCACACAAGATGCCTTGGGCAGGCTACCACACCTTGGGCAGCCGTAACCCATTCTAGTCAGTCATGCAATGTAGTACATTGGGGGACTGGCAGCCACCAGATGTTCCCCCTGCCGTGGGGTGGGGCAAGCAGCTGGCTGCTATGTGAGGTGTCCTCAGGAAAAGGCCAAGGACGTGTCATGACCATACTGCAAATGAGGTAAGGTTGTCCAAGGCGTGGTAGCCCGTGTGCCTGGGTCCCTTCTGCCCTGTCACA
>QEPC01005447.1:6678856-6696963 GCA_003113815.1 Sphenodon punctatus
ATTAACATGGGAGAAGGGTGGCTGGGGAGAAATACCGGGGTATGAAGAGGGGGAATTAACATGGGAGAAGGGTGGCTGGGGAAAAATCATACTGGGGTAGGAAGGGTGGAAAATTAACATGGAGAAGGGATGGCTGGAATAAGATAAGAAACCCCTTTCTGACAGACTGCAACTCTAGGTCCTGTCTAACAGCAACAGAAGAAGAACAGTTGCTTGAGTTATCCTCTGATGGGGGACTGAGACTTGAATTCAAGCAGATACCTCTTGCTCAGTTCTGGCTGAAAATAAAAAAGGAGTACCCTGATTTGGCAAATAAGGCTATCAAAGTCATTATGCCATTTGCCACAACATACTTATGTGAAAGTGGGTTTTCAGCCTTGGTATCATTGAAAACAAAGTACAGGAATAAACTGGACATTGAAGCAGACCTACGACTTAAACTGTCACCTATAAAGCCAAATATTTCACTTTGCAACCTTAAACAAGCCCACTCATCAAATTAGTACCCTGAAAACAGTGAGTTAATTTTGGTACATACACATAACTGTAGTAAGTTCACAGTAATTACAAGCATTTTTATCAAGTCTATAAATTTACTTGTTTTTTTCAAATTGTAATTTAATTGTAATTGTTGTAATTGTAATTATATAAGATTTTATCTTGTACTTGGAATTACAATCATTTTGTTACAAGCATTTTTTCACAAATGCTTACATTCATATTTGTTGTAGTATGCAAATTTAGGGGTGTGTCTTATGCAAATTTAAGAGGGGTGTCTTATGCAAATTTATGTAAATCTGGTGGGGGTCCACGGCTCATTGGGAAATTTGAAAAGGGGTACTTGGTCACAAAAAGTTTGGGAACCACTGGAATAAATATTGAAACGATGGCCAATAAATTGGATACCGCAGGAGGATTGTTGGGATCATTACACCAGCCACTGACTAATAGCAACCAGGTACTCCAGGAAGGGTTAAAGCATTTGGTCCTCACACTACCTGATTGGTGTAGGTTAATGAGACAACAAATAATAGCTACAGATAACACTATTATGGCATAGGCCAACACAATTAGGATGGCTATTCAGTGCACCCAGTGGCAAGAAAGAACACTGAGTGTGCTGGATGACATCATTGGAAGCCTAGAGGCTGGAAAAATGCAGACACTTGTGGACCATTTCCACCATTAAAGAAAACATAGATCCAAATTGGTCCAAGGTATTGGCACATCACATTGTATATTTCCCAACAGAATTGACTTTGCATATTCAAGTAGTCACCCCAAAAGGAAGAGATTCTGCTGCATGTGCAGTACAGGCGTAATCCCTGGGTCTCCCAAAATCAGTGGTTGAAATTTGTACTCCCAGGTTTATGGCAAATGAAAGAAACCAGCAATCTAGAATTATATGAGCTAGATACTCTATGTAATATATGGAAAGACACTAAGTATTATTGCCCGTTGCCATTACAGGAGTATAAACAGTGCAGACATAATGTAGATACATACGTATGCACTGTCAACACAGAGAAATTCGATAATCGCCAGGTATAAACTCTAGGACACAAATGTTTTTACATCAATGCAGAGCCAAACACCACTGTAATTTTGAACTCTATATTTGAACAAAACATGACCGCAAATGGATTTTTGGTGGTGTGTAATGTCACCAAGATATCCATTGGGACTAACACATGGACACTGCATGCAAACGAATGGAAAAGGCTTTGGGATAAAGATAGTTTCCAGCTATGGAATATGTCATTTGCATACTCTGCTGCTGAAATACATGAGGCTGTGAAAAACACCCAAATGTTCCAAACCAAGGTTCAAAGCCTAGCAAACACCTTGGGACATGATGCTGTAGTTTTAAAGGCAGAAGGAAAGAAAATTACCCAGGTTCTTCTTACTGAAGTAAAATACACCACCAAACCCTCATTTTGGGAAAGTGTTTTGGGCTGGTCACCAACTGCTACTGGTGTGTTGAATTTGTTAATTCATCCAATTATCATTATTGTTGTAATTCAAATTATATTGCTTGTGATCATATTATGTATAATATGTTGGGTAAAAAGACTGGTAGGCCCTCTCAAGCACAAAGCATTCTATGTAATCCCAAAATAAAAGAAATAATCAAGTGATGTGTTAACTGGGAAGGCCCAGTTAACAAGGGGGGGACTGTAGTGAATTAATACACTGACTGAAGTACTAACCAAGAGAATATTGTACACATCTGTAACTATTGAAAGGATGCTATGAGTTTCCTATATGCTTTATTTGCTTGCTATATGCTTCATAGTAACTTTTAGTTTAGGAATATTGAAAATGCATATTAGGAGGAAAACAGGCTGGCAGGAGGAGAAAGAAATATGCTAACAGGGATATATTCTTGTAAGAACAGAACCAGAAAGAACTGTCCGTGCCCAGAACATGGCTGTACATAAACAAGAGAGAAGGTTACAAGAATAGATAAGAACCAAGCAAGGCAATGAGGGAAAATGGTCTAGTCAGACAGAGAGACGCCTTAGAGAAAGGGGCATAGGCAATTCATGGCCAACGCTCAGGCCTTCCATCTGGGGAGGGGTAGGCAGGATCTAACTGGTCAGGACATCCCATAACAACAATGACTAAGCAGAAAGTACCCCAAATCTGATGGGAGAACTTCCCAGGCTTAGCGCTGACAGCACCGCACTCTGGATAACCATAAGGCAATCACTGGATAAAAAGGTCAGCCCTAGACAGGGAAGGTGTCTTGCATGGTACCCTCTGACCGGTTACTCAGGTAGCTGCCGGTGGATTGATGCTTGGCCCTTTCTGACGCTCTCAAAGGCTGTGAAAAGCCAGACTCCAGCAGCTAGGTTCCCAGATAGACTTCGATCGGACCCCCACCCTGCCTCTATTCTCGAGACCAGACCTGAGACCTCCGACGCGTAAGAACACATGTATATGTATTTGTGTGTGTGTGTTTGCTGTTAGATGCAAGTGTATTGGTGCTATATTACTGCGATATTCTCAGTTCTTTCTACATTGCTATAGTAATAAACATCTGTCTATTTAAAGGACTTTGCCATCTGTTTCATAGTGCTTCTGCCCAGATCCCGGAATTGGGAGCTGCCTGCCAGGGGTCTAAGTCCTGTCCCTGGTAGGATTGATAGAGAACAGTTCCAATTCATAAAAAGAATTGTGCCCAAGGTTTGTTCCTTTCAACAGTATTTATTCTGTATCAATCAGACATTCACACAGAGCAACTTCATTCTAAATATAAAAAACATTTAAATTGACTTTGTTCCTTTAGTCCTGCTCTTTAAGAAGAAAGCAACCTCCAAACCTCAAGAACAGCAAAAAGCAACAGGGAGTTCTAAACAAGAAAGTCTGCTGGACAAGCTTGATAATTACAAGATAAGAATGAATATCTCTAAAACATATCTTAGCTACTTAGACTGCAGAAAAGCATTTAATACAGTGTGTCACGAAATCTTAACTGAAAATGAATTCTAATTAATTGGAATGAGAAGCCTGACAAATGGACTGAAAATTGGATAAAAAAACAACAACATTAAAAAGACAGTTTCACAAGAATTTGCTAAGTCCTCAACTGTGTAACAGTCAACTCTTGATTACCAAGATTACTTGTGGGGGACAGAAAGCCTGGATAATTCAAACCCCCAGACAGTTGCAACTTGATGGTAAAGGACAAGGGGAGCTAGCTCTGCACCTCACAGCACAGATAAGACACAGGGTGTTACCAGATCCAATGCTAGCTACTCATTTGGACGTTAAATACACATCTACTTTTTATGTCTGCCTGTGCAAACATGCTTTATGTATGGTTGCGCATTTAACATGGACTGTTATCCCAGAAAGTATGACCGCTTACGGTATGTAACTGCCACTTGCATATAGCCTCTGTTATGCTAGATAGGCCCATTGCCTCAATTCTGTGGCTGTCCAAGATATCATAGGGATCCCTTACATCAAGGGACAGCTTCTGGCCAAAAGTTGGTGGGAAAGGACTATTGGGTAGTCACAGAAATACGTAGTGGCATAAGCATCTGTAAATCAGCCACATGCCCTGGATGACATCAGCGATTTCAATGTGCAATGGGATTTCCATGAATTTACTATTGCATCTGGTAACACCCAATAACTACATAATCTGGAGAGTACTGTGTCAATATGGCCTTAAAGAGAGACAATGTAGACGCATCAAAGATTTGGCAAAATAAAATACAAATCTGTAAAATCCTGCTCCCAATGCAATGTAAAAAACAGTCTCCAGTCACTTGTGGCCACCATTAACAAACCTAGAGAAAACTTTTTGTAGAAGGGAAGGTCCCCAGTTGCCCAAGTCAGGAGAACTGCATTCTGCCTTCCTGTCTTGTTTCAACTGCACAGAGTATTTTCCTTCCCATTCAATCCTAAATCTGCATTGCTATACTCAGGTCAACACCTGCTCTGTTCATTCCACCCCCACAAAGTGGCTGAATTTCTATGGTGGTTGCAGATGTTCTGATCTGTACTTCCTCTGGAAATCACATGGAATGTAAAGCACTGTGTGAAATATAAAACAAATTTTTAACCCTCCCATAGATTTTGAAAGTCAATCTGGTTCCAAAGGGGTACAAAAAATTAATAAAACTTTTTTAGCAAACCTGTACCACTTCATACTCCATGTATTCCTCAATAGTTGTCGGGTCAATTGTCCTCTGTTGTAGTTTTTTTTAAAATTGAGAATGTCACTAAAATGGAATTGGGGTAATTTTGACCTGAATTGTAATGAATGGGAAATGAAAGCACTACACGGCTAGGGAACTGGGGTCGTATTTGCTTAAGTATTCTCAAAGTAGGACAAGGACAACAATTTAACATTTTGTCTGTTTTCATAAATGTCATTTTTTTGTGTGTACAGAAAAATATCACTACAAGGGCATTAGGGTTAATTACGGCCCAAGGTGAAAAATCACACTTACGTCAATTTTATTTACGCAGCAGTTAACACTGGGTGTTTTCAGACGTTACACGGTCCGGATTCACCACAGTGGATCCCCAGCGGTGGTGAATCGAACCACCAGCCCCCGTGGTCAAGGAGAGCCCCGAACAGACATGACGGGATCGGGACCAGGGCAGGGAATCGGGCCGCCAGATCACAGCCCGGAGCAGTGCAAAGATGTGATGCCGATTCCTGGCCATGGTCAAATCACCCACAAGGCACCAGGGAGGGGTGGGACACAGACATGGCCGGCTGAGGGCAAACAAAGCCAAAAGCACCATAAGGGAACGCCCACACAAGGGAAACGGAAAGGGAGGGGGAAGAAGGAGAGGAGCCTCTGAGGTACCACACACAACAGGCATAGAGACGACGAGGGCACAGTGGAACACACAGCACAGACACACGCCCGGGCGCACAAACACCCGCGTGGGAAAGGAAGGGAAGGGGGGACACAGCAGGACAGACAACACACACAGCACAATGGGCACAGGGAGGAAGGGGGGGCAGCGGGACAGGGAAGGGGGGGAATGGGCCAGGGCAGAACCGAGCACGGGGAACGGCAATCAGACCCCCAACAACAGCACAGCCTGCACGGGCACCCCCACAGCTACACAGTCAGTCCTGGAATGGGGGGAACCTGAAAGGTCGGGGNAGCACAAGCACACGCCCAGGCGCGCACACACACACACACACACACACACACGAGGGAAAGGAAGGGGGGACACGGGCCCCCGGACAACACACAAGGCACACCGGGCACAGGGGGCGGTGTGGAACAGGAAAGGGCACAGGGGCAGGACAGGACACAGACAACAGCAACCACAACCCCCACAGCAGAACTGTCCACACAGGCACAAAGGACGACCCCCCCCCCCGGGAGGTAGTCGGGAGGTGCAGTCCGGGGGCCCCAAAATCCCAAGGTCACACAGGCACCCAAGGGGGGGGGGTTGGGGTGCACAAGGGAGTGCAGGCGAACGAGGAAGGTCAGCAGCACCCAGGGGAGCCGGGGGCACTTCGGAGAGCTGAACACGGACCCCGGAGAAGGCAGCCACAGAGGGGAACAATGGTTGCAGACGCAGACGAGGGGGTCCCCGGTGGGACCCCGGAGCCACAAGCAGGGGCAGCGGAACCCCGGGAAACAGGCAGCATAGCAGCATGGGTGGGACATCAAGGAGGAGCAGGCAGTGGACCACGGCAGCAGGGCGGAGGCGGGAGCTCACAGTGGGGCCAGCAACAGGGGCGTGGAAGGCACAGGGAGACTCACAGCCAGCTGCAGGAGGCCATGAGGGGGCTAGGGGCCAGGTTAGGGCCTGCCAGGTGAACGAAGAGCGGTCAATGAAGCATGCCCCAGTGGTACCCCAGCATGGGCATGTGGTGGGCGATCAGGTAGTATGCCTCGAATGGATCCTGCATGGAGAACCCCAACTGCACATCGGAACGGGACCACACACCTGACAGTGCCGACAGCTCCGCTGTGGTGGGCTCAGACATGCAGAAGTCAGCAGCGGGGGGCCACAGAAGGTGACCGAGCTCCAACAGTCGGTGATACACTGCCCCACGTGAGCGCTGGTACCCACGGGCCTCGTGAACGCAGCCAAAGTAGGACATGGCCAAGGCAGGGCCCTCCTCCACCAGACAGACCGTGTAGGTGGCCTGGCTGCACATAAACATAGCAGACACGGGCTCCGCCGCAGACCACCCCACATGCAAGCACCTCATCTCTGGAATGCACCCATCAGGAAAGGGAACCAGCCCCAGCATCTCAGCATTCAGCCGGCAATTGCGGGCGCTCACCTCATAGCCAACGTAATGAACGCTGGAGCTCAGGCTCGCATAGGCACCCAGAAGGCTGTTTGGGCAGTTCAGGAGCAATTGCATGGCCAGGGTATGCCACAAGTCACACAGGGTCATGGTCTCGCGGAAGGTCTACGTATGGGGGGCCCCATGGGGGCCAGGAGCTGGGAGCTCAGCGGAAGCGCAGCCAGTCATGGTCCAGCAAGCCAGAGGAACTGACACAATGGAAAGGGGGCCCACATTCCCCAAGGCCAAGCGATAAGGCCACAGGCCACAACAAGGCATGGTAAACAAGCAAGGCATGGGGTGCGGACCCAGCACAGCTGAAGGCACCAAGCACATAGACAGGACAGTCGACACATTAATCAGGCCGGTGAGCACACAATGTTGCTAACACAGAGAAGTGGAAGGTGATGACAGCAGGAATGCAGCTGCCGCCAGCACGCCTGGGTGCACGCTGGTCTGTGCGCAAGGCCTCAGGCAGGGACAGCAGGTGTGCCCAATGGGCCACCCCCGCCCTCCTGGAGCTACCCGGGCCAGCTGGGGGGGTGCCCCGGGTCCCCACCTGGTCACAGGCCTACACGTGGTCCAGGCTATAACGGGGCCGGCTGCACCCCACCTGGCCCAGCCGGCACCATGGAGCGAGGCTGGTTGGGCGCTTGCGGGATGCACCTAGCGCTCTGTGCCTAGTGGTCCTGCTCGCACACCGATCAGCTGCGCCTCCTGACCGCAGAGGTGCACCTGGGCGCCCGGCTGCTGGTTGGCATGGCCTGGAGCGCTGCTAGGGCCCAGAGAGCCCACCACGGCTGCAGGCGCTCCCTGGCCTGCCTCAGTGGGTGTCTGGGGCGGACCGGCATGCCCTGATCCGCGGCCAGAACAGCGCCGCTGTGCTCTGCGTGGCGGCTGGGCGCCTCCAATGGCGGAGGGAGACCATGGGACGCGCCACCCAGCTCACATTGCCCATTGCCCGATGGGTATGGGTCACAGAGTGGGCACAGGGGTGGTGGTCCCAGGCGCTGGCTCAGTGGAGATGAGGCCACCTGGAGAGCACACTTTAGGATGGACAGGCTCACCCTACTGTGGCTCGTGGAGCTGCTCATGCCCTGGCTGGAGTGACAGCACACCCCCATGAGGACCCCCATCCCCATGGTCCAGCGGGTGGCCATCGGGGTCTGGTCCCTCGCAACGCCCAACTCCTGCCAGTCCGTCTCGCAGTACTTTGGTGCCGGGGTGAGCACCGTTGCCTGCATCCTCCAGGATGTCTGTGAGGCTGTGGAAGGCATTCTCCTGGACCGAGTGATCCAGCTGGTGGACCAGGAGGCCGTGATGGCCAGATTCGTGGCTGGAGGGTTCCCCAACTGCATGGGCGCCATGGACGGCACCCACATAGAGATCCTCCGCCCCTCTGCCGGAGAGGCCATGGAGTATGTTAATAGACACGGTTACCACTCCCTGCTGCTGCAGGCGGTTGTGGACTACCGGGGGCGGTTCATAGACATCTTCACAGGCAACTCTAGGTGCAGCTATGATGCCCGGATCATGACCCGGATCTATGCCCGGATGTACTGCGGGGACTTTGTGGACATGGGGATGACCCAGATTGAGGGGGTGCTCATGCCCCCCTGTATCCTGGGGGACCCGGCCTATCCCCTCACCCGGTGGCTGATGAAAGTATACCCGGTCACCAGGTCCCCAGTGCAGGCGCTGTACAATGCCTGCCTGTGTGCGAGCAGGACCGTGGTCAAGTGGGCCTTTGGGGCCCTCAAACAGTACTGGAGGAGCCTTGCTGGCCGGCTGGACTACACGGTGGAGACCTCACCCCTGGTGATAGGTGCCTGCTGTGTGCTGCACAACGTGTGCGAGACCAAGGGGGCAGCCCTCAAATACCCCGAGCCCTGTCGCCCACCCGGACCCGTGTCTCTGTACGTGAACGCAGACAACCCGAGGGAGTACCGATATGCCAAGTGCATCCGTGTCACCCTGGCCAGGCATATCAGCCGGGAGGCCAAGGCGTGAGGGCACTCAACCCCGACCCTACCTTCCTGGGGCCCCCACCGGCTCCCTGGGCGAACCCCTCTATGGCCATCAGTCCACACCCACCACCGGGCCCGTGAACAGATCGAGGCAGTTGTGGTGCCGACATTTATTCCCTCACCCTCATGCCCCCTACACCACCACACCCCACTGTGCAAGTTCCATGCCCCTCTTCAGACCGCCCTCCCCATTACCCCATTACCCCGTCTCCCTTGCTTCCAGGGCCTCCCCCTCGGCCGCCCTGTGGGCACCGCTGAGCTCTGGGAGCTCCCCTCCCCCCCACTGTCCATGTCCCCAACGGTGTCCTGGGAGGCCTCGGTGTCCTGAGGGGCAGGTGGTGGTGGGAGGGAGGACCCGGGGCCAAAGGGCCCCCCTTGGGTGGCTGCTCCCTCTGGAAGCCTACAGGGACTGGGAGGCGGATGCGTGCCCCAGCTGGCATGGCGGCGGCAGGGGCACCTCAGGGCCTGGCCTCGGGACCTGGGCAGGCAGGGCGCCCAGCGGAGCGGCTGCCATCACATAGGCACTCATGGTGCCGGCATGCAGGAGCAGCGAGGTCCTGATGTCGTGGGACCTATCCATTTTAGCAGAATGCTCCCGCACCATCCCCTCGATGGCCTGCTTCAGCCACCAAAACGCCTCAACCTGCCTGGTGTGGTCCTGGCGCTCCCACCTTCGTTCCAGGCGCACCTCCACCTGGAGCCTCCAGTCTCTTGCCTCCGCCTGTTGTAGGGATCACTCTGCGACTGCCTCCATGTGATCCACGGCCGCTATCATCCGCTCCCCGTTCTGTGGTGGAGCGGACTATGTCCTCCACCTGGTCCTCCCGCCAGCGCCATACCCGGTGCTTCCTCATCCGTTGTGCTAGGGGCACGGCCCCAGATTGCTGGGTCCCTCAGGCTACCCTGTAGAGTACACAGACGGTGGTGGTTAGCCGCCCTGGCCGGCCGCCCCTTGGCCAGGGGTTTGTGGGCCCCTCCCTGGGCTGGTGGCCAGGCCCCCTGGCTTTCCCCAGCGCCCCCCATGACCCAGGTCCCCCTCCCGGCCTCCCTGGTGCCCCCCTTCTTGCTGGTATGCCTCACCTGTTCCCCACCGGCCTCCTCGCTCTCCTGTCTCCGGTGCTGGGGCGTGCCGTGCCCTATGGGGATAGGGGGTGGAGGGGATGGAGAGCTTTAGGGTGTGCCCGGGTGGCCCCCCATTCAGGGGTCTGTTGTGGATGGGGCCTGCCCCCTGGCTGGGCCTCCCTTCTCCCCCCTGGTCCGTCTCCCCTCCCACCTGCTCGCTTATCCTCGATGTCTGTCTCCGATTCCTTTGAGGCTGGCCGCTCCATGTAGCTAGGGTCCCCCACTGACTGAGGGTGACCAGTGTGCCGGCCTCGGAGTTGTCCTGTCCTGCCAGGGGGGTGGGGGCTATCCAGGTTGGTGCTGTTGTTCCCCAAGGTCCCTGGGCGTTCCTCCTGGGGGTCGGGGGCCCTGGAGCCTATGCCTTCTTGGGAGGGCGACGAGGGGGTACCTCGGCCCGCTCCCTGCCCTGGACCATGGCGCTCCCCACGAGGCGTGAGGCTACTATTGAGCCCTTCATGTGGAGTATGAGGTCCAGGGCATCATAGTAGGAGGCAGTCCGGGCACTGTGCCCGGACCGCTGGTTGTTGTCCCGAATGGCCTTGTACCCCCTCTTGAGTTCCTTGGTCTTTGACCGGCACTGTGCCACGGTCCTGATGCCCCGCTGCCTCCATTTCCTGCACAATCTCCCGGAACGCGTGTTCGTTGCGCTGATTGAGCGCGAGCTCCAGTTGATGCTCCAGGGTCCCCCAGATGTGGATGAAGTCCTGGGTCTCCCGGAGTCCCCATTGCCCCCCTTTGCGGTAGGGCTGTCTCCCCTGTGGTCCCTCCGGTTCCTCCTCCGCCTGGGCTGCGCCTGTCTCCTCTGGGGGCTCGGGTTCCTGGGCCCGTTTCCATGTCTGCGGGACATGGGGTGTGTGTTTGGTTGCTGTTCTGCCCCCGTCCCCCCATCCTGCCCTCCCCCCTGGGTGCCCCTGTGCTGCCAGGTCCCCTCCCCTTCGGTCCCCTTACCTGTTTCCGGGGTGCCTCCTCCCCCGGCCTGGACATTGTCCCTGGGGCAGCCTGTCCCGGCTGATGCTGTCCCTCCACATGCAGCACGACCACCCCCTCCACGTGCGCCTCCTCCTGCCTTGCTCTCTCGCCCTCCGCTCTCCTCTCCCTTCCACCTCGCTTCATCCCGCCATGTCCCCCTGCTGCTGTGTGCTTTAAATCTCCCTCCGCGGCCTATGTTGTTGCTGGTTGCATGGCAGCGACGTTGTATGCTTTGTCCCCGGTTGGGAATAATTTTGTTTGTTTCGAGCCGGTGGTTACCATTCAGACATTACTTTTTATTATTTCCCGCTGGGAATCGCTTTAACCACGCTTTTGGCAATGGTCCGGGCTGGAGCTCCAGAAGCGTGGTTGTTTTTGACCCCATGTGGGTATTGACTGTGGTGAACATCTGGCGGCCGCTGAACAGATGTTCGGGGCGCTTTGGCCCCGCCGCGGGATTGTCTGTGGCTCAATGTGGTTGACTGTGATCTCGTAACGTCTGAAAATACCCACTTTCATAGTGTGAACCTTCAATACTGTTCTCATACCTACTTGCAGTTTTGTGTTGGGGGAACAAATGTACCAGTTAGGTATGGTGTTAGGTTATGTTGGGAGTGGGGGGATGCCCCAGCTGGGGTCATTTCAACCCCCCCCATTATTATTACTTTCCGTTTCTGTGCATCTTATGTTAAAAAACTTGGGGGGGGGTCAATTCAACCCCAAGTACCATCATTATGGGATGTTACTATTAACATTATGGGTACTATTGACCCCAAGCACCTTTGTGTGGTAGTGTTCTATTTCTAAACCACAAACAATAACTCTTAATTTAATATTTTTACATTAAACTGGAGTCATTTTCAAATTGATCATTTTTTCCAACTGAGTTAATTGGGGTCTATCATACCAAAATACCATATTAATAGTGTATTTTTCAAACTGGGGAGGGATAAAATTATAGGGGAGAAACAGTCAACAGCAGATCAGATTTTAGCATATTATTTCATGCAAATGGCTAAAAAAAATTAGAAAGTGAAAAAGCAGAATGGTTTCTAGTTATTGTTGTAGGTTTCTTCAAGATTTTCATGGCTTCCACAAAGTTTCTAGCCCCTGTATTGGCCATTATCCCAGACAGGTTGGGCCACAGAGCTGATCTCCTAGGGAAAGCCATATTTTTCTGTGAGACATCAGATGTTTTCAAGTTCATTTGAAAGACTTTTGAAACTCACCTGCTATGTAATGTTTGCCACCTTCAGGAAGCAATGCAAGCTGTGAGCAAAAGTTTTATTGCTGTTTTCATGGAATGACAAATACATAAGATTCCATTTGGGAGGAACATAAAAGCCTGATAAAAGGAATATAATTGAACAGAAATCTAAATGGGTGGTCTCAATCATTTACACAGCTCCATCACACATAAATACTTATGGGATTGGCTAGAATTTGAAGAGCTGTGTTCAGCCAGCAGGTCTGAGGCACACTCATTTACAACCCATGTGCTAATAAGAGAGCAAAGCCTAGAACACATAAGGGAAAATTATACGGAGGACAAATAAAAAACTTGAAGCAGGCTAATCAGCTACATTGGAGCATTTTAATCACAGATTGAAGTGAAACAAGGACACAGCTACTATGAAGCAGGAGACTCAGCGGAGCTTGGGCCCTAGGCCACATTCTCATCTGACTTTCTGCACTTGCTTTGGTTCTGGGAAATAATCCGGAAGCCAACCATGTGTGGGGATTGTTGGGTGCAAGACCTCCAATCATTTGCGAGATTGCAGGCCAATGTTCGCACTCATCAAACCCCACACACATTTTGGCTTCCGGATTATTTCCCAGAGCCAAAACAAGTGTGGAATGTCAGGTGAAAATGCGGCCCTAGACTCCCGGGGGAGAGGGAGGGGACGGACTTTACACGTGGCCTGAGTGCAGCTAGGACATTTTTTTGTCGGTGGGGGATGAGGCAGGGCCAACACTCTGCCCCTGCCCACTCTGAAAACTTTCTGGTGGTGCTCAGAACGCTTGCAAAGAATCCTGCCAAGAAAAATGTTTTCAGAGTGGGCAGGAATGGATTGCTTGCCTTGTTCCCAGACACTCTTAAAACTTTCTTCCTGACAGGGTTCCTGCCACTCCGGGGGACTTACTCGGAACCAGGACACCACCACCACCTCAAGGCAGGCTGAGAATCCCCATGGGAGGCCCGCTGCTTAGGGAGACCCTGTGCCCTTGCCTTTAGGAGGGTCCATAATTGGGACTTAAGCCTGGGCCCACCACAGCTTTGCTATGCCACTGGCATTGGAACCAGCCCAATATCTGATACTCTTCCGTATCATACAAGACAAACTCTAGATCCAAAGGTTCAGAACATTAGGGTATGGCGTGACTAGTCCCATTGGCTTAGGTGCAAGTGCTTTGCCCCATGGGAACAGTCTATATTCGAGCTGCAATTTCCTAAACTAGAATTGTCAAGGTAACAAAGGAGAGAAGGAAGAGCGGCTAGCGTTCAAGAGCTATAAGATAGTCCCATGCAGCTCTCTTCAGTAGAAAAACTGGCAGGTTCATGGCCCTGAGAAGACGGACAGGTGTTTGAAGAAGAATCTCATACATGGAGGATCCTCTTTTTGCTTTTCCTTACTTTCTAAAATAAAGAGATACAAATACTAATCAGAATGCCATTAGCCTGCTTCATGGACTGGGTTGAAGTCAGAGTACAAAACAGCAGCTGAGTTACTCATGATGATACAACTGGGAAGTGTTGTTAGTTACTCCTGACTCTAACTCTGAGTCCAGATGCTCTCAAGGAACATCGATTTGATCACTGAAGACAATGATTACTGTCTAGAGTCTGTAAACTTCTGGAGAATTAGCCCTGCCATTCTCTCTTCCTTATTGCTGGCTAGAGGGAAAAGACTCCCGTTTCTGACTCTTGAGCTTGTGAGGCAATTGTACAGGAAATGTGATCGTAATGGTAAACAATAAAATCTGGAACTTTCCACTTCAGAGGTCCTCCTTCTTCTCTATGTTCTTTATGCATTTCTTGGGCCTCACAAGGCCTGTCTGCAGATGATCTCCTTCAGCTGTGTCAGCCTGTCATCTCTAAGCGCATCTCGAATAGAGCGGAAGAAGCTGAAATAGTACTGAAAGTTATGTATCATGAGCAGGACATGAGCCAGCATCTCATTGGTCACAAGGAGATGATGGACATAGGCTCGACTATGGTTTTGACAGCAATAGCAGGAACATCCACTGACTAAGGGACCAAAATCATCCTGGTACCTAACAAGGAAGTAGGAAAAGTGTTAATAAACCTTCAAATAGACATGGCCATCTTTTGTAACTGTGCAGCTACCATGTGTCTTGAGTAACAAAATTTGTGATGCCAAGTTGTGCTTCTAGGGGTTAGGCATCCACCTCAATCACCATTATCCCCAGTACTAAGTGAATCTTTTTATTTATTTAATTTTATTTATGAATGTTAAAAATGGATTTATAGACTGGATGAAGTAAAACATTGCTCTAATGCCAGTCAACAGGCTGTATGAGAAGCTGATATTACATCCACATAAGAAATCAAGTCAAAGACTAGTTCTGCTCTTCTGCATAAGATTTCATAATGATTATTACCGGCCAACACTCTCCTGCTGATAAAGAAATACATCTTCAAGTCATGAGAAGGAAAAATAAGGTGGCAGAACAGGAGAGGGGAGGGGAGAAAAACAAACATGTATCCCTAATGAAGCTGCAGAAGAATAAACATTCAGGACACAATTCAAAACCTGACTAAAATCAATGGTCCTTCCACTGGCTTCAGTGGGTTATGATGCAGGCTATTAAATGATTAGATCAATGACTGTGAATTATCAGAGACTGGTGTACCAGGAAAAACACATCAGTTTTGCACAGGGCTCTCTTCATCAACCTATGAAATACATCTGTCACTGGAGTGGGCACAGTAGTTTTTAAACACATCATGAGTATTTAGTTAACACAGTGAAAAATCTAAGAGTTGATACCACTGATGTGCAGAGGGAAGGAATGAAAACCAAGAGTTTTATAAATAGCTAGGACATGTGGGAATCTAGTTTATATTATTTATTTTGACATGTAACAGGGTCAGTGTTTAGCACTGGCTTAAAATTAGGCCTCTTTGGCAATTTTCAAGTAAGAGACAAAAATCACTAGTTACTTTTTAAAATCTTGGCTACAAACTAATTTTTTTCATCTTGAGATGTGGCCATAATAAGCTGGGGCATTTGCTCAAGAATCCAGGGGGAAGAGAGCTATCCATTTAAGTAACAAATGGCAGTTCCTGCAATACACTGACAAGACCATCCTCCACCATTAAAGTCAATAGAAGTTTTGCTATTGACTTTAATAGTGGAGGATTGCACCCCAATTGTACTTAAGAAAAACCCAAAACTATTGGCCAGGTCTGACCTAATATGGCTGGTGAATCATCTGGATGAAGAAACTATTTAAACCTTCTCTCACACAAATGCACTTACTTTTTTTCTTTCAAGTATATCTCAAATGAAGTCATTTCTGGGTAACATTTTTCGTTCTTGTTTTTTTCATCCCTAATTTTCACTGCATCTTGATCCCCACTTTCTTTTAAAACTGTAAAAAAAACCAATATCATTTCATCAATACACAGAAGAGAGAGAGGAATGGTGGGGAGTATCCTGAGAGCAGACACCTGGGGTGATTCTTGTTAACTTACATATCTTATGTACTCAGCCTGGCATTATCTATCCCTCTTTAATTATCCTGAGATATTGAAATCAAATAAATTTTAAGTGACCAAACTCAGAGTGGAAGAGACAGGTGGTGGGGAGTCAACTAATCTGATGAGGGTTCACAGCTGAGACAGCTGCACAATTCTGTGCTGCTCTGTTTATTTTTATTATATGTCATTAAAAAAATCATCTGATGCTCATTTGCATTTTTACAGCACACAATCAGATGCACCACAGACTTATTTAGATTTTGGTGGCCTTCACAAGTGACCAGTCTATACCATTGCACAAACTACTTTTTGATCTTATTTTGATTTTATGTTAAAAAGATTTAAAACAAAAAGTTCAGGCTGGCATAACAGTAATACATTACTTATGGATAAAGAGACCCTTCTAGTCTATGCCCCAATTTTAAGCAGTTTGTAACATTCATAAACATATTAATTTGGGGGCTGAAAATTACTAACAGATGTAGTGGATTTTCCATCACTTAAAATCTTTACATTAAGACAGGACTATCACTTTCAAAATAATATCCACCATAAGGTACTGAGCTTGATGCATGAAGTACTATAGTCTGTGTTATGCAGGAAGACAGAGCAGGTCACCGCAATGATCCTTTCTGACCTTAAAATTTATATAACTTCTCATGCCTGATCTCCAATTGGAGGTGATGCTTCTAGAAAGTGTAGTAAAAATCTACTTGGCTGGGTTTGAATTATCCAGGCATGAAAAACAACACTAAGTTCTGGCCATTAAGAAGCCATCAAGTTTTTGTTTTGCTTTACAGCTTCACACTTGCCGCGTACATGAAGGGAAGTTTCTCCATCTTTTTGAAACACATTTGGCAAGGGCAAGGACAGTGCTTAACCTTTCATTGCCAATTTAAGCAGACACCGTTAACACATCATAAAGATGCAACCAGTTTGCAGTAAGTATTGCAGTTTTCTTGCTAATCAGTCAGGACAGCAAGGTAAGGGCATGGTAGTGAGCTGACCACGGAGACTGGCTTCCCCCAGCACTTGAGCTACAGGGGAAGGAGGAACCATTGTAGGCCAGGTTTGCACTAGCTGCTGCCCCAGGTTTACACAGTGTGATGTGTGTCCTCTTTTGGAATGGCTGTGTCTTGCCTTGCAACAAGTCACCTATTTAAAAAAAAGAGGTGACTCACCACATTTCCCTCTTCACTAGAGGCAGGGTGGGAACATCCATACTCACCAAAGTGGGAGAAACAGTTAATCAAGGGCAGCGGCTAGAGTTAATGGAGTTGTAGTCCTATGTTAAAAGTTATGTTCCCAATGGAAGTTGAGAACATGATGCAAATCTCAAAGTCATGACCTCTGCACAGTAAACCCTGGAGGATGCATAACCACACCACAGTTAAATGAGGTTTCATTTTTTCAGATCTTAAGTAAAAGCTTCAAGTTCTCTTTGTTAAACTATGTCCCATTACTCATACCCAAACAATTTCTCTCTTGGAACAACCAGAGTACGTCTGTGTCTGGCTCCAATGCTATTCCTGTAACAGCGAGGTACACAAAAGATTATTACAGAGCACAAACTACGCTGGGTATGATACCCCTGACTTTATACCTATCAACTGGTCACACAAACAGGGTTGTCTATAAAATTACCTGCTTCTTCAGGGTCTGGATGATAACTGTAATTGAAAAACAGTGCACAGCCCCTCTCTGTCACCTGGTAGGGGAAAAAACTCTCAAACACATCTACTCCGCTCTCAATGCACTCCAGTACCTCATCTGGTCTGCTAATACCATGAATGAACCTACAAAAGAGAGAGAGAAAGGAGAATTGGTTACCTACTTCGGTGAATTCCTTTCTCTCATATCCCTGCATACTCCTCCGGATGGGTAGTTCCACCACTGGCCGCCAGGAGGCAGATGAGCTTTTTTCCTCTCTGCGCCTGCGTCACAGTGCTACCCGGCTCCAGCACCAGTCCGTTGCAAGCTGAACTCTCAATCTATCTAGTGATTATAACTCAACAACCTTATAACAACTAACAATCATTAACGAACTTATTTAAATATGAAGTAGATCTCTGAGCAGAGACTAACCCGTTTGTGGATACTGGCCCCACACCCCCTGCTAATCCTGCAGGGAGGGGCGGAGGAGTATGCAGGGATATGAGAGAAAGGAATTCACCGAGGTAGGTAACCAATTCTCCTTTCTCCTCATGCCCCTGCATACTCCTCTGGATGGGACGTACCCAAGCAAAGTGTCCCAATTTAAGGGTGGGAGCTAGCAGCACTGGGGGTGTCCAGTACCGCCTGCAGTACCCTTCTGCCAAAGGCAGCTTCTGCAGATTGGAAGATGTTAATCTTGTAATGCCTAACGAAGGTATGTATAGACGCCCACGTGGCTGCCCTGCATATCTCTTTGTACGAGGCTTTTGCTTTGAATGCGTAAGAGGTGGCTGCGCTTCTTACAGAATGAACCAAGATCTGA
>QEPC01005447.1:6700927-6726001 GCA_003113815.1 Sphenodon punctatus
CCCAGGCCTTTGGGAGGGAGGGTGGGGGGGGATGATTTTAGTCCCCCGCCCATTTATTTATTTGTTATTTTTCTAGCCCTGTTTTATATGATACATTTTATATTTAATATTTTAAAAGGAATTTTAATGTTTTATTGTTTATTGTTGGAAGCCGCCCCGAGCTGCGTTGCAGGAGGGGGCGGGGTATAAATTTGGAAAATAAAATAAAAATAAATAAATAAATAAATAATCTGCTGCATGGATTTGGCAATTGAGGCCAATGAGGTATTCTGGTCCCCCCGTGGCTCCTGCTCTGAGCCCGCTGCCTCTGTCCCTCCTGCACTGTTGGTGGGGGACAGTACCCTCTCAGGGGTAGTCATGATTAGAGCAGGGCTCTGTGTATCTGGCTCGGGGCCAAGCGGATTGGTCCCAGCCTATGTCGGGGGGAGTGCCGCGGTGGAGGGTCCCGCTACCCGGGAAGTAATCGCGGCCTCCCCTGCTCCCCGGCGCAGTGCGAGGGAGCCGGCGGGGATTATTTTAATTTTTAAATTTTCCTGGCCTGGTGAACCGAGACGGGGTCCGGTATCGCCTCCCCAGTGCCCTGCCGAAGCCTTTCTCCCTAGGCTTCCTTTTTTAGTTCTTTATTCCTTTAATTAAATCTACCTTGTTTCTAGGGACCTGGGGATCCCTAAAAGCCTCCCGACGGTCTCGGAGGCAGATGAAGGACTGGAGCTGGGTAGCACTGTGACGCAGGCGCAGAGAGGAAAAAAAGCTCATCTGCCTCCTGGCGGTCAACGGTGGAACTACCCATCCGGAGGAGTATGCAGGGGTATGAGGAGAAAGGAAAGCACAATGAATGCAAGTGACCAGGTTCACTGCATTTTCTCTTTAAAAAGAGGATATGGAGACACAGATATTTCCATATGGAATCAAACCAGTAGCAACTCTAGATGCATATCCTTTCACAAACAGCGGCCAGTAATAGATGACTCGGGCAAATGTGCAAAAAAACAAAAAGCAATCCAGAATGGTCTATTTAAGCGGAATGTGTGTTATCCAATTAAAATGCCAACACTATCAATGCTGCAATTTCTGAACCAAAAAGATGGCCTGAAGATTAACAATAGCTTTTCATTTCCCATTTTAATCCATTCAGTACATGGCAGCATATTTTAATTTCTTATTCCAGCAGTCATATTATGCCTTTATTTGAATGGCTATACCAGCACCCCTTTATTTGAATGGCTATACCAGCACTTCACTGAAGGCTGGCATTTAAACCAGAGGTTCCTAAATTAGGAGTTTTGACCTCAAGTGGGATCTTGCCATCTGTGGATGCAACTGTGATCTCAATTACTTGATATCTTTTGCACGTCTGCCACTGTATGGGGTTATGGGATTACATGTAAGTCTCCAAATGGGGTCACGCAAGCAAAATGTTTGGTAACCAATAATTTGACCTTTATCAATTGCCTCCAGCAAACATTCAACACCCGTGGCTATCCAATGGGTATGAAAGGTCCATGGGAAGAGAAAAAGTGTAGCATACTTTCTTTGTGGTAACAGTTACTTACTTTAAGAAGCATTTGAGGTTTGTCTGGATGAAAAGCATAACTAAAGATAGCACTGCTGAAGATCTCGCATGTTTCTCCTGAGAGGGTGGGGAGAGAAGAGTTTTTCAAGCAGCCAGCACTAAAACGTCTCCTTGGGACTTGAAATTCCAGCTGAATTCACCCTGCCTACTACGCAATCAGTAGTAATAGAGGTGTTGCTATCCAAATGTAGCTGGCAGTTTTGTTAAGGATGAGTGAGATGGAACAGAATACAGCAATTTTTGCTCTCACACGGGAATGCTGGTTTTGCTGATGACAGTTTATGCTAATTTAGGTCAATGAACTTAGCAGATGATTAGAAAAATACACATTAGCTAATAAGCGCAGCAACAAAATACCTTTTTAAAAAAATCACGTTTCTGATCATAGTTGTAGGATATGGGAGAATAACTTACATTTCAAGCTCCTATTTTATTTCCCCCCCCCAAACTTTTACTACCCCACTCCTCCTGCCACAGGCAGCTTGAGGCGGCTTACAATTCGTAAAACAACATTAAAACAAAACAACTAAAAGGAGGAAAAGAAGATAACCTCATACCCCCCAAAAACCTCCACCCCCTCACCTGTCTCCCCCGCCAAATGCCTGGTGGAAGAGCCAGGTCTTATAACTTCTCCGAAAAGAGGGGATATCCGGGGCCAACCAAGCCTCCACCGGAAGGGAGTTCCACAGCTGTGGTGCGGCCGAGAACACCCTCCCCTGTGTTGCCCCCCGGAAGACTCGGGGGACCTCGAGTAGGGCATCCCCAGATGACCGCAGAGGTCGATCCAGCACCTGGGGAGTGAGGCGGTCCCACAGATAGGTAGGGTCTAGGCCGTTTAGGGCTTTATAGGCCAAAACCAACACCTTGAATCGGGCCCGGAAAACCACCGGCAGCCAGTGCAGAGAGTGGAGCACTGACGTAATATGCTCTCAACGGCCCAGTCCTACCAGAAGACGGGCCGCCATATTCTAAACCAACTGGTTTCCGAGCCGTCACCATGGGTAGCGCCATGTAGAGCACGTTACAATAGTCCAATCTAGAGGTGATGAAAGGATGGATGATGATGGCCAGGTCAGAGCCTGAGACAAATGGCCGAAGTCATCACACCAGACGTAATGGGCGAAAGGTACTCCTCGCCACAGCCTCCACCTGGGCATCCAGGCGGAACTGCGCGTCGAGGAGCACCCCCAGACTCCGTACCTGGGGTACCAATGGAGGGCAGACCCCGCCCATAATGGGGGCCACCATCTCCATTGCCTTACCCACCAACATCACCTCTGTCTTGGCGGGATTCAGCCTCAGTCGGTTACTCCTCATCCAGTCCCCCACAGCCTTCAAACACTGAGTAAGCACCAAGACTGCAGGGCCTGAGTCTGTTGAAAAAGAGAGATACAGCGGGTGTTATTAGCATATTAATGACACCGCACGCCAAACCTCCTGATCACATCACCGAGTGGCTGCATGTATACATACAGGAGAGGGGACAAAACTGAACACTGTGGAACTCCACATGAGAGGTCTCGGTATGATGAAAAAGACTTCCCAAGAACCACTCACTGCGTTTTACCGGTCAGGAAAGAGCGGAACCATTCGAGAACAGTCCTGCCCACCCCTGCACAATCCCACAGTCGTGTCACCAACATCCCACGATCAACTGTATCAAATGCAGCCGAAGGATCTAATAGAACTAACAGGGTCGAATGACCCCGGTCCATTTCCCGGAGCAGATCATCCACCAAAGCCACAAGCGCAGTCCCGGTGCCATACCCCGGATGAAATCCTGACTGAAAGGGGTCCATATAACTGATGCGGTCAAGGTGTCCCTGGAGCTGCTGAGCTACTACCCATTCAGGAACCTTCCCTAAAAAGGGAAGGTTAGAGACAGGCTGATAGCTGGCAAGGGAGTCAGCGTCAAGTGATGGTTTCTTGAGCAGAGGCCGAACCACTGTCTCTTTGAGACAGCCCCGCACGCTGCCCTCCCGAAGGCTTACTGCATTAGCCGGGTAATGAGAATGGTTTATTCTTTTGATGGCAATGGTCCATTTAGATACCTCAGAAGCTCAAAAGAGTCAATTCATTGGGCTTTCCCCAACCCTCAGCCTCCTCTTGGTTCCAAAAGAAAACAACTTGCCAACAGCTTTAATATCAGAGGTAGAGACCTACCTGGTTAACTTCTTTTCAGACTCAAAGACAATAAAGACTCTCTTCTAAACCTAGCACAGGCTAAAGTTTCTGCATCTTCACTTGAGGCTCCAGCCTCCACCTCAGTCTAAATGTCATGATCTGAGCAAAACTATAAAACCTAGCTCTCCAGTTCCAAGTTGTCAGCAGAATGGTAGTGAAAGGACACATTGGGTTTGTTTTAAAGTTGTTAGTCTCCAAAACGTTCTGCACTTGGGAAGCTTTCCTCCTGGGCTGCTCTCCTGGGGGATGTGGGGACTGCACCACCCTATCTGCAGAGTGTAAGCTCACACATTGAGTCCTGCTCCCGGGACCCTCACTGCCTCTTTTCCATCTTTGACTCCTTTCTCAACCCCCCCTGCACTCCTCCTCCCTCCTCTCTCTCCACTCAGGATCTTGCCCTCTTTTTCACCTCTAAGATTGACAAGATCTGCCTGGAAATTGCTTCCAAGTCCTCTCCCCCTGCTACTCCCCCCTCTCCCTCTTCCCCCCACCTCTCTCCTGTCCTCCTTCCCTCCCACCTCCCTTGAGGAAACCTCCTCCCTGCTCTCCTCCTCCAACCCCTCCACTTGCCCCTTGGACCCCATTCCTTCCTGCCTCCTGGCCTCCATTGCTTCCACCGTCGCACACACACCCCCGCACATCATCAACCTCTCCCTCTCTGCCGGCTCCTTCCCCTCTGCTTTTAAACACGCCACTGTCTCCCCCATCCTCAAAAAGTCCACTCTGGATCCCTCTGAACCCTCTAATGACTATCCTGTCTCGCTCCTCCCTTTTGCTTCCAAGCTCCTTGAATGGGTTGTCTACTCCCGTTGCCTCGACCTCCCCTCCTCCCAACTCCTCCCTTGACACCCCCAATCTGGCCACTGCCCCCTTCAATCCATCCTTGGCCCTCTCCTCTTCTCTATCTACACCCAATCCCTAGGCAAACTCATTGCCTCCTACGGTTTCCAATACCACCTATATGCTGACAACACTCAACTCTATCTCTCCACTCCTTCCCTCTCCCCCTCTGTTCAAGCTCGTCTCACCAACTGTCTCTCCGATATCTCTGCCTGGATGGCTCAATGCCAACTCAAACTGAACTCCTTATCTTCCCTCCCTATTCTTCCTCTCCCTCTTCCCTGTCCATTGCCATTGACGGGGTCTCCATCCTCCCTGTCCCCCAAGCCCATAGCTTGGGCTTCATCTTTGACTCGCACCTTACCTTCAAACTCTATATTGATTCCGTGGCTAAATCCTTCCGCTTCTCCCTCCACAACATTGCTAAGATCCTCTCTTTTCTGTCTGTCTCCTCTGCCAAAACTCTCATCCACGCCCTAGTCATCTCACGCCTCGACTATTGTAACCTCCTCCTCACTGGCCTTCCCCGCTCTCACCTTTCTTCCCTCATCTCTGTTCAAAACTCTGTTGCCAGGATAATCAACCTAGCCTGTCGCTTTGACCATGTGCAGCCTCTCCTCTGGCTCCCCCTTCCTGAGCGTATTCTGCACAAGCTCCTCGTCTTCACCTACAAAGCCNATGAAAGCATGGATGATGGTGGCCAGGTCAGAGCCTGAGACAAACAGCCGAAGCTGTCGCACCAGACAGCAAATTGGCAAATGGTACTCCTCAACACAGCCTCCACCTAGGCATCCAGGTGGAGCTGCGCATCGAGGAGCACCCCCAGACCCATACCTGAGGTACCAATGGAGAGCAGACCCCCCTAATAACAGGGGACACCATCTCCATCACCTTACCCACCATGGGTGATCCTCTGGTGGCAGAGGATGGGGGGGCAGGGATGGGGATCTCCTTCAGGGGGATGGCGGAGCGGCCTCCGGGGTGGGGGCTCAGGGGAATGGACTGGGAGGGGAAGGGGGTCTGCAGCCATAGGGGTCGTGCTGGGTCGGGGAATTATGGTCCTTCTGGGAGGCAGGTTTGATCCATGAAACAGGACAGACGTTGTATATCTGTCCCGCTCATTGGCCCCCAGACAGACGGTGAGGTGATCGGGGATCAGAGGACCCCGGGCCCCGGTTTGATGCTGGTAAACGCGAGGTCGGTGGCTAATAAGTCAACTACGGTCCGAAAGGTGATCCTGAACCAGGCGGCCAACCTCACATGTGTTACTGAGACCTAGCTGGACATGGAGTTGGGGCCTATATTGGCTGACCTTGTTCCAGACGGGTACTCCATGCACCATCAGCCGCAGCTGGAGGGCTGGGTGTGTGTGTGTGGTGATGTAGCCATTATTTTTAAGGATGCCTGGTCTGAGATTTCCTGTACAACCTGTCGTGGGTGTGGAGGCTCTCCATTTGGTGTTGGATTTGGCCGGAGACCAAATGGAGTGGAGATACTGCTGATATACCGGGCACCCACCTGTACAGCAACCTCCCTGCCCGCACTGACCGAGCTGGTGTTGGAGGTGGTCTCGCGGTCCCCCAGGGTGATAGTTCTGGGGGATTTCAATATTCATGCCGACGCCATTCTTGGGGGGGCAGAGCGTAAGTTCATGGGTCTGTCTCAGAGAGTAGTGGGCCCCACACATATTGGGGGACATACCCTAGATATGATATTTTGCACAGGCCTTGACGCAGGGGATCCGTTAGTGGGGGAGGTGTCAACAGTGCCCTTGTCGTGGACGAATCATCATATCCTCCAGGCAGGTATCCTGGCGCATGTCGGCCCCCGGAAGGGTGTGGAACCAGTTAGGTTGGTTCGTCCCCGAAGGCTTATGGAACCAGAAAGGTTTCAGATAGCTCTAGGGGATGTTTCCTCTGACCTAGATGGCTGCTCGTGTCTATGTGGAATTCCGTGCTGACTGAGGCCATCGACTGTGTGGCCCCCAGGCGTCCGCTCCCGAAGTGCCGACGACGCAGCTCCCCATGGTACATGGAGGAGCTGCGGTGGATGAAGCCTGAAGGGCAGCGGTTAGAGTGACGGTGGCGTCACTCGCGTGCTGAAGTTGACTAATTGTGGCATAGAGTCTGGTTATGTACCTATGCCGTTACGGTGTGGACAGCAAACCAGGTTTTCTTTGCTGTCCTCATTGCGTCCGCTAAGTCCCGCCTGGCTGAACTGTTCCAGGTGGTGAGGGGGATAGTAAGTCTGGCCTCCCTCTGCCTGGACTTAGAATCATCAAATGCTCGCGGTGATTTGTTTGTGGATTTCTTTGTGGATAAAATTGCTCAAATTCACCACTGTTTTGATGCAACTTTTTTAGCAGAGGACGAGTCAGAGGCAGTAGAAGCCCTATCCTGTCCTGTTTTGTGAGATGAATTTTAGGCTGTGTTGCCCTCGGATGCGGGGGATGCCCTTGGGACTGTGTGAGCTGCCAATTATGAGTTAGATCCATGCCTGTCCTGGCTAGCTAAGGCTAGCTGGGAGACATTGGGGCCGTTGCTGGCGGGGATAGTCAATGCCTCCCTTAGGGAGGGCAGGGTGCTGGACTGTCTCAAGGAGGCAGCGGTGCAACCCCTGCTCAAGAAGCCATCTTTGGATGTTGGCGCTCTGGCCAGCTATTGTCCAGTCTCTAACCTTCCCTTTTTAGGGAAGGTTATTGAATGGGTGGTGGCTCAGCAGCTTCAGGAGCATTTGGACCAGGTCAATTTTCTTGATCCCTCACAGTCGGACTTCCGTCTGGGTTATGGCACGGAGACTACGCTTGTGGTCTTGGTCGACAACCTCTTCCGTGAATTGGACCGGGGTTGCTCAACTGTGTTGATCATGTTAGATCTCTCGGCTGCATTTGATACCATTGATCAAGAGTTGTTGGTGACTCGGCTGCGGGACTGGGCAGGGATTGGCGGGACTGTTCTTGAATGGTTCCACTCTTTCCTGGCTGGGAAAACCCAGCGTGTGGTCCTGGGGGAGTTTTCATCTTTGCCCCGGGGCCTCACATGTGGGGTTCCGCAGGGTTCCATCTTATCCCCTCTCTTGTTCAAAGTGTATATGCAGCCTTTGGGGGAGGTTATCCAGGAGTTCGGGGTGAGGTGTCATCAATATGCTGATGACACACAGCTATCTCTCATTTTCCTCTGACTCAGGCCCGTCAGTCTCAGTACTTACCCGATGTCTGTCGGCTGTGAGTGATTGGATGAAGGTGAGACGCCTGAAACTAAATCCTGACAAGATGGAGGTGATGGCTGTGGGGAGGGCCGGGGTAGTGGCCCCCATCATTGATGGGATCCATCCTCCCCTGGTTTCTCAGGTCCGGAGTCTGGGGGTGCTCCTGGATGCCTAGGTGGAGGCTGTGGTGAAGGGGGCTTGTCGGCTCAGGCCGTATGTCTTGGACTCGGATCTGGCCACAATCGTCCATGCTTTTATTACCTCGAGACTGGATTACTGCAATGCACTCTATGTGGGGTTACCCTTGGTACTGGTTCGGAAGCTGCAGCTGGTGCAGAATGCGGCAGCACGTCTTTGGACTGGGACAGGATGGTGCAAGCACATTACACCAGTGCTCCGTTCTCTGCACTGGCTGCCGATAGGTTTCTACCACGAAGAGGGCGTTCTCTGTAGCTGCACCGCGGCTGTGGAACTCCCTCCCGTTGGAGGCCCGCTTAATTACTGACCTCCCCTCTTTCTGCAGACACTGTAAGACCTGGCTGTTCTGCCAGGCCTTTCCCGAGGGAGATGGGCTGGGAGAGTTGGGTTAGGGATGAGTTTTAATTTATTATTTTAATTGTAGTTTGTTGTAGATTTTAATATATTTTTAAATGTTGTGAGCCGCCCCGAGATGCCTGAGGCAGGAGGGGGTGGCATATACGTTTTAAAAATAAATAAATAAATAAATAAATAATGCAACGATTAATAATTTTTTAAAACTGCTTTAAGACTGTCATTTACATGTATACAAATTGTGTACACTTTATACTATAATGTATGATAAGGAATTAAGTACATATCTTACGTTTATGTTGGTTAAATTATGAAATATAGATAGAAAATCAATGTATGTTAAATGCTTTTTGAATAGCAAATGTAAGTAATTTTCATGGTTTTTTTAGTTTAAGTTAGGGTAAAATGTATTTTGTGAAAAGTTTTTGAAGATGAAATTTTTTTTGTTTTAGAAATGGTTCCACCTTAATGATTTTTTAAACCATGAGGCTTCTAGTTTTGAATAATTTCCAAGGTTTTTGCAATGTGATTAATGTAGTAATGAAAATGTTAAAAGATATCATGTGTCAGTTTTATACAATTCACTGTATCATGGACACACTGATACACTGATAAAATGTATCAAAGACAGGTTTTAGAAACTGTACTGACACACCACAGAAACACACACACACGTTCCCTTCAACTCCACACTCTCTCTCTCACACACAAACATGGACACTCCCCCTTTCACCTCCCCTAGGGATATATCACTTCTTAAGTTTGCTTCTGCCAATGGAATTTTAATTCTATCCTTAAAATTCCAAAATAAACAATTAATTGTTTTTTAAACAATCATTCCGGCCGGGTATGCTGTGCAGCATCAGCCTCGCGCCGAGGTGGCGGTGTAGCTATGATTTTTAAAGAGACATGGTCAGTTAGGAGGTATCCAGTTCCAGATACTCCTGGGATTGAGGCCCTCCATGTGGTGTTTGATTTGGCTGGGAGCAATTTGGGGGTGCTGCTGGTGTTCCGGGCCCCTTCCTGCCCAGCAGCATCCTTCTCCACTCTAGCGGAGCTGGTCTCGGTGGTGGCGTTGGGCTCCTCTAGGACCTTGGTCCTGGGGGACTTCAATGCCCATAACGACACCAGCCTTGTGGGGGCAAAGCGAGAATTCATGGCCGCCATGGCAACCATGGATTTGTCCCAAGTTGTTAGCTGCCCGACTCATGTGGGGGGGGCATACCCTTGACCTGGTGTTCTGTTCTGGCCTTGAGGTGGGTGATTCGGTAGTGGGGGAATGTAACAGCTATGCCCTTGTCATGGACGAATCATTACCTCCTTATGACCGGTCTCTCAGTGTGTCACCCCCAGAAGGGGAAGGTACCAGTTAGGATGGTCCGCCCTCAGAGGCTGATGGAACCTCAACAGTTCCAGGAGGCCCTGGGGGAGTTAACCCTGGACCCCACCAGCCGCTCTGTTGATCAACTTGCCCGGGCTTAGAACATCTTGCTTGGGGAGGCCATTGACAGGGTGGCACAGAGACGTCCCCTGTCTCGACGTCGCGGGGCCCCTTGGTTTACTGAAGGGATGCGAGGTATGAAGCAGGAAGGCAGACGACTAGAGCGATGCTGACATCGGACTTGCTCCGAATCTGACTGACTTCTCTGTAGGGTCCATTTGCGGTCCTATGTTGAGGCTGTGAGGATGGCAAAGAAAGAATTCTTTGCCACCCTCATAGCGTCTGCAAAGTCGTGTCCAGCGGAGCTGTTCCGGGTGGTGCGGGGGCTAGTCAGTCCGGCCTCCCTCCGCCTGGATGGGGACTTGTCCCAGGCTCGCTGCGAGGAGTCTGCCATCTACTTTGCAGACAAGATCGCTCGGATCCAGAGCAACTTCAACACTGGATTAGAGACAGTAGAAACTGAGCATGAGGTGATGGGGGCGCTGTCTGGTCCATTTTTGTGGGATGAGTTTCGGGAAGTGACATCAGTCGGTGCTGGGGTTGGTTAGGGCCACCAGCTGTGAATTAGATCCTTGCCCGTCCTAGTTGGTGAAAGCCTCCAGGGAGATACTGATGCTGGTGGGGGTTGTCAATGCGTCCCTTCGACAGGGGAGTTTGCCCCTCAGGACTCAAGGATGCTGTGGTGCGCCCCCTGTTGAAGAAGTCATCCTTGGATGTGGACGCACTCACCAGTTACTGACCCGTCTCTAACCTTCCCTTTTTAGGGAAGGTTATTGAATGGGCGGTGACCTTGCAGCTCCAGGCTCACCTAGACAGCATCGGTTTTTTCGACCCGTGTCAATCTGGGTTTCGGCCCGGCCATGGTACGGAGACAGCATTGGTGGCCTTGGTGGACCATCTCCGCTGGGAGATGAATGCAGGACGTTCGACACTACTGGTCCCGCTAGCTCTCTCAACCGCGTTTGATACAGTGGACCATGGACTGCTGGTGAGACGGTTGTGTGGCCTGGGGGGGGTCTGGATGGGACCACCCTTGGTTGGTTCCAGTCATTCCTCTCGGGGAGGACCCAGCGGGTTGTCCTGGGAGCAGAAACATCTAGCTCCCGGGCCCTGGACTGTGGCGTTCCGCAAGGCTCAATTTTGTCTCCTTTACTGTTTAATATATATATGCAGCCCCTGGGGGAGATCATGAGAGGGTTTGGTGTGCATTGCCACGAATATGCGGATGACATCCAGCTTTACCTCTCTTTTTCAGCCGACCCAGACCCTGCCGTCTCCGTGCTGTCTCAGTGTTTGGAGGCCGTGGCGAGTTGGTTATGGCAGAGCAGACTGAAGCTCAATCCTGATAAGATGGAGGTGATGGTGGTAGGCTGGACGTTGCCCCCTCTTGTGGAGGGGGTGCATCCCTCTGTGGCCCATCAGGTTTGGAGTCTGGGGGTGTTATTGGACGCAGGTCTCCGTCTAGATCAGCAGGTGGATATGGTGGCGAAGGCGGCGTTCCACCAGCTGTATCTGGTGCGGAGGCTGCACCCATACATCTCCAGACCTGACTTGAACACTTTGATCCATGCCTTCATCACCTCGAGGCTGGACTACTGTAACAAGCTCTATGTGGGGCTTCCCCTGACACTGGCCCAGAGGTTGCAGCTAGTGCAGAATGTGGCGGCCCATCTCTTAACAGGAACGCGCCAACGAGAGCACATAACACCGGAGCTCCATGCACTGCACTGGCTGCCTGTAACGTGTTGAGTCAGATTCAAGGTTTTGACTTTGATCTATAAGGCCGTACATGGTCTTGGACCTGGATACCTCAGGGACCGCCTCACTCTCCGTGACTCAGGACGGACCCTCCGGTCCACCAGGGGCGCCCTCCTGGAGGTCCCCTGCATAAAACGGGGGGCTACAATGGAGAGGGTGTTCTCGGTGGCTGGGCCCCAGCTGTGGAACTCCCTCCCAGAGGAAGCACGGCTGGCCCCGAGTCTGTTGGCCTTCCGTCGGGCCTGTAAGACATGGCTGTTCTCCCAGTCCTTCGGAGGTGGGGAGGGGAGGGTGGGCTAAATTTGTGTGGGGGTGTTTTAAATGGGTTTTAATGATATTGTAGATTTTAATGTATTGTTTTATATTGTGTTGGAAGCCGCCCCGAGATGCCGTAGGCATGGGGAGCAACATATAAATACAATAAAATAAATAAATAAAACATTTGGAATTTTAATCCTATCCTCTAAGGTGTTTGCAATTCTCTCCAATTTTGTGTCACTGGCAAAATTGAGACGAACATTGTCCATGCCTTCATCTTATGAAGTTATTGATCAGCACTGTATCATGCTTGAACACACTTTGGGATTTGCAGCCCTTGGACCAGGGGAAGGGAGGTCTGGAGTTTCCTCTAAGGTGTTTTCCCTGAGCTCAGCACTGCCTGAATGTCAAAAGAAGATCAGCGAAGATCTAATGCATTTGCTCAACTAAAATTATTATTCACTAGACCAAAGCCTGATAGGCATTCAGACTGTGTAAGACTCTTCGTTTTTGTTGAAAGATAATTTTTCAGAAGACAGAGGACTTCAATCTTTACTGAGAATAAGATGGATGTAGAATAGTGAAAATATTGTCTGTCATATTTCCATTTTGCTAGTCTTGGAGGTTATTTCTTCTTGCAGGAATATAAAACCCATTTGTGAGGAACTCTGTGATGATGTTAGCAAATATCATTATGGTTATTGAGAGCCATGCAACTTTCCATACCACTGCGCATGCGCTAGCCAGCAGAATTGATATTTGAACGCTTAATAATTTGGTTTTTCGTTGCACCAAGCGCTATCATATTACAGTAGCACTTGGTGGCCATCACATACTCCAAGGCTATGAAGTCTGGGGGCTCAACTAATCTGGGGGGAGGAGATATGGATTGCTCAACTTCCTCCCCACAGAGTGAATAAATAGAAGTATGCAACTTTTCATGTGGAGTAAATGAATAAGACTTATGCAACTTTTCATACCACTGCACATGCGCCAGCCAGCAGAACTGGTTTTTAAAATGTTTAATAACTATGTTTTCACTGCACCAAGCGCTATTGTGTTATAGTAGCATTTGGTGGCCATCTCATACTCCAAGGCTGTGAAGTCTGGGGGCTCAAATTGTCTGGGGGGTGGGGGAGGAGATATGGATTGCTGAAAATCCTTCCCATGGTGTGAATGAATTGCTGGCGGCTTCTGAGGCAAGAGGGTAATTTGACATGAAACTGACTAGCGCTTAAAGTCTTTGTGACCGAGCTGGCTCCTGATAAAGTTATGTGATTTTAAAAAGCAGTCACATAACGTTCTTTATGCTGTTTTTTCTAACAACACAAAGGGCAGTCAGCGACTGCTTTACTGCACATGTGCCAGCAGAACTGATTTTTTAATGTTTAATAACTCATTTCTGGCTGCACCAAGCACTATCATACTACAGTAGCACTTAACGGACATCTCAGGCTCCAAGGCTGTGGAGTCTGGGGGCTCAACTCGTCGGGGGTTGGGGGGAGAGGAGATATCGATGATTCAAAATCATCGGGATGCAGTGCATTTTGACTATTAGCAATTAACTTTTCAACAGTTGTAACTGTGGGTTTTCTGGATGAATCTTCTTCAAATTTTGCATGTATGACGGTCCCCACAAATATAAGCCACGGATGAATGTTCACAACTGCAGCTCAAGTGGATTCCCCAAAACCAGGGCTTAAGCTTTCCTCTGCTTATAACGGAGAGTGGTTCTGCCTTTAACTTTCTTGCTGCTACTGTAGCAAGAAAACTTCCAAGCCTCAGGCAAGAGCAAATTACAAGACTAGACAGAGTGCTCCTGCGCTTTCGTCTCATTCTCCTGCACATCCTAAGATGGAAGTAGATTTTTTGAGAAGCTGCAACACAAGAGGAGCGAGGGAGGGAAGTACTGAAGTTGCTCAACAGCAGAAAGCAGCAGTGTCAAAACTGCCCTCATCAAGAGACAATGAAAAGGGCAGTATTATCTGAGCTAGAGCAGAAGCTTAAAAGTCTATTTTTACCCCCTCCTCTTGTAACATACCTACCCTGTGCTAAGTCTAGTCGACACTGCTATCAAGCCTTAGTTTGAGGTTTTGGAAGGCTTTTGTTTCCTGCTCTTTGGGAGAGTTGGGTTAATTGGATCATTTCTAAAGATGTGGAGCCTTAGTAGCGCTGACAATGCCAGGCAGAACTCATGCAGGTGCACAAGCTTCCACCATGCTATGCCCTTGCAACCTCAGTCCTGACCATGCTCGTTCAGTTCTTAGCCTCTCTCTCTCTCTCTCGAGGAAAACAACAGAATAGTGGTTTCGTGTCTTAGCTAAGCATTCACTAGAGAGCAAGATGCAGTAATGGGTCTTCTTACACATGTTTCAAAGCAGTCATGATCCATAGAGGCTCAAGGGAAGAGGCCTGTATTAATCCTACCACAGTCTGTCTACATAAAGCCTTCACAGTTACTGACACCAGCTGACATCAGCCATAAAAATCAGCATTTCAACAGCATGGGGCACAACGTGCAATAGAACCACCATACTCCTTTGGGCATTTTCAGAGAGCAGCTTTTGGTGTTGCTCTATAAGACCCTTCACGGTCTGGGCCCCTTGTACCTCAGGGACCTCCTCGCCCTCTGCGCCCCAGAGTGGCTCCTGCGGTCGGCCGGGGGTGCCTTCCTGCAGGTTCCTCGCGTAAAGCGGGGGGCCACAATGGAGAGGGCATTCTCGGTGGCCGGGCTGCGCCTTTGGAACTCCCTTCCGGAGGAAGCTCGCCTGGCCCCAAGCCTGTTGTCATTTAGGCAGTGTTGTAAAACCTGGCTGTTCGCCCAGGCCTTCTGGGTGGGGGGGAAGGTGGGTTAGGGTTTGTTTTTCTCCCCTACCCTGTTCATTGTTTTAAATTCCCGGGGCCCTGTTTTAAAACATTCAAATTGTTGATTATTTTAAATTGTTTTTATACTTGTTTATGTTTTTATTATGTTGGAAGCCGCCCCGAGCTGTTCGCAGGAGGGGCGGGGTACAAACGTTAGAAATAAATAAATAAATAAATAAATACTTATAGTAGAATAAGTAGGTTTTGATAAATTCCCCCTTTGTTCTGACCTTGGTTTATCCTCTGGCAACTCTGCTGTGACAGAGGCCAATAGTTTCAGCCTTGTCTCCTTGGCCATGGTATTGCCTTGGAAACCATCCAGTAGGAAGCCACCCACAGGTCGCTTGGCAGTCTCCTTAGCTGACCTCAGTCTCTCCTCCATCACATCCCCACCTTCAATGACCCCAATCATCACGCTCCCTTGCAGCTCCTGGTTTGGGAGAAAGTTACAAATGAAAGAGAAATGGTCTATTCTTGACTCTGCATAAAGTCACTCACTTCACATCCTATACGTGAAGGAGAACATCCTGCCCCAACCACCACCCAATAAAATAAAGAGTTTGCAGTACTATGGAAAATAAAATAACTTAAAATAATGGAAATTTAACTCTTTTTTCCCCCTTAGGCCCCATGGGGTCAGAAAAAAGGCACACAGGAGATGTTTGCACTGTGGATAAATAGAGGACATGTCATCTCAGTCTCTCTGTTCCATGTGCTAGGTGTTTTGTCTCCCAAAGCTCAGCACACACACACACACACCATGCTGCTTCCCACGCAGGCTTGGGCCTTACTGGAGATTTCTCCTGCAGCTGCAGACACTCATCCAAGAAGGACAGTGATCGATCCACTGATTTCTTGGCTCTTTTCTTGGAGGTTTCGCCAGAAAGAGTGTCTCCATCTGAAAGGCACTGGAACCAATCTGGTTGAAGAGCACGCTGAATACTCATGAACTTTGACGTAGATAGTTCCATGCGTCCTCCACATCCCCATATGGAAATTGTCTGGTAAGACAAGAAAGACAAACACAGAGATAAGTTAACTCCAGAAATTATAGTACATAGTAAAATGCATGTTAATGGAACCGCATCTCCTGGGTAAACTCAAAGCCCCCATCTCAGAATAGAGATTCGTCCCTTACCTTGTGAATTCTCTTTCTGGAAGGGATATCAGACCGTTCTCACTCTTGGGGTCATTCCCCTCATCATCCAGCAGGAGGAAGAAACTTGATTTGATGGAGCATGCACACTGGGAACGATCCTCCCTGTGTCTCCAGTTAGTCCAAAAGCCAAAGAACTATCTGAATAACATGAACTGATATGTTTAATAAAATGAATATAGATTTGAACTCTGAATTCTGTACAGGTTAACTTAACTGCTCCACCACAAATTTATTAATTTTTAAATACAGTGCTCAGCCACCCCATTCGACCAATCAGATGTCCCTCCTTCATTCTATTCTATTTAACAACAGAGGGCCAGAGGACTGTCTGGTATCCCTTCCAGAAAGAGAATTCATGAAGTAAGGGTCAATTCTCTATTCTCCTTGGGCTACTGGACAGTCCTCACTCTTGTGAACGTACCAAAGAAGTGCACGTATGCAAAATTGTCAGGAGGGATCCTACCTGGACTTTAATCCATCACTCTCTGTAGGATCCTCCGTCCAAACCAAAGGCAGGCTCATGCATATGCATTTTATAACGTTGTACAAAGGTGTGCAACAAAGATCACGTTGCAACCCTACATACTTCTTCATAGGATACCCTGGCCTTGAAAAGGACCCAAAGTGACTGCTCCCCTGACTGAATGTGCCCAAGTATTTTGTGGAGGGACATGACCTCCCACCCTATATGCTTCAGTTATACGTGCCGTGACCCACTCGGAAAGGACTTCCTTGGGGGCTTTTGCCCCCGTCACACCTGCCTTATGGGGCACAAATAATGCTGAGGACTGTCTGAATTCAGAAGTTATACGAACGTACATTTTTAGAGCTCTTCTAACATCCAGAGAGTGCCATTGCTTTCCCTTCGGATGAAAAGGAAGTGGACAAATGGAAGGGAGAATGATCTCTTGAGCTCTATGAAAAACCTAATTCATTTTGAGCAGAAAGGCTTGATCCAGTCTCAATACTACTATTCCCTATGAAAAAATAGTGTCTATTGATAAGGCAATCTATTGACTCAGACAACCTGCGGGCCGAAGTTACTGCTACCAAAAATGCCACCATAATGGATAAGAAATAAAGAGACTCTTCCTTTACAGGCTCAAAAGGAGGTGCTACGAGGGCTTTTAAAACCAGATTTAAATCCCACGGAGGGAATCTATGATAAACATGCGGTGAGAGCATCCTAGCAGTGTTAATAAAATGTCATATATGAGGGTGACCTGTCCCCTTGACAGCTTTCACCACTAGGATGACAGAATCTACTGCTGCCCCCTGTTTTGCTAGAGTATTAGGTTTTAGACCTTTTCCAAGTCCCAACTGCAGAAACTCTAATACCTCAGGGATACCTACTCCCTGAGGAGACACTTATCTGGATAACTGGATACTGGAGACACTGATCTGGGTAACAGTCCCTAAATATTTTCCAGGTACACTGATAAATTCCCTTAGTGGAACTTCATCTAGAAGAAAAGAGGGTACTGAGGACTACATCGGAGTACCTCAATTCTTTTAATGCCTGGCATTCAATTTCCATGCCGTCAATTTGATCAGCCCCAGATTTTTGTATACTAAATGACCCGGACAGCAAATTCAGGAACACTGGCAACTGAAATGGAACAGACACGCTTAGCTCCACCAGGCTGGAGAACCACACTCTCGAGCCAGTAATGAGTCACCATTATTAGTAATGCTCTCTCCCTGCAGTTTGGATATTGTCCATCCTATTAAGGGAAATGGTGGAAAGGCATATAGGAGGCCCTTCGGTCACTTCTCACCGAGTGTATCGGCGGCTAGTGCTTCTCTGTGTTCAAATCTTGACATGAACCGAGGAAGCTTTGTGTTCTCTGCTGAAGCGAACAAACCAGAATTTCTTCACTATCAAATGAAATGTTTCCTTGCACAGGGCCCATTCTCCCTAATTTATCTGGCATCTGCTGAGTCAGTCTACTCTTATATTGTCCATCCCGCAAATGTGGAGTGCTTTCAGAAAAGTCAGGCATGTTTCTGCCCACACAGCAGGCACACTGCCTCTGCATGTAGCCCTGGAGATCGGGATCCCCCAATTGTTCAGATATGCTTTTGTCGATTTATTGTCGGTATAGTCCAGTACATGCCTACCCCAAATCTCCTGAAGAAGGGTATCAGAGCCAGCTGCACCAACCTGAGAACTAACCAATTTAAGCTGTGACAGAATTCTTGTCTGGACCACTTGCCTTGAACTGACTGACCGCCTAGGTGAGATCACAACCGTCTTGGCGGCCACCAGCCACAGCCATGCTCTTCCCGGATGGTGAGGTCCAGTCAGGAGCAGTTGCAGCTGCCCTGATCCCTTTGCAATCCGTGCTCACCTGTCAGCCCCCTGGCCACCGCTTATGTAGGGCAGGGCAGGCACTGGCTGCAACAATCTGTCTCATGCTGGAGATTTGAGGAGCCAGTGGCTCTCTCCCACTGCTCGAGTAGTGAGAAAAAACAAACAGGTTTTCAGGAGGCCTTCAACTGTCCGACTCAAGAAGAGTCATATGTTTCTGCTCTTGCCAGTTCTGAGGCAGAAACCGAAACTGGAGAGGCAGGGAGGATTGTTCCCAGTGTGCATGCTCCACTGGATCAAGTTTCTGCCTCCTGCTGGGCGAGGGGGAACGATCACAAGAGTGAGGACTGTCCGGTATCCCAAGGAGAAAGTCAGCTGCCTCTCATATAAGAAAAGAAGATCTAGTGGTTAAGGCAGGAAACTGGAGTCTGTTCTGAACTCTGCCCTGGCGTCATTTCGCTATCTTTACAATGAAGAAGGCAACATTGATCTGTATCACAGGAATGTTGCAGAATCTGAGGCAACAAACAACAGACATGACAAGCCCTAGGATGTCATCCAGCAAATCAGTGGAAGAGCTGGGAACAGAAGTAAAATTTCTTTTGATCCCCCAACCCTTTAGAGTTAGAGATCAAGAACAGCTCTATGTGCTGCAACAAATAGTGCAATACATTTGTTTCACATAGGCGCTACAAAAACAGTATGCTTAAATTACTATTTAAGGAGTTCTGCCCTTTTAGTTTATTTTTAGTATTTAATGTTTTAATGATATTTTATGTGTACATTTTTTCTTGTTTTATTTGTGTATGTTGTAAGCTGCCTTTTTATTTTTATATTATATTATATATATATCAAAATAAAATTTGTTTAAGACTGAAAGATGTACCCAATAGGTCACAATGGAGCGATCCATTCCGTTGTTCACTCCTAGCTCCTGACAGTAAGAGGTTACATTCCCCAAACCTACCTGGCTAATAGCTGCTAATGGACCTATCCTCCAGTAGCTTGTCCAACAGCTTAAACCCAGCTACCACAAAGATATACATAGTGGCATTATGATATTTTCAGTTTTATTCTCTATTCCTTTACAAATAATTTCTTTTTGCTTGGCATTTTGTTTGCTTTTTTGATGGCCGCTGCACAGCGAGCTAAGGATTTCAATGTATTGTCCACAATGACTCCAAGGTCCTTTTCC
This sequence comes from Sphenodon punctatus, assembly GCA_003113815.1. Classification (NCBI taxonomy): domain Eukaryota; kingdom Metazoa; phylum Chordata; class Lepidosauria; order Sphenodontia; family Sphenodontidae; genus Sphenodon; species Sphenodon punctatus. Next base: position 6,720,271 of record QEPC01005447.1, read on the forward strand.
TGAGTGGTAACTCCTGATTTAGAACCCAGCACTATGTACATGAAGTTTGAATTGTTTATCCCTATGTGCATCACTTTGCCCTTGTCCACCTTAAATTTTATCTGCCATTTAGATGCTCAGTCTCACAAGATCCCTTCTTCACAGTCCACTTGTGTTTTAAATACCTTGAAAACTTGGTGTCATCTGCAAATTTATCACCTCATTCCTTACTCCCCATTCCAAATAATTAATGAATACATTAAATAACACCGGTCCCAGTACAGGCCTCTGGGGCACGCCACTATTTACTTCTCTCCATTGTGAAAACTGACCATTTAGTCCTACACTTTGCTTCCTATCCTTTAACCAGTTACCAGTCCACAATAGGACACTGCCTCCTATCCCATGATTTTTTAATTTCCTCAAGAGTTTCTCATGAGGGACCTTATCAAACACTTTCTGAAAATCCAGATACACTATGTTGACCGGCTCCCCCCTTATCCACATGCTTGTTTGCACCCTCAAAAACTTCCAATAAATTTGTGAGGCACGACTTCCCTTTGCTAAATTGAGGCTGACTCTTCCCCATTAAGGTAGAATGCAACTGTTTCCCTCTGCAATATTGGAGGGAAGATATAAGGGCATCCCACTGAATTTAAGGCTTTGCAGCTGCTCGTTGAATAAGATAGAAGATCTCGCGCATTATATTTTCGATTGCCCATTTAATGACTCGCTGAGGGTTAAATACATGAACTCACTCTTGTTAGGGAAAGAATTTTGGGGTACCGATTGGAAAACTGACATCTGTCAGTTCAGGATGGCTGAAATTAACAGAATAGTAAGAATAACTGAGAGGAGGGATTAGAAACCTCCAATGGGCAATGCTGCCTTAGTTTAATTGCCTCACATTGCTGCCCTTTAGGTGGTTACTCCTCTTTTATTACGGAAGTTTTTGTAATGACTCTGCCTAGTTTAAGAGTAATCATCCCTGAGAGTTCCCATGCTAGGGATGCTTGTGACAGGGGTTATGTGTGGTCAATATTAGAGTATGGCTATTTGGATGTAACATACTATCTCAATTTACTTTCTGTGCATGTTTAAATTTTTAACTGGGTTATGGTAATCTGTGCCTATTTTAATTTTGTTTTTTCTTGATATAGTATCTTTTTATTTAAACTGTGCAATGTTGATACAAGGTGACACTATTTTGTTACTTGTTACCGCCTATGGCCAAACAATAAAATTTTACTACTTACTTACTCTTCCCCATTAAGCCATGTTTATCAATATGCCCCATGATTCCATTTTTAATAATAGTTTCCACCATTTTGCCCAGCACAGATGTCAGGCTCACCAGTCTGTTGTTTCCAGGATTGGCTCGGGAGCCCTTTTTAAACATTGGCATTACATTCCCTACCCTCCAGTCCTCAAGTACAGTGGCAGATTTTAGCGATAGGTTACAAATGACCAGTAGTAGGTCTGCAATTTCATATTTGAGTTCCTTCAGAACTCTGTGGTGTATATCACCTGGTCCGGGTGATTTGTTATTATTTAGTTGTTCAGTTTGCTCTAGAACCTCCTCCAGAATCACGTTGGTCTACAACAGTGCTTCCGATTCATCACCTACAAAGAACAGTTCTGGCGTGGGTATTTTCCCAGCTTCCTCTGCCGTGAAGACTGAAGCAAACAATTCATTTGTGCAAGATTTTGCACAAACACAGAGACAATTCTTCAAGAACTGTTCTTCTTTGGTATCCTATGCAGACCTGGAAGCTCAAATTACTAAAGCTGCCACGACTATAGGTAGAACATATCTCACATCCATCTGCAAATAATTACAATGGGTGCAGATCGGCAACTATACTGGCTGAGTTTTTATTGCTTTAACTGTAGGTTTTAAAATTAAAACTGAAACAAGTAGGTTAGGCTCCAATGTGCATGTTGACAAAGTCAACATGACATAACACTCTTGGGCAACAGCTCCAGCAATTTTCATTCACCAGTGCTAACTTTTCCCTTCATATGATTTTAATGATATTGTGCAAGGCAAACTGAATCTCAGCTGCTTTTCATCTCAGCTGCTCTTCCATATCTGTGCTGTCTATACAAAATCACAAAACAGAACTTGGTTGCAGATCTGAAAAGTGAAGAAATGCCAATATACAGTCATTGTTCTGTACCATCCACATACGCATCCTATGATAAGGAAACAGAAAAAAATGGGCACTGTACTCCAGCACTCAAGTGTTTAATTTTGCTCTAAAAACAAGGAGGATATTTTATAGTTGCTTAAGTAGTAACACAAGGTATCAGATGTGGGCAATGGTCATCTGGCACTTTGAAGGCATGAGAGTTCCCTAAGGCGAAATTGGAAGCTCATACAGTTTTATGCTGACCATACCTTATTGTTGTTGTAGCCATGTGGGCAGAGGGCAATTGGGTCATGAATAGAACAATACAGTACTGAGTCTGGAATACCTAGGGACACAATAGAAAGAGAAATGGTATATGTAAATTTTTAGAATACTAGGGCTACACTGACAATTTGCCAAGAGATGGTCACAAGTTTACAACAACAGAGGTAAATCAACAATAAGTGCACACAACGTACATCTGTCATCTTCTTGCTGGATAGGCAGACACTGCCTGGTTGATTTCTGCAACAGCTAAAGCGTTCAGCTGATCATCCTTCTCTCCTCACCCTACAGTAACAGTCAGGGGAGATGACAATCAAAGGGGCAGCACTTCATGGTTTCACAAGTTACAGGCGGCCTTTGGGTTTTTTGACTTGATTAATTCTACTGCTGCTAAAATAACGCAGACACAATGACAGCTGACTCATCTGCTACACGAATACTCTGGGGACATCTGACACTTCACACTGTTTAGGATGGGTGATAAAACAGTCTCAGGTTGGATTTGTAAAGGAAGGGCAATAAAACAACAAGACAATAGAGTGAACGACAATATGAAAATATTTAAAATCTTCACTGGCATATAGGATCTTAAACTGTAGCACAAGCCCATACATTTAATGCAATATGTATATTTATAGATATGGGCCGATTTTCAAAATTGTTTTAGAAATACAGACACATAGGATGGGATTTTCAAAAAAGCCTAGGGGAGTTAGGTGCACAAATTTCTTTTTTTTAAAAAAACAACAACAAAAAGTTTGGCACCTCATCCCAGAACAAAAATCCCCAATATGCAACATTCACACAAAGACCTGAAAGTACATTTTCTGCACATTTAGAATTCTTGTCAATAATTTTTTTTTTGGTCCTCAGGGAATACATAATTAGCCCCTTACTCAGGGGAAATTTCTGTAGATACCAAAGTTACAAGAAAACTACAGCTTCTACGTTAAACACTGTAGAATCAGGTAATGCCAAGGGTAAGTTACCATGTGCTATCAACTGCTAAAAGCACGTGGCAGTCCTTGAATATGAGAGATTGAGGAAAAAAATAATAGCATAGTGCAATAACCAAGGACTGATAGGTAGCTGTGATGTAGTGGGGAAATGGAGAAGGTTCTTCACCACTGTACCCTGATGAAAGACCCTGTTGTTCATACTTCTCTTTGCCTAGTTAACTGTAAAGAACTCAGTTGGTTTCAGCTATTATGTATGTTTGATGATGCAAAGAAAAGAGCATACTCATGCCCAGGTCCCCTGCCTGCCATGGAGGGAGGAAAAAAGACCAGTCACAGAACACAGGATCAAGACAAGAAGTTTGATGGGACCAGAAAAGATCTTCAAGAAAACAGCCTAACTAGTTTGCATACTCCCTTCAGCTTGGCCCTCTGGAATTTCTGCAGACTTGCAATATACCATCTCCAAAATGTGCCCCCAACAACATGATAATATCATTAACAGATCTACTTTTGATGCAGATTGTGGACAACATCCTGTCACATTTCTGAGGTAGATGGGTCTGCACTGCCCCCTTCAGGCTGACTGAACACCATGCTGCTAGTTCACCTGAAAGAGGATAGTTCATGCTAGGTGTGGCCTTTTGGGAGTTTAGGGGAAACTCAATGCATTCACCTCATTTTTAGGATTTCACACAACAGCATGCGATTTACTGGTATGTTATTTTTAAGGAAGTTTATTGCCGATATCAAACAGATTAACTGTCTTGTCGTAGTGTGAACTGTCTAATGTCATGTAAAGTTCCCCATACACTTGATCTGTCAGTGTACCCCAAAAATGACCTTGAGCACTCCATGATATTCCAGTACTGGCCCCTTTCCAGGAGGGTTTTACGAGTGTATCAAGCCAAAGTGTGATTTTTGTGATGTGGAAGAGAACAAACAAATTCTTGTCTGAATACAACCCAAACCAACAGCGAAAGCAGTCACTGAAAGATGTTATTATTGGACGGCTGTTTGAATAAGGTTGCCAGTACGAATAAGGCCGTGCTCGGTGTAGTTTTTAACCAAGCTGTTTGCATTCCACATGAAAAAGTTACTACTGACACTAATAACTCTGCTGAAGCAGAGAGGCCAAGGATCAAAATAAACAAAATCCATGAAAACATAACCTTCCTCTTGCCCCCTAAAAGTGGGTCTCTGCAGGTAAGCAGGGAAAGTCAGTGGTGTAGAATTGTGGGGAAAGCTGTAACTGTTAATACCTATTCTGTGAGTGTTTGCTATTGCAATTAACACAGTATTTTAAAAAATCTTTGTTAAATCCACTTGGAAGTTTTAAAAAACCTCTGTCAATTTATTTCACTCAGGATTTCCCATCTCTGACTTGAGCTCAAGTTGTAAATATAGCCCCATGTTTAGGTCATTGAAATGGGAGACCTGTTTAATTCTTTGCTGTGCCACAGATATGCTGAATAATGCTGGGCAAATTACTTAATCTCTGTGACTCGGTTCTCATCTATAAAATGGACGTGCTAATACTTCACTGCCTCACAAGAGAACTGGAAGAAGTCCATCAGAGGATGAGTGAGAATCAGGTATAGTAATAATGGGGATTGTAGAAATACCTAAGCTACTAGTACAGTAGTTCACAATGCTAAGCGACACATCACGTAACTTAAGGTGCAGACTCTTCAACATGGCTACCACCAAAGTGGAGTCATTGCAGATAGCAGAGGCGGCCCTAGCCTGAGGGCACCGGGGACGGAGGAGAGCGGGGGCAGGGAACGCCGCTCTGACTCAGCATTCCCTGCCTCTGTCGGCGGCTGAAACGGACATCGGAGCGCTGTGCTGCTGCTGCTTGGCTTGCAGTCAGAGCAGCGCGGCGTTCCGATGTCAATTTCAGCCGCTGGCAGAGACAGAGGCAGAGAGCGCTCAGTCAGTGAACGCTAGCTGCCTGGACTCCTTCTGGGACTCCAGAGTCTGGAGTCCCAGAAGGGACAAACTTGGTCTGAACGTGAGCTGGGCGGCTCAGCGTTCAGACCAAGTGCGCCGCTGGGAAATGAAATTTCCTGAGTGGCAGCTTTGCATTGAGCCCTATGGGCTCAATGCAAAGCCTCACCTGGGTGTTCACTGGAGGCGCTCGGCGGTGGGATGTCCTGCAGCGCGCATGCTTGAAATGACTCAGTCAGTTGAGCATGCGCTCCGCAGCACATCTCGCCGCCGAGTGCCTCCATTGAACAGTGAAGTGATTGAACTAACTGCTTGGTGCCAGCAGCCAGTCCCCCAACAAGTGAGTAAACGCGTGCATGCGGGTGTGTGTGTGTGTCGGGGAGCAGAGGCTGGGGGCCTGGGATGCAAGGGGGGGAGGGTGTGTGAGAC
>QEPC01005447.1:6726495-6760650 GCA_003113815.1 Sphenodon punctatus
TTTTTTTTTTTTTTTTTTTTTTTTAAATGGTCCCTTCTCTGTTTCACTGCTCCTTCCTGCTGTTGCTGTAAAGTAAGTTTGTGTGGACAGGCATTTGGCTGCCGAGGATAAGATGTGGCTGCTGGTTGGACTCGGGGCCTGCTTTGGTGGGAATGCAGCCCCAAAAGGGGCCAAACTGTTTTTTAAAAAGGTGTCTGTGTTCTTGAACAGGCAATTTGCTGGTGAAGCTACTACGGATGCTGGTCTGGATATGTCTGATTTGGTGGCAATGCATCCCTGAAACTGGCCAAAAATTTTTTAAAAGGCCTGTGTGCTTGCACAGGTGTTTGGCTGCCGGGGATGCCTTTGGGGGCTTGTGGGAATAGTTTGGTTTATGTATGTGTGGTTTTCTGGTTTTTAATGGGTTTTGTTCACTTGATGATGTGGAGTGTTAAATACTAATCCCATCCCACCCCCCACCCCCAAACACACACACAGCAGAGGGTGAGGGGGAATTAGTATTTAATGCTCCGTGATTCAATTGAGGTTTTGAAATCGTGAGATGTAACGGTTAGTCTGGTGATCTGCCTGCTTTTAAACCTGGCAGAGGAGGTGAATATAACCTGCCTAACTGAAATTGCTGGATTAAGTAATGTAATGTCCATCCAATGTTAACCCTGGGAACTCCTTGCTTCTGGCTGGGTTATGTCCTGGCTCCGCCTACCGTATCCCTGGCTCTGCCTACCGTATCCCATGTCCCACCCCTAGGCCCGCCAGCCCGGCCTTACTACCCCAGTGCCCCTCCAACATCAAAACCCACCAGTCGCCCCTGGCAGATAGTTCCTTAAAACACTGGCTCTGTGTGCAACAGCAGTTAAAAAGTCAAACCGAATGCTAGGCCTTTTTGCAAAAGGAATAGAAAATAAAAGGGAAAATATCATAATGCTGATGTATAAATATTGGACCCCACTTTGAATATTGCATGCAGTTCTGGTCGCCCCATCTCAGGAACGATATAATAAAATTGGGAAAAGTTCAGAGAAGGGCAAAAAGGATAATAGAATGGATGCTTGTCTTCCATATGAGGAGACGCTCAACAGGTAAGGGTAGTCTAGCTTGGAGAAGAGGTGATTAAAAGTGGATATGATAGAAGTTTATAAAATCATGAGCGATGTGGAAAAAGTAAACAGAGAACTGTTGTTTGCTCTCTTTCACAATAAGAGAACAAGAGAATACTCTCTGAAGTTAAATTTAACACAAACAAAAGGAGGTACTTTTTCACTCAGCGGGACAATATAGTTGTGGAACTCGTTTCCAGAGGTGGTGAAAGCCAGCACCATAACTGGCTTCAAGTGGAAACTAGTTACATTCTTAAGAGGATAGAACCATAAATCTTTACTAGTTGGAGTTAAACCCCTGGCTACCAGTAGTTGGAAGTGATTAGCAGGAGATGGGTCACACCTCCATACCTGTAACTTGTACTTCTCTCGAGCTAATGTAACTGGCCACTGTCAGAGAAAGGATGCTGGGCTTCATGAACCATGGGTCTGACCCAGTATGGCACTTCTTATGTACCAGATGTCAGAAGGGGTGATGTTAGATAGGAGGTATCAAGCTATCAAGTTAGCTTAAGGCATCTCGTTTAGGCAATTTCTCTAAGAAATATTGACATCACCACCAGTTGTCATACTCAAATGGCTAGTTTGCTCGCTGAACAGGGTGGACATCCTGTCCCAGGTAGCAACCTTCTGTAGATGGCAGCACTGATGGCCCCACCTTCAACCTGAATGATATGTGGACACAGCACTCATCTTCCCTGTTACTCAGGTGTGCAGCAGAGAAGATTAATAGTATGCCGCTCTGGATTGGAAGCTCCACACCAGGTCCTGCAATGGGGGGTGGAGGGGGGCAAAATACCTCGTGCTGACCCTGCATAGTAAGGGGTAAGAGCAAGCATCAAATATAGCAATGCCTACTTTGTGAGATCTAGCAGTTCAGTCCTCAGTTTTGACCATGCACACCATCTGTGAGTAAAGCTCGATTTTTTCAGATTTGCTGCAAATGACTACAAGTAGACCTTTACAGCTCCCCATTTGCTGCTGCAGCCAATTAGAAGATGTAGGCCATGTCACATACTTGCAGACTGGCTTACTTTGTCCTGGCAAAAGCTGCCTGAATCCATCTGAGATTTGCACAACACCTTTCCCTCAGCTGTTGAACAGTTAAGAAGACAGACTAACAAGTGTATGTATGTAAATGCAATAACAATATATAAATAGTGTATCAAGTACAGAGGCTCCAAAACTGCACTAACCAGGATCAGATTACATCTATGCACACAGTTTTACCTATGAACGTCCCAATTCCTTTTTTATATTCCTCCAAGACTTCTTGAAGTTCTGCCCTGCAACCAAACAGAATACATATTAGATGAACAAACAGCCTCAATGAATACAATTCTGCATAAACTAGTTATTCTCATTGCACTGAAGAACAACTCTGATATGCAAAACAGGGAAGTTTCAGCTACAGAATAGACTCTGGCACAGGACTGTCACTGAACCAAATCTGAAGATCGTATCACCTGAGGACCTGGAAGACAGCATTATATCCTCTCATCTAAGTAGACATGCACTAAAGCCAGATTTAGAGACACGAAGAGCAACATCCTCTCATGTGTCTCACCATTTTCTTAAACATATTAGGTTTTGTCTACCCCAAAATAGGTTGGGCCTCTAATTCCCTATGGTGCTGCTCCACTGATGGTAGCAACAATAGAAGCGTATGTGAATATATCACAGGATTTTTTTTACCAATGTATTGTCCATCACTGGGTAAAACTACGTAGTTAGATGTCAGTATCACTGTGGGTCTACTCTGCTAGCTTCTTTCATTGCTGCTATTAGAGGATCTGTAAAGGTGGGAAATTATAGGTTCTTTTTCACCATGGTAGATGTAGCCTGCTCAAGTGCACATATGCACAAGTATGCATCATGCAAGTAAATGTTTGCAGGATCTGGGCCTAAGAGTCCAGCTTTCAGATGTAGAGTACAGGGAGTTTGCTCACCAAAGATCTTGAAAAAAGCATCAAGAAACAGAAAAGGCTATTAATAGCACACAACTTGTTGTTTTCAAAAAGCTTCTCTTACATGTGTTTGCCCAAGGATGTCGTTTACAGTAAATGTAGCGTGATCCACTTGCCCTCTAGGGCAAACTACAAGGGAGAAGATAAATCAAAATTCCCTATTAAAATTTAGTCTAGTTTAGAGATACCAATTATCCAAAACCACATTGTGACTAACTGTGCCTTTCAGATCACTCCAGCAGCTGTGTCCCACCTAGCAATGGTGCAAACCTCTGCTCCATACAACATGACTAAAGAAAGGAGGATGACGAAAGATTTTTCTTTTACTATCTTCATCGATATTGCCATTCAATTTCTATTTAAATGTTACAGGGCTTTTGTCCAAAAGGCAACCAGTTTCCCCAAGCTAACCTGCCTGTACTTTTGCCTGTTTCTTGCCTCTCTTCTCCTTCAGAAGAAAACTGGCTTGGGAGTTTTAAACCAGCTCCTACTTCTTTTTCACAAGGAAAACTTCAGTTTAAGATGCTGCCAGTGACTCTTTTTTACAGGAGCAGTATGTTCAGTTAGGAGTCCTCCTGCAATGTCTTGTATGTGCCCATATGTATGAATTTATAGGTTTTACATTACATATATTAAACTGCATAGGAAAAGGAACTTTAGGCATTTAACCTAAGCACTTAACCTTAGCTCACTTAATCTAATTATCTTTTTCATCTGACCCAGGTACTGCAGTCTCGGTGCTTACTCAGTGCCTGGCTGCCACTGAGGACTAGATGCAGGTGAGCCAACAGTTGAATCTAGACAAGACTGACATGATGATGGTTGGCTGACCCTGCAACCTGGTGGGGATTGGGACTCCTATCAGTGATGGGATCCAGCCTCCCCTGGTTACTCAGGTTCACAGCCTTGGAGTGGTCCTGCATCCCGAGCTGCATCTGGAACATCAGGTTGCAGCTGTGACCAGGAGTGCCTTTCACCAACTCCATCCCGTTAGAAAGCCGCATCCCTTTTTTTCAGATATGGGATATGGCCACAGTCATCCACGCCTTCATTACCTCGAGGCTGGACTACCGCAATGCACTCTACGTGGGGCTGCCCTTGAAGACTGTTTGGGGGCTGCAGCTCATGCAGAACACAGCGACCTGCCTCCTGATGGGGGTGGGTCACTGGAAGTGCTTCAGAGTCTGCATTGGCTGCCAATACTGTTCCGAGCACAATTCATGGTGCTAGTTTTGAGCTATAAAGCCCTAAATGGTGTGGGCCCTACATATCTAGGACCTCCTTATGTCCCTCTGCAGCCCCTAAGATCAGCAGGCCTCTTGCACGTTCCACCATTGTTCCAGGTCTATACAACCTGGGCGCACACAGACAAATGATCAGAGGCTGCTCCATGGCTTTGGAACTCCCTTCCCTTGGAGGCTCAACTAAGCCCTAGCCTGGGCATCTTCTGGATAAACCAAATCTGTGGGGGCAAGATCTCTCCTTCTGATGTGCATAACTGCCTGTTAGGGAGCGCCCTGCACCTTCCTAGACACTACTGGAGAAATGATACTGGACAACATGACCAAGTCTGACCAGGAACCTAAAATCTATCTATTAAAAAGATAATATAGTCCCCCAGGTATCACATGGGGCAACCGTGGAGAGGGCATTCTTGGTGGCCTCACCAAGAATGTAGAACTCCCTCCCAGCAGAGGCCCAGCTGGCCCCAGATCTCCCTTCTTTCAAAGAAAACGTAAAACCTGGCTGTTACGTCAGGCTTTTGGTGAGGGAGACGGGTGAGGGTGTGGGGTTAGGGAGGGTTTCATATATTTTTATGTCCCCTGGGTTGCGATATATTTTAATTTATATTTATATTGTGTATATATATATATATAAAAAATTAATATATATTTAAAGTGTGTGTGTATATATATATAAAAAATATAATTTAACTGTTAGCTGACCCAAGCTACTTTGCAGGAGGGGCGGGGTATAAAAATGATTACATAAACAAACAAAACAAGTAATGAGAAAACAGCTTTGCAACAAGGTAAATAGCGTGCACAAAAGCCAAGTGTCCCAGCCTGGTACTTACAAGGTTGAAAGTGTGAGCTGTGCAACAATAGGAACCCCTTTGATTGCTTGTAACGTGTCATGGGTGAGATGTGGTGGAGACCCTGTTTTTGTGTATAGCAGGCAACCTGGAAGCTCCATGGCTTGAACTCCTTTCTTCCCAAGGTTTGTCAGTGTGCCAAGACGACAGCCATTGACCACTCTGCAGAGATTAAGCTTCATCTTGATTAGTTCTCCTGGCAGACAGCATTCAAGTCCTTATAGGAGAGAAATTAGAGAGGATCATTTCTTCCATCTACCTTTTTAGATAATGGGTCCAATCTTGATCCATTAAAGCCAATGGGAGTTTTACCACTGACTTCAGTTTGGTCAGACTGCATCCAGTGTTTCTATATAGAACCTTGGAAATGGAAAGCAAATCATCTAGTTTCCAAGGCCACTAGGGATCTTTCCTTATCTCCCAACTACAATACATCTAAAATGGGTTCACTGGTTGTTGTGGGGAGAAGAGCGACAGCATGGCCAGCATGAGGAGGAACACAGAACTGAGCTCTATCCCTGGCTCTGCTGCTCCCCAGCTATGTGAAATTAGTTAAGCCATCACCACCTATCTTCTTTGCCTCCTAATTTCTCCATCTTATCTATTTACTCTAAATCCTTCTGGTCAGGGACTCTCTCATACTAGGCGTGTGCATGCATGTACAGCACAATGGGACTTCTGTTGGAGTCACCAGTTACTAACCAGCTAGGTGTGAAATGCAATAGTAGTTAAAAGTCAAAGGTTTGGTTGCCATGTTGGTTACTCAAACATTGTATGAGTAATGAGACTGAAAGTCATTAAGATAATTCATTGTATTGGACCAACTTCTTTTGATGAAAGTATGTAAGCTTTCCAGGTTTTGTGAACCTTACATATGCTCACCTGTAGAAGATGATCCAAGAAAAGATATTTTACTTTGTCTCTTAGGGTCACAAGCGTAAGCAGTGTGCAAAGAACGTCCAATAGAAACAATAATTTGATTATCTGTTATATTGATTACACTACTTCCTAGGACAGAGGTTCCCAAACTATGGGTTGTACTTGTGATCTCAAGGGGAGATGCAAAATATGCTAACAAGGTTACTCGCAATGTCAAAAGGTATTTGATATACTTTATACTTCAGTCTCTACACGGGGTCATGCAAGCAAAAAGTTAGCGAATGACTTTCCTAAGTGCCCCAATCACAGAGCAGGGCTCCATAATGCTAGGCACCAAACAAACACATTAATGAAAACATGGTCCCCGAACAAAGGAGCTGAAAAAGTAATTATTTGAAAAGAGACAATGGACAGAATTATGAGATTTTAGCACCTAGTCAATTATAACTATGAAACTGTCAACTAAACTCAGAGGTTTTTAAAAAGACACCATATGTAGGGGTTCTTTTTATTTGCCCTATGGTTTCTCCAATACGGGGATATGCACCAAATCACATTTTCAGGCTTTACTCCCTATGACCATAAAGACTGAAAACTATTTAAAAAGCTGTGATTCTCACAACTGTGAAAGTCTCCTGGGTCTAGGCTTTTAAGATATCCCTAAAATCATGAGGCTCCTGATAAATTCATAAGACAAGTTAGCTATAGCCATATCTGTATGAACGCCACCCGCACCCAGTTGCAAATGGAGGTTCTTTTGTGGGACGTGTGATATGGACTCCTCTGCTACATTTCTAGCAATCACCAGCTGCAAAATTAAGAGGTGGGGCAGGAAGCCATAAGAACTGATCTTCAGGTATACTAAGCCAACTAGTCTGCTTGAGTGTCCAGTACTGGTGCTTCAGGGAAGTATGCAAGAAAAGGGCAATTATGGACAGAGCCCTGTGCATCTTCTCCTGAAGTTGATTTCATGGACCTTGTGGAAACTGTGAATTTCAGTGCAGTTTGTGAAATCAGCCAGGCCCACCAGACCCAAGTCTCATCCCCTTCTTGACTGGGGAAGAGAAGCCACCAGGGCAGCTCCAAGTTCCTTCCTGGGGAGACCAAGGAAGCGGTCAGCCCTTTTCCAGTCAACAAAGGGGAGCTGTGGGATCTTCCTGGCCTGAGAGATCCATTCTTGCAGCTCTGAGTACCCTTTCCCATCCAGGGAACAACAGTCAGCTTTAATTCAAGCAAATTGAAGACAGGTAGGCAGCATAGCTCAAGTGGTATGAGCATGTGTATTGCATGTATCATGTATAATGTCCCAGGTTCAATCCCTGGCATCTCCATGTCAGGACCTCTGGTACCATGTCTGTAGGAGGCCTCTGCTGAGGGCTTGGAGGAGTCTCAGGTACCATGCCAGGATGGCCTAAGCCGAAGATCCAAATTTGAAACCCCTGCTATTGTGACAGGTTGGTCTGACTCCATTAGGCAGTTTAGTTTTAGTTTAAATACATGGCCATAAGTTTCAAAGCACTAGGGAAAGTTACTCTTTCCTACAATGCTGCTGTGAATTTGTTTTAAAAACCCTCATAATTTCCCCAGGTCTTTAATTATGAAATGACACATCTCCTATCATTCCCTCCCAGCTTATGGCTTTCAGAGGTTTCTGGCAGCCTATCTCCAGACCATGTTGGATAATAAAAGACTGATAATGTTTGTTGTTGCCCTCAACATCCCACAGCAGCGAATTCCACAGGTTAACAGTGTGACTGTGGAAAAAGCACTTTGGGGTTGCTCGGGTTTGCTTTTGCTGCCTGTCAAGTGTGTCTAGCTCTTGTATTATGAAACTGGGTAAATAACGGCTCCCGAGGCAATCTGCTCCGGGGCAGCACGTTCCAGGGGTCTTTGAGCGCCATTGCTCAGCAGCAGCTCTTGAGGGCAAGACCAGGAGTCCGAGTCGCTCATGCCCGCAGCTGGGCGCAGAACAAGCCGCTCTCTTAGCGGTGCCGCACGGGGGACTCCCGCCCTCACCTTGCCAGGCTCGCGCCGCATGCGGTGGCAGCAGAGCCGTTGAGGTTTTTCCAGCACGTAAGTAACGGGAGACGAATCCAGTCACAAGCAGGAGCGCACAGAAGCGCGTTCCGTCACCCCGCTTGCCTCTACGGGCAGAACGCTACTCTCCCGTAATCAGATCATACGATACTATCAGCGCGGGAGAGCGGATCCCGCAACACCCCTCCCCCCTATTGCGGTCTCTAAGACAGGGGCTCCTCGGCTTCACTTTATTTACCTCACTTTCCGAACGCTCCCACGCGCCTCCGTCGCAGACTTCGTCTTTTTCCTGCCCTGGCCCTATCAGTCTCCTCTACATCATCAACGAGGGACGAAGCGAGCCTGAGACAGTCGTTTTCAGTCACGTGGCAGCACAGTTGCCACAGAAACACCGCCCGGACGCTCTCCTGGCGACGCGGTGCATTTTGGTTCCTGTAGTTCTCACTGCCCTGAGTCCACATCCCCCAGTTAATGCGGAAACTGCATTTCCCAGCATGCTCCCCGCTAGCCCGTGTGTAGCTGTGGTAGATGATGCTTGGAGAAGTCCAGACTTGGACAATGTCGATTCCGGGACCTCGACCCGAGCTTTACCGATGGCAGCGCTTCAGTCGCGCCAAGTCCAGGCCAAAGGTAACGACTGACGGGAAGATGGGGGCAACTGCGACCCCTCCCACCCAATCAAGGTTGTCCCCAGCAGTGGTGTCCACTAGACGCGCTCATAGCCTGGCTTCCAGCCAACCCCAACCGGGTGCCCCACGCGGGGTCACTGTCGTCCAATCAGAGTGAGCGACTGGGGCAGTGGGTGCCCCCTATGGCTCACTACAGCGGAACCGCCCCCCCCCCGGTCAGCCACGAAAGTAGCAGCTGCAGCCAGGATACTGGGGAGAGGGGTGTGTGGCTGGTGCTATTGGCTATTATCAGTTTGTGTACAGTAGCCCCCCGTCAGTCTCACTGCAGGAGACACCATGTAAATAAACAGAAAGTGACTTGCCTTAATGAGCTTACAGTGTAATGTTCCTATCCTATCCGTGCACACACATGTATGTAACTGGTTGAACATCTTATAAATGTTTGCAGGATTAGGACCTAAATTAGGGTGGCTAGATATACCAATTTTAGAGGATACCAGCAATACAGGTTGCAGGGCTGCATTGGCACCAATGGAGCCCTGCAACCTGTATTTTTCATAAATGTCCTCTAAAATTGGCATATCTGGCCACCCTAGGGAGAATGGGAATACTCAGAGATTCTTACGTTAGTCTAACAAAGATTCACATGTGCTCCTTACCTTTGAATACCAGGGGAGCACCATCAAATTCAGCTCATGCATATAACTTACCTAGGAACCCAATATACAACATTTACATAGGTGCTTTGCTGTACTACTGCCCATAGTTCCACTAAAGTCAATGGTGCTTTAAGAAAGTAAAGGACCTGCATATTTTGTAGCCTTAGATTGTTATTCTAGAACTGCTTACATTTATCTCCCTGTTGGTTTCAATGGGACTATACATGCATAAGCATTTGTAGGAACAAGGCCCAATTGAGTTTCAAAAAGACATGGTGGGAGTCTAGAGATAAAATCAATTTTTTCATGAATCTCCTATCAATACGCTATGATTCAGAAACCACAAGGCCCTCAGAGAAGTTAACAGGGTGCCTCTGAAGTTGTTTGAGGGTGGGAATGATGCTTTTTTAGAAAGGACAGATGCCCTTAAATTCAATTTACAAGAGATACTTTTGGCCTGATAACATTAAATTGAGATTTTTTTAAAAAAAAAAAATAAGCCAGGAAGCATTTTTAAACTGATATTTTACATTTCATTATTTCTAGCTTGCATTTGATTCTGACAGTGTGGAGCACTGGATCAAGGTAAGGTTATATACAACTGACCCTGTGCAACAATAAAGCACTGCAATTGAGTCAGGGGACTGGGATGCAGTAGAAAACCTTTCAGCTTGATGACTCATGTTTGCTTCATGTTCAGTATAATTGTGACAAAAATATTGTTGACAACTGATGACTGCTTGTTGGCTTGTAGGAAAATAACTAGTAAATCTTATTCCAGTTACTCCATCTACTTTCCACTTAACATATCTACAGAATATGCAGGGGCAAAAAAATTATAACCCCTTTATTTAATCCATTAGCATTAAATATAGTAAAAAATTGTTTTAGTAGTCTCCAAAACCTGTGTCAATCCCCTCAGAGGTAAAAGCCACATTAGAAAAACCTATTAAGGTACAAAAGAAAAAATATGAAAACCCCACCATAAAAAGGGGGGAAAGGATGATTATTTCAATCATTGTTTAAATAAAAAAAAGCTTTTGCCATTATAAAAAGCATTTAATAATAGTAATAATAATTTTATTTTTATAGTGTTCCCCCCCCCCTTGCCTACATGGCACTTGGGGCGCTTTTAGACGATCCCGCTCACAAGCGGGATCGTTCCATGCCGGAATTGGGCACCCACCTTCCTCTCAACGCCATGTCTGATGTTCAGAAGAGCATCAGACACGGCGTGGAGTGTTGTGTGCATGTGCGCCGTTCTGCGCGTGCGCACTCGGGCGAAGAACCCGGAAGTGCGGCGTGAAGCCGGCACAGCGGCGATCCGTCTTGACGGGCAGGATCGCCGGGCCGGCTTCACGTGGCAGAGATCCAGCAGTCGCATGCGGTGGGGATTTAGACGAGCCGCAACAATGGCGGCTGATAAAGGGCTCAGCCGCCATTTGCGTCTTGTCTAAAACCGCCCTTGGAGCCCTTTACATTTTACATAAAAGCAGAATAGTATTATTATTCTTATAAGCATTTGTATAGTGCAAGCTATGTACCTGGTGCTTTACAGAATAAGATAGACGTCGTCCCTGCCTACAGCTTACAATCTAATAGACATGGAGGGGGGAGACAAGGAGAGGAGACATAGGGACAGACACGGGATAAATAACATTCAGTGGATGCAAAGTCTCAGGTGCACGTGCATGGCTTGGGTGCAGTTAGGCAGGAGTCTGTGGGGAGGGCAGACAGCAAATATTGAAGGAAAGTTCTAGCAGGCGTTGGGAAAGACGGCGAGAAAGAGGTGGGTTTTGAGGAGGGATTTGAAGGTGCGGAGGGAGGGGGCGAGGCGGATGTGGGGAGGGAGGGAGTTCCAGGCATGGGGGGCAGCAAGGGAGAAGGAGTGAAGGCGGTTAGGGGAGCAAAGGAGACGAAGAAGAGCGAGGGAGGGGGCAGAGGAGGAGCGAAGAGTAGGTGCAGGAGTGTGTAAGGAGACTAAGGTTGAGAGGTAAGAGGGAGCCAGGTTGTGAAGGGATTTGTACGTGAACACCAGGAGTTTGTGACGGATGCATTGGGGAAGAGGGAGCCAGTGAAGCAAGGAGAGGAGAGGCTGCAATACAAACAAAACAATTTAGAACAAGTAATTAAAAGAACATTAAAAAATTGTAAGATAGGGAAAGAAAAGGGGAGGACAGAGTACAATTAAGGGAACCAGCAGTGGATCCTAAAAGCACCTAGAAAATAAATATGTTTTCAGGTGCTTTTAAAGGTAAGGAGGGAGGAACTGAGATGAACATCCAGGGGAAGCAAGTTCTACACTGAGGGGCCCACCCCAGCAAAAGCCCCGTCACCCGCCGACTTAAGACGCGATGGCGGAACCCCCAACCAGCAGGTGACTCCTGAGCGCAGATACTCCTTTAGTGGGAGGTTCCAGAAGAAGGTCTCAAATATAGCCAGGGCCTAAACCATTCAGGGCCTGAAAACCAGCAGTGCAATCTTAAACTTGATCCATTGTTCTACAGGCAGCCAGTCCAGAGAACGTAGGGCGGGCGTAATATGATATTTAATATTTAAATGAGTTACATACCCTTCCAAGTGAAACTTTTATATAAAAAAGGAATGTCATTTTATTTATTATTTATTTTCAGTACTTATAGCCCGCCCCCTCCTGCCCAATGGCAGCTCAGGGTGGCAAACAAAATGCATTAGAACAAGTACAAAAATAACACACTATAAAACATCAGTTACATCCAAAATTAGATGTCCTAGGATGAAAATAGTGTTTACAACTATCGATTAGCCCTGAAGAACATCGTAATCAAAATGCACTGGCTGAGTGTATCATCTGAAGTTTTGAAGACATTATTACTAATTTTTGACTATATAATTAAAATATTTTCTTTTGCATAGTCCTTTTTTGTTTTTATGAAATTATCTTTAGACACAATCTGCATAATTCTTTGTCTTTTTTTCTCAGAGTGAAAATGCCATGCAAATATAATAATAATAATAATCTTTATTTTTATATAGCACTCCCCTGCCATGGCACTCAGAGCACTTTACATATAACTAATAAACACAACTTTTAATCCTCACAACCCTGGGAAATAGGTTAGACTGATAGAATATTGTGACTGGCCCAAGGTCACCCAGTGGGTTTCTGACTACGACACGACTTGAACCAGGGTCTCCCCAGCCCTACCTCCCAGTGCAAGTACTGCACACTTAGCCATTACAGCATACTGGCTCTCAAAATTAAAATATTCCTGTTAATATTATCAAAATTAATATTAATTTTCAGTGAGCTAGGCATAACTCCTCCCCTAAATTTGAATAGTTTCTTAGAAGAAACTACCTGTTTTTTTATTCTCTGTCTTCAAAACAACCAAACAGGGCATGCCTAAATTTCTTTTTCTTCCAAACAAAATCAGAACCATGCCACCTTTGGCTGAAAACTAAAATCAGAAATTTCAGCACAATGGGTAACTTTTCTTGAATGTTTTAAATACCTAAAAACACCCTCAAAAAAAGTGGTATCTTGCTAATGATACTGCAACAATTCTCTGAGATCTTGTCTTTCACGTTCCTCTGCATAGTAGGCAAACCCTTATGCTTACCTAGACTCCTACTGAAGTCAGCAAGGATTGGCACAAGTACAGGGATCCACTAATGGAAAGCAGCTTGCAGGATCAGAGCCCGATTATGTCCTAGTTGAGGGAAATGTTTGTTTCTCTTCCTTTGTTTCTTTTAAAGCGGGTGGAACAAGCCTCTGAGTTTGCTGTGTCTCAAACCTTTTACACAAAAAAATCAAGTTATACACAAAGGCCACGTTCTTCTGTTCTGGATTTGGAAACCATGGAGCAGCTGGAGGATCATGATGAGGCCTATGCTGAAGGTGAGTATAAGCAGCATCTGCTCTATGTTCTTTAGGCTAAAAGAGACCCAATAGAAGGAGGAGTGGTTGGTTTTTTCTCCCTCTGTCTTTAAATAATGATAATCAAGTTATAGAATGTTGAGTAATTGTCCCAAAGGGACAGGTTCATGTCACTATACTATTTCAGTTCTGAAGTCTTCCAGTGCTCTGCTCTCCACCACTTATTCAGTGTTCAGGGCATTTAATCCTGGTAATTCCTATTCACTGCAGTGGGACTCTTGCTAGCACTAAATGCACTGAGGATCATGCTGCTCATGTCATTTCTGATCCTATAAAATGGTTGTCCCCTATCATCACTATAGCTCAAGAGCTACTCAACGGTTGGATGAATTCCAAACTGAGGCTGGAGCTGGCCAGTGACCAAGAAAATGATGCTGGAGATGCTACTGCCAATTTGACCCCTCCCGAAGAGCCCACTGCTGGCTTTCTGAAGTATGAGAAGTTTGATGGTGAGAGCTTAGCAAGCATTTCTTTTAAAGAATGGGTTGGGGAGCCAGGTCTGGAGGTTGGATTGGAAGATAAGAGTGACTTGGGCCTTGTCTTCACATATAGAAGCATGCAGGCAGGTTGCTGTATTCCTGGCAATCTACTTCACCAGCACTAGTGGGTGCTGGTGAGGCACAGGTGAGTAATTGTTTGTGAGAATGCTGCTGCAAGGATTCCGTAGATATAGAGTAGCTGTGAAGTTGCCATGGGGCAGTAGTATCCTGATGAAATTATGCTTCGTAGCAGCAGGTGTTAATGAGGCACTAGCAAGGCAGTTAGCTGGAAGCACTGCAAACTTCCCATTGACCCCTGTTTGTGGTGACACCACCATAATAGTTAATGAATAGGAACTTTAGAAATACATAGGGTATAGATCTAGCTACCTCTGGGTTCCTCTTCATCTTTGCTTTGAACTTGCTGTGCAGTATTGAATAGGTAAATCCAGGAATGTTTGTGTGCGCCTCAGTTTCACCTTATGTAAATTGGAGATGCTATAGTAATACTCCCTTCCTTCATCTGGATTTGGTTCAGATTTCTCCATGTTGACACAGTAATCACCTTTTCATTCACATGGAAATGATTATTAAGTATTTATAAAGCACTAGCAGTGTACCTGCTGCTTTACAACTGTTGAAAATGGACAGGGTTCGTGCCTGGGGGTTTACAAAGTAAGAAAGACAAGGGAGGGGAGACAATGGAAGTGTATTGTATTGAAAGGGATAGCTCTGAGGTCGGAATGTTCGGTTTAAAGCACTAATTTCTCCAAATGAGCTGAAATCAGTATTGCCCAGCCAGTACTATGTTGTGAGCTCAGGCACCACGTGCTCTGCTTGGACATTAAACCTGTCATGCCGTCCCCACCCCACCATTCTTTTTTTTTATTTAACAAAAGAAAAGGTCACTGGGTTGCTCAGGTGTCATTGGCTAAGATTTCTCTTTGCACCACTGCATACCCATCAGCTGCTGTTTCAGGCTCAGATGTGGCTTTATTTTGGTGATGCTGCTTGCATAGCTTGTAAAGTACTCTATAAAAATTAAGAAAATCATTTGTGAACACCTGAAGTGGATTTTCAAAAGTGCTCATTGTTGATCTAACTCCGCTCCCTTTGAAGCCAATGGTAAAACTCCTGTGCATCCCAGTAGAGCAATGCTGGGCCAACACTGGAAGCTTTTGATAATCAAAATCCCAACAGCTGATGATAATGGGATAGCTACGTATTAAACTTTAATCCTGAAAGAGGGAGCCTTCAGGGCAGGATTTAGGCAGTAACATGGGAGCTGTACGTTGGGGACGGGGAACTTTGACCTGTGGGCCAAATCCAGCCAGTGAGTGTTTTTTTATTTCTCCTCTTTACAGTTCCTAGATCTGGCCCATGGATCCAATTTCTTCTCTCAAGAAGTGAAAGAGTGAGCACAGGAGAGGGGAGTGGAGATGAGGACATGCACTTAGGGTTAGGGGATGATCCACATCATAAATCCAAGATCTGGACTCTCCCTTTCTTCCCCTCCTGAGCACACCCCTTAAACCCCCACCCACCCCCAACATCTATTTGGCCCATGGAGATTGTACTAATTTTCAAAGTAGCCCATGGGAGGGGAAAGTTCCCCACCCCTGTTGTATACTTTGGGGTAAGCAGCATGCAATTGGTGTGTCTTGTTTCACCAGAATTACAGTCACATCTCAGGAAGCTGATTTCTTTAGTTACCTCTAGGTTTTATGGCTCTTGGCTGAAGGGCTTGTTAACTCCATACTGTGTTAAGGTGGTCTGGATTCTTTGCCTATAATAGATTTGTATGGTTATCTGGAACAAGAAATGGAAAATACCACAGTTCAAGATTTTTTGCAGCATCTTCTGCAGCATGAAGTGGTGGAATGTGGAATATTGGAAGACCTCAGAACTGAAGAAGTCAAGGAAAAGAAAAAACAAAGGGACCCCCGAATTACCATGGAGCTCAGGCATAAGCAGGTGGAGAATTGACAACACATTTGAGACTCACCATGAGAACAATTTATTTGTATGTAGTTATCCTTTGGAACCGACTGCAATAGGATATAATTGACACAAACAGCTTAGCAAGTTTAGTAGCTTAGGTCCCTATAGGCTCTGGCAAAATTAAGAGAGCCCTGCAGGATTCTGGTGGGGTGAATCAGGGTCTAGCGGGGCCCTTGAGGTATCCCACAAGAGCCCCTCTCCACCATTCTTCACCTCACAAGAGCCTGTGGGGGTCTGGTGAGGTGAAGCGTTCCTCAGTAGTGGAGACCGGCAGATCCCTGGACACTGGGTGATTTTAGACAGACGCGAAGGCTTTCTGTCCCTGAAGCTGCTCCAGGGATGCGCCCCCACGCCTGCCTGCTTCCAACCCCACCTGGGTCTATTGTAGATGGACTAATGGGTGTCCCCAGGCTATAGTTTGCTCGCAAGGTGCCTCCCTCTCTTGCACCATAAAGTTGCAGCCGCTCAGCTGACACGCTAGGCTGGTGGCTGCAACTCCACGGTGCTGACTGGGACAACGGTTGGCCAGGCATAGAGCTGAAGCATGGGTCCGTCCAAGAGACAGACAGCAGCTCCATTTCCGGCTGGTGCCCCGGGTTTGGTTGGCCCACTCCACACGGTGCGCTCCGGGATGGGCTCCTGGGAGAGCTGCCCCCGGAGCAAGAGTAACCTTGCCTTTAGGCAGATGGGCCAACCGGGGGGTGAAGCGGGCTGGCGTGGTCAGAAGCAGAGCTGCCATCTGTCGAAGGCCTTTTTTACATGAGACACACACCCGCTCATAAACACCCAGATTTCTGGGTGTTCATGAGTAGGTAAGTCCTGTGTGAAGGGCGTGGCGAGTGGGTGTGCGTGCGCTCCTGCTGAACACGCACCCCCCCCCACTCATCATCATACATGGAGCAACCCACAAAAACGGAGGTTCTCGGTGTGTGTTGATGAGTAGGGGGTGTGGGATGTAGCCGTATGTACCCTCTCCCCACCCATGCACTGGCACGACCATGGACACCCCCACCCTGCGGGAGCTGTGTAAAAACAGCCTGAAAGCACCCTCTGTCACTGCTTCTGCGGATTGCTGCCGTGTTCCCCACCCTCCTTAGTCATCCCAGCTATTGGCCGGGACCCGTGTTCACTGCGTTTCGCCCATTGCCGCTAATGGGGAAAACACAGTGAGCACAGGCCCCTGGCAGTTGGTCCTTTGAACAACAGGTTGCTAGCTACATAATGTCAGCTACTGGATGGGCTTTCCCCTAGTTGCCATTATATCTGTTGGCACCCTGACACACACAAAGACTGACTGACCCAACTCACCCATGCCCTCGTAAACCTTCAGTAGGGACAATTTTTGGTCACCCTCACTGCTTTGATACTTTTCCGTGTTCTTCTTTTGCAGGTGAAAGAAAACAGTTTAAGGCGACAGAAAGAGCTAGACCTCCAGAAACAGGAGAAGGCCCTGAAGAAATCAGCCATGTCTGAAGCTCGGCAGCAGGTGCAGGAGGAGGACAAGAAGAAAGCTCTGAAGGCCAGGAGGGAAGAGGAGGAGATCCGGAGGGAGATGGTGAAGCTGCGGAAGGAAATGGCAGAAAAGAGACGAATCATGGAAGAAGCATGGAAAATGTAAGGTGGGAGAGAGGGCAAGGAGATATGGAACTCTAGCTCTATCTTCTTACTCTTTCTTTTTTTTTTTTTTTGTAAAGATTTTTTATTAATTAATATAAGAAACAAACAGTGACCAATAACAATCCATCTCTACAATGTGAAATAGTTAACATTTGGCCTACCGTAATATAATAATATTATCAACTTTATTTAACAGGGGACATGGAGAGAGGAGGACAGAAAGTTCCTGATGAGTGTCTGTTGATCATTTCAAATTCAAGTCTCTATGTATTCATCACCTTAGGAGCCACTAAAGTTCAGATTTCCGTCTATAGTTTTTTCTTTAGTCCAAAGCCCTTATCACAGGTGTCCATGTCTGTTCGAAGGTAGTCATTACATCATGTAGATCCGCATGCATTCTTTCCATAGTGTACATGAACCATATTCTTTGATATAGCTCATCCATTGACAATTCTTCAGCACCCTTCCAGTGTTTAGCTATCACTGCTATTGCAGCGAGGCATATTATTTTACAAGAATTCTGGCACCTGAGGATATTTTTTGTTTTAGGGTATAAACCCAACAGAGCTAATTCCATTTTTTGAGGTACAACTTCCCCTGCAATTTTGTTTATTAATCTCCAAACCTTGCACCAAAACAGACATACATTCGGACAATCCCACCAACAATGCTTGTAGGTGCCTATTTCACCACACCCCCTCCAGCATAATCCTTTCTCTGATAAGCTTGAGAATTTTAGCCTTACTGGGGTAAGATAATATCTTAAAGACAATTTAAGTTGAATTTCTCTAATTTCTAGGGAAACCATGCATCTATTCATATGATGCCATATCTCTCTTTCTTGTTCGTGTCCTAGGACTACATTTGTGTCTTTCCTCCACTCTTCTATATAATTTACAGGTGCATTATAGTATAGTTCCTTTAATGCCTTATATATTCTTCCCAATCTACCCGAGGATTTGTTTTTTTTAAATAATAGCATTTCTAACTTGAGTGGCTCCCTGCTAAAATTTTCTTTGTTTTGGGGGGCGTTTGCTAGACCTTTTATCTGTAAGTATTGAAGAAAATTTATTTTTCCTTGGGTAATTCCTTCTATTGCATCTCTGGTAAGAAAACTTCCTCCAGAAAACAGTTGCCCCATTCTTACTATCCCCTTATTCCTTAATGATTTCCTTAGCTCCGGTGCCAGTTCTCTTTTTCTAGCCGTTATTGAATCTATTGACGTGAAGGGGGAATATTCTCCACCCAATCCCATTTTTTTCCTTAACGTGTGCCAGCTCCTATAGAGTACACCAACAAATGGGTGTTCTCGTTTTATCTCCGCCGGCATTTTCCCTTGGTCCACTAGGAATTCTTTTAACTCATTAGACTGAGTCAATTCTTTTTCTAGCCTAGTCCACTCTGGTGCATTAATTTCTTGATACCAATCATATATCCCCAACGTAATTGCTGCTCTGTGATACAATTTTAGGTTAGGCAGATTTAACCCCCCTTTATCCTTAAGCTGCATCAGTGTGGCCCTCTTAATTCGTGGCTTTCTGCCATTCCACACTAGATCTTTTATTAGACTTTCATTAAGTTTGAAAAAGGCCTCAGGTAGTGCAATCGGTACTGACATTAGCTTATAAAGCAGCTTAGGCAGCACCAACATTTTATACATGTTTATTCTGCCTATCCATGATACTGCCATCCTGCGCCAAGGCTGAATTTCCTCCCTTAATTGCTTTATTAGCGGAAGGAAATTTGCTACATATAGGTCCTTAGTGTTTTTTGTAAGAACCACCCCCAAGTATTTCAGCCCTGAGTTTATTATAGGGAAGGGTGACATTTCTTTTAACCGCTTATCCTGTTCTTTTCCATAACTATAGGCTAGAGCCAGAGATTTATCTTTGTTTATTGAGTATCCTGAAATATTCCCGAAAGCTTCCATAGTCTTTATTAGTTGTGGCAATGTTTCCTCTGGCTCTGTTATAAATAATAAGAGGTCATCTGCGTATAAAGATAATTTGCACTCGTTGGCTCCTATTTTGACACCTTTAATTTTTTCGTTCTGCCTTATTGCCAAAGCTAGTATTTCAATGACCAGGTTGAAGAGCAGTGGGGAAAGAGGACATCCTTGCCTCGTCCCTCTTTGTAAATTAAATGATTCTGTGAGTTCCCCATTAATTAAAAGCCTAGATTTCGGTCTTCTGTATATAGCCAGGAGCCACTCAGAGAAATTCCCTATTATGTCCATCTTTCCCAAGACAGAAAAAAGACACTTTGGTTCAATAAAATCAAAGGCCTTCTCCGCATCAGCGGAGATGACCATAGCTGGGATTTTTTGCTTGTTCAGTGCGAATATTATGTTGATAGCTTTCCGTATGTTATCCCTGCCCTGTCTGCCTGGAATGAAACCCGTCTGATCTCTGTGTATTATTTCCTTGCTTATTGATTTTAACCTGTCTGCTAGAATTTTTGCAAAGATCTTGTAATCGCAGTTCAACAGAGATATCGGTCTGTAGCTCCCACAGCAGTCTGGATCTCTTCCTGGTTTGGGGATTATTGTTATGACAGCGTTGTAAAAATTTTCTGGCATTTCATTCTCAACTAGCATGTTATTAAACACTGCCGTTAGATGTGGTACAAGAATATCCCCAAATGTCTTATAAAACTCGCTAGGAAAACCATCGGGGCCTGCAGCCTTATTACCTTTTGACGCTATTATTGCCTCATTTACTTCTTTTGATGTGATGTCTGCATTTAAGAACGCTAATTGGTCTATATTCACTTTAGGAATTTGTAGCCCCTCCAAAAATTCCAATATCTCAGAATCTTTCGGGTTATTAGAAGTATAAATCTTTTTATAAAATTCAAGAAAAACCCTTTTCATATCTTGTGGATCTGCACAATATTTTCCATTTTTGTCTAAAATCCTGGCTATGTGTGCCTTTCTTTGTTTTTTCTTTACTAGATTAGCCAAAGTTCTCCCTGCCCGATTATTATGTTCATAGAAGTGGAATCTTATTTTCCTCAGTTGGTTCTTAGTTTTCTCTAGTTCTATTGTGTTTATGATTTCTCTGCTTTTGATAATTTTCCGTCTTAAGATCCTAGTGGACCTGATTTTATTTAGGGCCTCCAATTTTTGTAATTCCGCATATGCCTCCTTTTTGTGCTGCCTTTTATCCTTTATTATTTTCGCATTTAAAGCGATTATTTCTCCTCTAAGCACAGCCTTTGCTGCCTCCCATAATGTAGCCGGAGAGTCGACTGTGCCCAGATTATGGTAAAAGAACTCTAGTAAGATCTTTCTTAATTGAGCCTTATTCTCATCACTTTTGAGTAAATTTCTGTTAAGTTGCCAGTTGTTAGTCAACTGCCGCGGTTTTCCTTGTTCTTTGAACGTGGTGACCACTGCACTGTGATCAGTCATCACTACAGGAACAATTATGCACCTGTTTCCTCTATGTGCCTCTATTTTGTTTACTAAGACATGATCAATACGTGTGTAGGTGTTATGAATAGTGGAAAAGAAAGTGTAGTCCCTCTCCCTACCATTTAGGTGCCTCCAAATGTCAATCCAGCCAAAATGCTCTAACATCTTATTTAATTCTCTCTGTTCCCCCTTCGTGCCTCCTAGCCTGGAATGATCCAAATCAGTGAGGGTGGCGTTGAAGTCACCTTGTATTATTACTGAGCCCTTGGATACCTGAGCAATTTTCTCGAAACAATCTTTGAAGAATTTCACCCTGCCCGCGTTGGGTGCATATACATTTGCTAATGTCACTTGCCATCCGTTCAATTTACCCACCAAACACAGAAATCTTCCTTCTTTATCCTTGACACTCTTTTCTAGTACAAAACTTTTCTTTTTGGCAATTCCAATGATAACCCCTGCTTTTTTCCTTTTAGAGCAGGAGGCCCATAGTCCTCCTATTCTGGCTGTCATAAACCTAGGGACATCCTTTGCCAGTAAGTGTGTCTCTTGCAGAAAAAATATATCAGCACCCTGTTCCTCCACGAAGTCCCTAACCCTCTTCCTCTTCTGAGGGGAATTTAAGCCTCTGACATTCAGAGTGACTGTTTTGATATCAGCCATCTTTTAATCTAACATATTTTTTAGGGGTGATTAACCCTCTGATATCCCAAATGACTGAGTTTTTTGTGCTCCTAAAGTCCTTAAATGCCTGCTTTCCTATAAATAGCTCTCTCTTATCTTTATAAATTTTTTGCCCAAGAGACTGTTTCCCTTTTTTCTTCCTCTCCTCTCTCCCATATAAAACTTCACCTCTTTCCTTCTTCCTCACTCTTTCTCTTCCCTTGCCCCATCCCCTTAAACTTTTCTTCCCCCCCATGAGCTACTTCGCTCACCTCTCCTTCGTTTCCCCCCTGCGAGGATCCTCTGGAAGCACAACCACCTGGATTATAAAAAATAATAATCCACCGTGTGCCTTACCTCCCATCACCCCCCAGCTCTCACTTAAATTTCAAATATTTAATTCTCAACAACAATTAGCAAGCCAGCCATTTTTCTTTCTTTTCTTTCTTCTTCTCCTTTTTTTTTTTTTTTTTTTTTTTAACCCATTATCATATCATCCCTATGCCCAAAGACTGTGGGCATTCATAACTGTTTTCAACACTACTTTGTAACTCCATGTTCTCTGCACATTCTCCACCTGCTATTATATCAAACAACTCTGTACAGATCATCAAAGCAATCTTGTTAACAAACCAAATAATTTCATTTTTCCAATTATCCTTCTCTCCCTCTAGCCATAAACTTTAAACATTCTTAACTATTTTTTAACACCAACTTGTAATCCCACTTTCTTTGCATAGTCTCCACCTGCTTTTATGCTGTACAGTTCTATGCAGATCTCCAGGGCAATCTTCAGCTTTGCTCTCTTGCTCTGGGTCTCCCTGACTGGGCTGCAAGAAATATCTCTAAGTCTCCTGTAGTTTCAAAGATTTTCTTCCTTCCATTTTCAAAAATCATCATTTTAGCAGGAAATAGCAGCCTGGGCCTCAAGTTTCTTTCAATCAGCTCTCCAAAATATTTGCCCCATCTCATTCTTTTTCTTACTGTCTCTGCAGAATAATCTGGGAATATTCTTATGTTCTGTTGCTGAAAGTGTAATTCCTTCTTGGCTCTGGCTGCTCTGAGAATTTCTTCTTTAGTGTTGTAACTGAGAAACTTGACAATTATTGGGCGGGGGGGATCTGTATCTTTCTGTGGTGGGCGCCCTGTTCTATGTGCCCTTTCAATTGGAGCAGCGTGAAAATGTACCTCTTCTGAAAAATTTTCTTTTAACATCGCCCATATTATTTCATTTATTTTTTCCATCCTTCCTGTCTCCTTTATACCATTTAGTCTCAGATTTCCTCTTCGTGAGCGATTCTCCAGATCCTCACATTTTGCTAGAAGAAAAGCAGTCTCGCCTTTCCATTTATCTAGCTGCTCCTGGGTGGAGAGGGAGTGATCTTCCAGCTCAGATATTCTCCCTTCAGCTGCCTCCACTCTCTTGGCTATTCCTTCCATCTTCCTATTTCCTGCTTCCACTGCCTGTTTGACTTGCCTCATCTCTTCTTTTAGCTCTTCTTTCATCTGTCTAAGCAGCTTTTTTAAAGAGCCTGTTTCCTCTCCTTCCTCCCTGCTTGCACTCGGTGGGGCCTGGTCTATTTCACTTTCCCGCTCTGCCTCCGCTGTCAGTCTGTTTCCCCCGCTGCCTCTCTCCCCCTCCTGTCTTATCTCAGCGTTTTTCAGCCTGCTATTGTTATGCCGCTCTGGGGAGTTCCCCTGCACTAATTTGCCACAGGGTTTTTCTTTTCCAGGTCTCTTTTCTTTCACGATAGACCCTTCTCCCTCCTCACCTTCAGAGCCCGAGAAGGCATGGTCAGTTTCAGGTTCCCGCTCAGCCTCTGATGCCGCCGTCATTTTTTTTTCTCCACTGCTTGCCTCCCTCTCTTTTAGCAATTCAGCGGCTTGATTTCTATGGCAATACTTTTCCAAGGCATTTGCCTGTGACAGCTTTTGACGTGGTTTATTCCTCGCAGTCATCTCTAAAGTATTTGGGTTTTTTTCCTTTTCTTGAACTGGATTGCGGCTTGCTTTTAGAGCTGGGGGGTGCGGAGCCCAGGCGACTTCCAGCCGCTAGCCTAGATGCATGCGCAGATCCCCCTTCTTACTCTTTCTACATCCTCTTGCTAGAAGGGTTTTGGGAGAAGAATGAGCACGGCTGCTGGAGCTCAAAGCTCTGCAGGAGTAAGGTCCCTCCACATTTGCTCGAAGTCTTAATACCGTCTTCTTGCTGTGGTCTGAAGGCTTTCCTGACTATTGAATTTCTGTAGCTCATGATCACTAGCACTAAATTCTCATCTGTTCCTGTTTGGGGGCCGTTGAATGGAGCCCTTTGCAGCTAGAATCTACTATGCATTCTGAGTATAGTTGTTAGGCTTATCAGAAAGGAGATGGTCCATCCTTGCAACTGAGCTATATCTGCTCTGCATAAAGACTGGGTTTAAGTAATTGCCATCTTTCTCAGCCATAGATGATATGATCTGATAAGTGGATCTGAAAGGGAAGAGCTCTGCATCCTAGTTCTCTATTCATTCACTGCATGTGTTTGTTTCCTATTGTCAGTCTTATTTCCAGGGAGAGAAGGCAAGAATTGGGAAAAAAACAGAATCTGGCAGCAGTGGGTTCATCCCACACTGTGCCAGTTCCACTGTTTCAGGAGAAAGAGAAGCAACTGAAGGAGAGAGAGAGAAGAATGCAGGAGCTGCTGCAACAGATTCACAGAGCAAACCATAAGGTAAGCATCTTTCTTCTCTAGTCAGCACTCTGACCCAAATCCTGCCTTCAGCCAGGGACTTGGCCGTCTTCCGTTAATGGCCTGGCAACCAAGGCATTTTCTCTCTCTCTTTTCTGACCATTATGTGACCACTGAGAGGAGTCTGCCACCCATTTTGCAGACAAAGTCACTCATTTAGAATGCAGAGTTAGAGTTGGGGCTGGGAAAGCTCAGTCTTGTCTGGCTTGCTTGGATCCGTTTCAATTAATGTCACCCACCACAAGGCAGAGGGACGGCTTGGAGTGATGCAGGCGACAAGTTGTGAATTAGATCGTTGCCGGTCCTGACTGGTGAAAGCTACACTGGAGCCATTGCTGGCTGGGGTTGTCAGTGCCTCCGTTTTGGGAGAGCAGGGTACCAAGTGGCCTCAGAATTGCAGTTGTCCAGCCCCTGCTCAAGAAACCATTGCTTGACATGGGCTCCTCTGCCAGCTATTGACTCATCTCTAACCTTCCTTTTCAGGGAAGGTTATTGAATGGGTGGTCACCTAGCAGCTTCAGGCTCATCTGGTTTCTTTCTTCTTCTTTGGCTGTCTGTGTGGGTTGCTGTGTGCATGTAGCCAAGGGCAGAACGTAGTCCTCTGATAAGTGTGTGTTGGTAGAGAGTACCTGATGTGACAGATGAAGAATGAACATACAGAGAGTACCTGTTGCTATTCGGCATTCATTGTACCTAAAGGCATCATGTGGATTTCCCGTTGCCTTGGACCTGGGGCTGCTGCAAGCACCATGCAGTTGCGAACATTGAAATATTCATAGTGCATGCTTGGAGCACAAGAGAGCCTTTTTCTTTCCGGTTGGGCCCAGACGTATTTCCACTTCAAAGTTCAGCCACTAGCCATATTATTTGAAGAGGAAAATAGTCCAGGAACTGTGAAGGCTTATGAAGTATCTTGTCTCCTGTAATGGCATGGTATCTTGTTTCCTTGCTTCCCTTGATGTGATTGGTTAAAACTAGAACTGAAACTAACATTCATGGCAAATATTATATCTGAATTCACCTACTTTGATCTGGATGTGACAAAGCAGATATTTGGTCCCGCTTTGTTGGCTGTCCACTTTGGACATTTTTGATTGTGGCATTTTGGTTATTTTGTTTTGATATGAAGTATCATATAACAACACTGTGATGCATGGGGGGGGGGGGGGGGGGGGGGGGGGGGGGAGAAAGACAGTAGCCCCCTACCTCTGTCCCAGGTCCAGTTTGCTCTGGGAGGGTAGTTATAAGCAATGTTTAGGGCCAAGAGACTGACAGCCAAGGCCCTGTGCACCATCAGCCCTGCTCCCTCTCCTTGATATACAGCCCACTTGAAGTACCTAGAGGCTGGGTTCCGGATGGGGGAACTCCCAGTCTATCTCCTGTTCTTCAGTCTCTGGCTTCAGTTGGGGGTTTGCATGTCCCAGGGAGGCTCCTTCCTCCACTTGCTCATTTGGAGTCCTCTGGGACCAGTTGGTCGTGAGGAACGGTGGATTGGTGCCTAGCCTCCACCACACTCTCCTCCCTTGCTCCTGGCCCCACTTCCCAGGTCCTACACTCCCTTTGAGGTCTGCGGGGCTGATGTCTCCAGTCCGCTCTCTCAGCCGGCGGGCAAGCTAGTGAAAGCGGCTGCCGCAAATAAGTCCTAGATTAAGCAGATCTGCAAATATCCTTTTTAGTGCTTGCTATTCAGATATTTGGATAGCTATCAGAAAATACAAATATCTGCCAGTACAAAGATCCGCTATTTCAGCTTTAGTTAAAATAAACTAAAAGGGGTTGTCTGTACCTACAGGCAATGTGGTGTTAAATTTAAAGGGCACTCCTATTGAGATGAGATCAATATTTTATCTCACAGACACAGATCCAGGTACAAAAACATTTATGTTTCCCCCACACGTTTCCTTCGGTAGTTCTGCTAATCACTAAATAATACGTTTTCACATATCAAGATAAATTATATGTGTAAATGGAGAGTCCAAGTGGAAAAACAAGGGGAATCTAAGGATAGTAGAACATGAACATTCCATTTTTAAGGGTAGAATCTCCAGCAAAGCAAAGCCAAACCACGGCAACACTTTGCTTATTCTTACATGACAATTAACTACAATGGGTGTTTTTAGACATGACAATAGCCCGCATTTCCATGCTTTGACCCTTGTAGAACTGCGAGGCACTGTCACTTCTGAATGTGTTAGCCCGGGCAGTTTCCCAGACGGTGTTGGCACTTAGCCCGGACTGTGGCCCAGGGAAATAACTGAGTCACAGCCTGGGCTACGCGCCAACATGGCTGGGAAACAGCTGCTTGTCCGGGGGTAAAGCAGGCTATCGTGTCTGATAACCCGCTTTACCTGGACCTGATCCGGCGTCCTGGCGGTTCCGTGTGCCATGGCGGTCATCATGGTTGCCCGTCAGCCAGGGGGCTGTGGGGATGCACTTCCTTGCATCTCTGTACCCCCTCACTGGTCCTGTTGCTATCATGTTTGTTCGGCATCCGGGATGATTCCCATCCAGGGCGACTGCTCCCACCACCACTCGGGTAAGTCCATGGCGGCAGTGGGAGCTGTCATGTCGAAAAGCCCCTAAGTGTATTGCCACTTTATCCTCTTCACCATTCTCTGTTTGGGTTTCCATGACTAGGAATTCTGATTCAATTAATATGAGATTTAATGACAAATAGGAAATAGCTGAGGAATGGTTAGGAGATGACTCACTTAGAAGGTCAAAATGCACAGTATCTTTGGTGACTGGGTTGGGTGACTCACTTTCCCTCACTTGCAGTCCACCTGAACCAGTTCTCTTTCTGGCTGGTCCAGTTCTGCAAGGGGGAGAATCCTTTTGCCACCCAAACTCCCAGAAATCCCGTTCACAGACTCTCTCTGGGTTCGCGAGAGTTTGGAATCTCAAGTTGCTCAGTTTGTGTTCCCAATTTTAGACCACCGACACTTCTTAATAAAGATAAGAAGAAAGTTTATTGATTACATAAGCTAGAACAGTTGACACAGAGTGGCTAATCAAAATGAAAAGTTACGTAACGCATTCCTAGTCTATACTGGGTGAATCTCTATATAACGCTTAACCTATAGAAAACACATTCTCAGTCAGTGATGTAGAATGACTGGGCACTGATCTCTTAGTTGGTAGAAAGCAAAGTCTTTCCTCTCAGTCCATAGTTCCAACAGTCTTCTTGCTGGCAAGCAAGATGTAGATGAGTTCTCTCCAAGAGGTAGAAGTTGTTGGCTTAATGGTCTTTGTCTTGTCCATTTGTTTAAATACCCTTTTTGAAGTCTTTGTTTGCCTTTTCCCGCCTGGAGAAACTTGTAGCTGTGTGACTGTAGTCACGTCCGCAAAGGAAGTTCATTTGCAAGTAAATGGTTTTTGTCTGGCTAGGCTTCCCGAATACACATTCTTATCTCTCTCCATTTCCTGGAGATAGCTTCCATTACATGATTACTTGAACTGAGTTGTGAGTTCTCAACATTACATCCATGTTTGACCTTTAGCTTTACATATATGCTAGACCTATATAGTCCCGTTTCTCTCCTGTGTGACCTCATGTTCCTCCGTGACAATCCTCTTCACCATTCTCTGCTTGGGTGTCCATGACTAGGAATTCCGATTCAATTAATATGAGACTTAATGACAAATAGGAAATAGCTGAGGAATGCTTAGGAAATGACTCACTTGGAAGGTCAAAATGCATAGTATCTTTGGTGACAGGGCTAGAATTACAAGGCAGATTAGCTAGCAAGTTGCTGTTCTAGCCAAGGTAAATCACTTCCACAGACAGCAAGTGGTGATGACACCACGGAGAGCAGTTCTGATGGGTCTGTTTCATAAATTTCAACAGCAGGTGGCTTCTTAATTTTACCTTGTCCTTAAAGAACACCTAAGATCTCAGAGAATAATCTTGAAAAAGTTCAACACAGACAATCTGTCCTTTCAGCATTTTATTTTTTCTAGATTAGGTTTGGAGACAGTCCTGTTTCTAAGAACTTATTCTCTATATTTTCTTCAATTTTTGTTTCTTGTTACTTATTCCCAAACTGAAGTCATATTGATCCAATCTATTTATTTATTAATTATTTATTTCCATGGTTTGCTACTCCACCCCTCCTGTCACTAATCTAACAACTATTTGTTATTAGAGAAGAACTGCCAAGGACCTGGGTCAGATTAGTAGCTATGGTTGGGCCCGGTCAAGATCCAAAGGAGCAGAATTGCATTGGGAATTCTAGGATGAACTGAAGTCAAGATCCAGGAACAAGGCCAGATCAAAAGTTAGGAAAGCAGTATACATCAGGAGCCAAGGGGCTGAGGTGGAGCCTAGGTCAGGAAGTCAGAGACTGAAGGAGGAAGCTAAGGTAGGAACCAGGTAGATACTAGGGCAGGAACAAAACACAGGTATAAATACAATAACATAGCTGGGTAGCCTTTGCGCTGGTGTCCCGACACCACCTACTTCCTGTCAGGGCTTTAAATGGCTGGGGATAGCCAATCGGGAGAGCAGGCTGTGTGTCTTCTGATGTTAGGTAGCTGCCTACGAAGACTGCAGGCCTAGTGTGCAGACAGCTTGCAGGGGGCAACACCATGAAGACACCTGGTCAGGATCCACAGAAGTACCCTATGAGCAGAGGTGCTAGTTACTTTTTTCAGAACTTGAAGGGAGCAGAGATGTTCATAAAGGAAAAATTGAAGGGACTGAACTCTGAACCTGCTTGCTGATGTCTTTTATTAACCTTCCCATTGTAGTGCCTACAGAAATATTTCTCTGCCTGGTACAAGCTTATTCTGGACTGCAGGATTAAGATGGGGAAAGCCAGGGCTCTTGCTGACTGGAAGTGCCAGTTGAAAGCCTTGAGAGCTTGGAAGGACTATATCTGGACCCGGAAGTTGAAGGCAGAGACTAAAAAAATGGAGATTATTCTCAGGGATCAAAACAGGTAGTGGTATAAGAAATATGGAATTTCTACTTCTCCTAGAGAAGCTAATTTATCTAGTACAGACTGGAGGGCTAGTATGAATATGCTGTTACTCATAGAAAATGTACACAACCTGCCACAGCTTACTGGAGACAATGGGGGTAGGGAACCTGTGGGCCATACCTGCCCCTCAGATATTTATTTGGTCCCTTCCCAGTTCCTGGATCTGAGTTTTTGCCTCCAAACGCTGAAAAAGAGAGCTCAGGAGAAGGGAGCAGAGATGTGGGCATGCACGTAAGGATGGGGGATAGGTCCATGGCACAGATCTAAGATCTGGACCCTTCCCTTCCTTTCCCTGTCCTAAGCAGCTCACCCCCACCCCGTTCCCAACTCCTTTGTGTCCCACACAGCTTGTACTATTTTTCAAAATGATCTGCGGTAGGGAAAAAGTTTCCTGTCCCGGCATAGATTTTAAAAAATCATTCATCTGAAGATCAGGTTATACCAGCAACCTCTCATCTCCCCCTCTTCATGTTTTCTTCCTGGACCATACCAATTTCATGAAATCACTGTTGCCTCCTAAGGCTTGATGAAGTAAGTTCATCCTGGACTTGATCTATTTATCTACTGACTTCATTTGGGTTATAACAAGGATCAGTTTGGCCTGATGACTTCAGCAGGGTGACTGACTGCTGGGTAGGCCCCTGATGTTCTGCTGATTCTGTTCTGAAGTTAGCCTGCACGTTGGGCTACCCTGAAGTTCCAGCCAGCTGGGGCTGCATCAGCATAATCCCTTTATTCTTGTCCAATAGTATGAGAATGGAGGTGTAGACTGTAAAACGATAAGCAGGAAAATGTGTGTCTTAAAACTGTCCTGCCTTCATTATGCATAACAAACAGAAAAGTCACAAACCCCATGCATTTCTGTTTTGCAAAAATAGTAGCAGAACTTAATATATAAAATCCCATGAAGGGTCCTGGACTCCATCTTGGAGTCTGGGACAGGACAGAAGAGAGGCTTTCAGCTCCTGTGAAACGAGCCATGCTCTGGTTCTAATAGACATACCTTGTTTCCCAGGAAAAAGCAACTGGCTGCAGAGCACCACCGGAGATGGGTTTTGCGCTCATACTTGGCAGAATGGCAAAGCTGGAGCCGAGCCGAGACAGAGAGGAGGCAGCTACAGCAGAAAAAGGAGGAAACCAGAAGGAAAATGGCAGAGCTGCTGGAAGCAGCATCACTGGGGAAACTTGGTGCAGCTGGGTCATGGGATGTTAGCATGACTAGGGAGAGAGAAAATGCCCACAATCAACCTGTGAGGCAAGGAGAGGTAAATTCTTTCCCACTGGTTTCTTCTCTCCTATGGATTAATCATAGCTCCAAATCATTGCCTTTTGTGTGGTGCCACAGATGAGGCTCAAAATGCATTGTAGGTCACATGTGCATTGCAGCAGCAATCTCAGTGATCAGTGAGTCTTTAAAGATCAGAGACGACTGAGAGGTTAGAAAGTAGAAGATTTTAAACCACGTGTCCTCTCAAGTAACAGGGCTTGCTCTTTTGATCTTTTTTATTTGGAGATTAGAAGTTATTTTACTATTTATTTAGTGTCAGCAATGCACTAGAGACAGTTCCCTGGTGGGAGGGGCTTATAATCTATGATGGACAAGGGGAAAGGGAACGTAGAAGAGACAAGTTTTATATTTTCTGCAACACAGCGTCTTGAAGGATACCAATTGCTACCATTGCAGTAGAATAATGGGAGAAATTCACAGTTAAGCAGCACAACCCTACTAATTTTCAGTGAGTGTAAGAGATCAGAATTTGTCCTAAGAACTTGGCAAGCTTCAAAGGAGAAAAAGAATACGTGCATACATTACTACATTGTAAGACTTCCAGCTAGAGACCCCCAGTTCGTTATAAGTTTGTATGGAGACTAGCACAGCGGGGTTCTGAACCTTGATTTGTGGCCCGTATTAATGTTCATGTATCACTCTTTGAGAACATAAGCCCTTTTCTCACACACACTCTAATACTGATAAAATGGGTGTTACATTTTATTATACATGTTTCAGGGCTGCAGATGTGCTCTATAGGTGCCCTGTAACATGTATAATAATAAATTGTAACACCCACTTTATAAGTGTTCGCATGTCTGTGTGAAAAGGGCCATAGTGACAAGCACGCATTGTCTGCGATGTCTGAAATCTTTACCACTTCTGTGTTCTCTGCCACCTGCCAGAAAGGGTTTTATACCTGATACAGTGAGAATTCCTCTGCACCACAAACCAGCCATGAACCAGGCATGTTGGTCTAGTTAAGAATTTCTGCTGTCTTTAAGGCAATCAACTGATGGGGTCTATGTTGCATATCTCTACTATTCATGAGTCGTATGGTAAACGACCTCATGGAATTCACCTTTGTCAGATTGTCACTGTAGCTTCGTAGGACAAAAATGATCCTTGCTGTTCATTGACGGTAGAGATTTTGACCCAAATGAGCATGTGATCCCTCCCTTGCAGGTGCCTGAAATCCCACTTCTTCAGGAAGAACATACAACTGTAAAAGAAGAAAGAGCTGAACCTTGCTCTCAAAATGCTGCCCAGAAACATGATGTTACTTCATGCAAGCAGTCCAAATATGCCTGGCAGGTCACCCTGCAGCATGCTACTCTGAACTCTCAGGACCTTGCTGAATTCAGCCATCAATCAGTTGATCCCAAACAGGAGGTTGGCAAATCCACCCCCAAATTAGCATCTGCCTTCATGGGCCACTTTGAGCACCGCCATGCCTTCCAGCAGCAGCTGATAGAAGAGCAGAGAAGGCAGCTTCAAGAACAGCAGGAGATGATCCTCGAACTGCAGAAGAACCAGAGGTTGAAGAAGGCAAAAGAGGAAGCAAAGCAAGCCACGGCTGTCACCCTAGCACTCAGTAATCCAGCCCCAAAAACTAGGAAAGAAAAGCAGATGAGAGGAAATCTGTCAAATTGCAAAGATACAGTTCTTTTACGGTACAGTGGCTTGAGCAATAGTCAAGGTGACTTTATGCTAAGAACACAGTCACAAGCCAAACGATGTCAAGCTGCCTCAGCAGTTGGATGGGAGACCTCCAGGGAACACACAGCTGTGTCTAACGTGGTGTTGGTGGTTTGGTAGATGGGGTTCTGACCTTTTGGATTCATCCCAAGAGTGGCTCAGCTGAGCCACTTCAGTGTTTCAGCAGGCCAGATGGTTTATTATTGCTAATAATAACAGCAACATGCTTATTTAGTACAAGTCTCATATAATATTTAGAGCTTCGGTAGCATCTTCCATGTAAGATGCTACCAAACCATTTACAAACGTTAATGACTTTAGCTGCACAGCCCCCCTCAGGGAGGCAGGGAAATATTATTAATCTCACTTTGCAGTTAGGTAAACTGAGACAGCAAGAGCTCGTGTGTGTGTGTGTGTGTGTGCTGCCCAGTCTGACAATAGAAGCCAGGAGTTCTAGTGCACTGTGTTGTACACAAGACCGGTTGATCAATGTTGCTAGTTTCTTTTTTCTTTCATCGCACATTTAACCTTTTCCTTTCAGGCTGGAGAACACCCAGGTAGCTACCTCAGGCAGGAAGGACCCAAAGCTGCTAGCCCCAGCTCATCCCATACTGAAAGGTAAAATTCTGATCGCTAGTGAAGTCCATTCTTGCCATCTCTGCTTAGTAGGCTTCAGAAAAGGTGAGACATCCAAAAGAAGATGTAAGAGATGCAGAGTTTGTGATGCAGGACTGGATGAAAGATCAGCTGCTAACCAATGAGATTCCTGCATTTCCCCTGATGTCACAAAGGTGTTAAGAAGTGGTAGTACCTTAGCAACTGCACCAACCAACCGATTGTCTGTCTCCCACCTCCTATACAGAGTAAGCCTTTGGACTTACTTATGTTAGTGAGGGATGCAGGACTGGGCACCAGATCCACAGTTATGAATATTACTTATCCTGCTAGTTGAGCTTTCTTGGAAGCCCCTTTGCTGTTCCTAGCTGCTTTCTACCTCCACACCAGAAAAGAAGAATCTGAGGGAGAGTTCTCTAAGTGACTGATTTTTAAACATGACCGATGCGTCCCAACAGTTCTAATTGGTAAGGGAAATAGTTGTGACAGTTGTTATAGAGGCAGGCTCTTAAAGGTGGCTTTGACAAGTTTTACATGACTTTACATCTTTCTTAAATGCAGTCCTGCATCACCAACTCTGCGTCTCTCATCAACATGTCGAACTGAGAAAGTAGAAGTTGCTTCTTCAGGGTTTTTTCATTTTTATTTGTTTTTAATGAAGCTAACAGAGAGGAGACACAAAGATATAGGGTGGACTGGAACCTAGTGTTCGTGTCATGACAGCTATCAAGCCTAGCTACCCAGGAAACATGTGGGTCCTTCTCCTAGTGGCTAAATTAAAAGCAATAATCAGCAGTTCTTCCCATAGTGCTGGTGGTAGAAACTTTGGTGGCAGCTGGGCTTCCTTTTCTGCTGCCTCCTTCCTCTTATGTTCCTTCTCTTTGGCCTTTAGCTGGGCCTTGAAATGAAGAAGAGTTGGTAGAAGAGTTGATTGATTGATCGATCAAGGGTTTCAAAACTGATTATTGTAATAGGCTAATGTGATTTCTTAAGTTTTTTTAAACAACAACAAAAC
The DNA here is from genome assembly GCA_003113815.1 of Sphenodon punctatus. NCBI lineage: Eukaryota > Metazoa > Chordata > Lepidosauria > Sphenodontia > Sphenodontidae > Sphenodon > Sphenodon punctatus. Next base: position 6,760,264 of record QEPC01005447.1, read on the forward strand.
AAATCCTGCCCAGCATGTTGTTTTAAAAAAAACAAAAAAAAGAGAATGGTCTGTTGCATAGCACTGAGCTATGGGGAGAATCCACAGAGTTTTAGTTGTCAGAGAATCCACACAGAAGTAGTGAACTGAAGAGGCTTACTGTCTGAGAGGGCACTGAATGCATAATAAAGCTCATTTGTGTTGGGGGCTGCAATGCTAATTAGCTGTGGACACCCTGGTGGTAGTTTTAAAATGAAGATTTGAGGACACAAGTTGAAGTCTGGCTTAAGAGAGAAATAACTAGTTTGATTCATTGAAGATCTTTTTTTAAATTCAGGCAAACAATAAATGGCTATTTAAAATTTGCATACATTTATGTAAATCAACACATGTAATTTATGCAAAATA
>QEPC01005447.1:6765753-6820849 GCA_003113815.1 Sphenodon punctatus
GCTCTCACCTTTCTCCCCTTATCTCCGTCCAAAACTCTGCTGCCAGGGTCATCCATCTCGCCTGTCGCTTCAACCATGTACAGTCCCTCCTCTCTTCACTGGCTCCCCCTTCCTGAATGAATCCTACACAAGTTCCTAGTCTTCACCTATAAAGCTTTTCACAACCTTGCTCCCCCCTACCTCTCTGCGCTAATTTCCCTCCGTACTTCAGCTCGTGAACTCCGCTCCCCCTCTGTCCCCTCTCTCGCCCTTCCACGCCTCCCCTAACCGCCTTTGTCCCTTCTCCCTAGCCTGGAACTCCCTCTCTGCTCACATCCGCCTCACCCCTTCCCTTCGTACCTTCAAATTCCTCAAGAATTTCCTCAGTTCCTCTGCCCTCCCTGACTCCTTGCTCCCCTCACCTAACTCCTGCTGATACCCTCCATCCAGTACAATCTGTTACCTAAGGTCTGTGTACTCATATCCTCACCACACGAACCAGCCAGCCATCATTCTCAATGTAACCAAGCCAAGCATGTGCACCTGGGACCTCGCATCCTCGTGAATGTTACACTCGTCTCTCCCTCTGTTCCCCTTCCTTCGTCTCCCCCCTCCCCCCCCACCTCTGATTGTAAGCCCTAGGGCAGGGACCATGTCTATTCTATTACTTTGTAAAGTGCCAGGTACATTGCTGGCGCTATATAAATGCTTGCTAATAATAATGAACAGGCTTGGGCTTAGACAGGCCCCCAAGGAGAGGGAGTTCCATAAGTGTGGGACAGCAACTGCATGCCTTCGTTATAACTACTCCTGGGCAGTTGGAACTCGCAGGAAGGCATCCCCAGCTGACCTCTGAGGCCGCAACAGTACATAGGGGGAGAGGCGGTCTCTCAGATACCTGGGGCCCAGGCCGTTTAGGGCTTTATGGGTTAAAAACAGCACCTTGAATTGTGTCCGGAAGACTATTGGCAGCCAGTGCAGACTCTGGAGCACCGGTGTAATGTGCTGCCAGTGACCCATCCCCAATAGAAGGTGGGCCACCGTGTTCTCCAACTGCAGCTTCCAAACAGTCTTCAAGGGCAGCCCCACGTAGAGCACATTGCAGTAGTCTAGGTAAGTGATAGACAAAAACAGACGTGGGAAAAGGAAACAGCAGCCTGGGAACAAGTATGGAGGAGATAGAAGAGACCTATCACACACAGCCTATATGCACTGCTCTGTAAGGACAGCATATTCTCTCCATACCCTTTATGCTAATGTTAGAAATAGCTGGGAGCCTCTCTGAATTGGCATCTTCCAGGTTTACCATGTCTTCCTAAAGTGAACTCCCCAGCCAGAAAGAGGCACAGAAAAAGGCAGTAATATTGATAAAATGTACATAGGGGAGATGAAGACTTGGACCACAATCCACTTATTACAGGTAAGTCCCACAGGGCTTCAGTGGGACTTCTCCAAAGTAAGTGGGTTGTGAATCATAGATCTTGTTCTATTTAGTTTGGAAAAAGGAATGAGAGGAGGTCTGATTGTGGCATATGAACTAATGAATGAGCACAACAAAAGGGGCACTGCTGGGAGCTTTAATCTAAAGGCAGAGTGGTTTTGCAGCAGAGTTTCCATGGTTGCAACTATGACAAGTATTTGGGTAACTATTCCTTTTTCTCCTGGCATAGGTGGCACAAAAGCATCACTGCTCAGAATTAGAGAGGAAGTGCTTGCGAGCCTGGTTCCAACACGTCCAGGAAAGCCTGGCTGGGAAGACAGCCCAGGCCAAGGAGCTCTATGCCCGCTTGTTACTTAGAAGGAGCTTCAGGGGCTGGTTAATGGTAAGCGAGGGGAAGGGATTTCAACTGACCCAGCCCCCTGCTTGAATGATGTAGACTTAATATCCGGTCCTCCCATCTGGGCCCATGGGATCCAGGTGAACTGTACATATAGTAAACTGCCTGCTCAACCACACTGATGCCCTTCTTTCCTGCTGTTGTCCATTTCCCTTCATCTCAATCCCTTACTTCCTGCCACCATCGCTCTTAACTTCACTGCATGTCTCCTCTGCCTCGTTGGCTTTACCGACATTGCTTCCCTTCTCTCGCTCCTCTATTCAGTCACTCTGCATTGCTCTAGGCGTGCCTAAAATGACATCGTTGTTGGGTGGGAAGACAGGAGAATATTCTCATCTCTTCTCCTGTGTCAATTCCCCAGCACAAACATTATTTCTCTGCTCTGGAGGAGAGTGCAAGCAAGTTCCATGAAAACTCCCTCAAGAAGAAGGTCTTGTGGGCTTGGTTTGACCTGCTCAGTGAGGAAAAGAGTGCATTTTGGGAAAAACAGAAGGTTGCAGCTGAACACAGCGACAGGTGAGTGCCAGGTTGACCTTTCAGTATGTTGCTGGGTTGAGTTTATACTGTCTTCCCCATGTGGCAGGGGTTTTGCCATGATGTTGGGATTTGGCATGAGTGCTAGCACAGCAAAACCTTTAACAGAACACCTGACTCCCAGCCACATCCTATGCTGCCTTCCCCTGCAGTTGGGGTTGTGCAAATGAAATGCGACATCAGCATGACCAGGCTAGTGCCTGGTTGCAGCAGGAGGCATGAAGTGGAGGAGCCAGAAAGACTGACAGAGAGGTGACAGGCTTGCCAGTAGCCAGCTAGCACTGATTGAGGCTGCCCTTCAGATCTTCCAGGGGGGAATCTCTTAGAAAAAGGCAGCCTTCACTTCCCACCTCTAGAAGTTGCAATCTAGTCTTTCTGTAACACTTTACACTTTCAGAGTGCTAAGTAAACATTAGCTTACAAATCCCCGCACTGAGGAGATGGAGGGCCTCTTGTGGAAGGCAAAAATATTACCATTCTTTACTCTTTAATTATACTGGAAAGTCTTACCTTCTCCCATGTCCTGAAGATAATAAAAGGGCTGAGTCCTCTGGTGCTCTGTCTGTACTGGAGGGGAGTTGAGACTTTCAGTGGTTGAATTTAAAATAACTGTCTGTTTCCCCCATTTCATTACTCTGTCCTCACTCTCTTTCTGACAGGAGAACAACACTGACCATGTTCAGGGCCTGGAGACAGTTCCCAGCTTTGATTAAAGAAGAAAGGGAGAAGGAAGAAAGGAGGGAACAGCTACGAAAGAAAGTAGCTGAAATTCTGCCAGACTTTCGGATGTGACAAATGGGCTCCCAACAGAGCAGCAGGAGTAGGGGAGAAAGACGGGACAAAAGGTTGAATAGAATGAATCCAAGGTGGCAGGTACAGCTATTGATGGGAGTATGTATCCAGAGCCTTTCCTAGTGCAGTGTTCTTGGGGCCAGAGGAAACCTCTCAGCTATTTCTGCCCAAACACTGGCCTTAGCATTGAATACAAACAAAAGCTGGAGTGAGGGCTTCATTTTCCCCTCTGCTCCTGCAAGTTTCTGCTGGGCTGCTCTTGCCTGGGCTCCTGCCAGGGAGAAAACAGCATGGCAATACAACAGCATGGTGAAGCACTGGGAGTACAAAGTAAGAGACATCTAGGTGAAGTACAAGTTTTACAAAACCTCCTAGGCCTTTCTGCTCTACGGCCCTTTCAAACATCATGGAAACCCCCTGCAGAAGTACTATGGGATTGTGTTGGTTGCTGCACAGTGATGATTTCCATGACATCTGAATGGATCTACCACAGATAACCTTGGGCTATCAACCCATACAGATATTGCCACCATGCAGTAACTGAGGCAACACCATACTGCTTGAAAGCACCTCTAGAGTAACACTTAGCAGTAGGACTGGGACATGTGAAATTCAGCCCCAAGGAATGAGAAGTATGGAACAGAAATGTGTGTCTTTTTCTTGAATGCAGAGTAGCCTTTCTGCTGCCAATACTCTTGCTTGTGGTTTGACCTCCTGCAGCTGGGAATAAGTCACTCTGTTACCATCCGCCACACAAGCATTATGGTTGACCAGACTAAAGGACATGGGCTCCTTGCATTTGCTCACAACCTATCCTTAGCATGACACCTGACAAGTACAGTCACCAAAGCTCCCTTTGCTGCTGCTCTCACAGCTTTCATTTTTCTACAAGTACTGTCACTGCAGCTGCAGAGAGGAGGATATTTGGATTTCTGGCTAGAATTCAGATGCTAGAGTGGAACTGCCACATAGGTCTGGTGACTTGGGCAGTAATTTCCCTGCATCTCTCTAGGCACTGGGAAAGCATGCTGTGCCTTGCACCCCAAATGCTAGACTATGCTGTAGCGTGGGCAGCCTGTCTAGATTGGCAGCTCCCATGCTGCAGAGTCGTAAAGGCATGGGAAGACCACATGCAGTCTGTGCCTTGGATGAAAGCCTGCCCACGTTCAGGATTGCTACTAAGCTGCAATAAAACAGCTTGCACCCATCCATTTCATGGCAACAAACAGTTCCGAAACTGCACTAGATGGAATGGGGCAGTAATTGCTAGTATGGCTTTGGAACGTCTAACGCTTCTTACCGCTGGCCATCTGTGCGGTGGAACTAGGTGGTTTAGGAGCTATGGCATTCCTTGTAGTTGGTCTAATTGAATGTAATGCACAAAGCTCCTTTCTTCTCTTTTGCCTACACAGGCAGGAGGATGTACTTAGCCAAGTCTGTTTAATTAGAGCTGACATTGCACTGTATTCCACACAGTTTTAGATTCAGCAAGTGTGCTCAGAGAATGCTCCTAATAAACTGGAAAATAAATCAGTATTGCCATGGTAACTGGAGTTTTGTTGGAAACCAATTGAATAGCACTTAACAGTCTGGTGAGGAACTGGTAGTGAGGCAAAATAACCTGCTTGCCAAATGTTCCCCATTTCAAGATGCTTGGGAGTCCAGCTACAAGCCTGAAACATTAAGCAGGACTTTGTTTTATTTTTGTTGGTTTGTTTTTAAAACATGTAGCTTACAGCCTACTGGATCAGCTCCCTTTTCAATTCTCTCCAATTCAGTACTTTATCAAACTCCCAGAATGCATTTGAGCTGCCCTTCCAGTACCAATGTACAGAACATTTTAATCCTCTCCAGCCCTTGAGCTTGCTAACCATTCAGGGGGATAATATGATGGACAGTTCTTCTGTTCTAAAGCTGAGTTTGTGCTATAGCAGAGGTTCCAAAACTGTGGATGGGCACTCAGCCCTGATTGATACTATATAATTTGGGAAGCTAAGCATTTGCCCATTACTTCTCAGTTTTACCAATACATCCCTGTCTCTTGCTATGTGCCCTTCCCCTCATCCAGTCTAGACTGTAAGCCCTCAGAGCAGGGACCTATCTCTCTAATTATGACTGTTCAGCATCAACCTGATGTCCTGATTTTTCATGTTTCTGTTCTGATTTTTGTTATTTTCTAAATCCCAATTTTTCAGGTAATCAGGTACCCAATTGGAACTCAGACAGTCTGTCAGGTAACCTAAATTGCAGATATTACCCATGGGTAATAAATCAGATACTTGTTTCTGCTTTAGTTAAGAATGCAGGAAGTGAGAAGGAAGAAACAGCTGCAAGGCTGAGTCACACCAAGTAGTTCAAGTAAGAGAGTTACAGGCAGCAGAAAACAGCACAATTAGGGGGTCTTCCTGGGAGGAGCTGGAAGTCCAAATTTCAGTACTAATCAGGTTAAGCTGCATGCAGCTTTTCAGTTCACTGTTGAAATTCAAGGCTAAGACACCCACTAGTGACCACTTGAAAATAGGGGCCTTAGCTGCTATGCAAGTCTTTACCTTCACTTATTTCTCTTCACTTTCTGAGAGCCTGGCAAAACCACCACTTCTCCTACAGGCTTTTTGTTGCAGAGGACATTAGCAGCTAGGAGACAGCAGGGCTACTTTTTTGGGAGGGGCTTAATGTGTAAAATGTGAAAATCTATGCTGCTGCAGTGTGTGATTTAACATAGCAGCCAATCTAGTTCTCAAGGAACAAACGAAGTCATTGAGTGAATTTACTGTTTAGCGAATGGAGGTAGAAGGGACAGTCTTGAGAGACTAAAGTACACAAAGATTAAACGTTACCATAACACTAGTTTTCTTCTGTCCTCACCTCCTACTGATTTTATGTAAATATTTGGCCACACTGAGAAGGTTCAATTTATAAATAACTTAAGAAACTAAACAGTTAATAGGTGCTAGTACAGGGTGATCATTTTTCATCAGACTATTGAAGGGATAAATACAAACCAGTCAGATGAATAAGTGAACTGTATAATACAGAAATGACTAGGAGTGGTCACACGTGACTACGAACATCTCTGAAGAGGATATAATATTTAGCGAAAAACTACAGTTATAAGCAAAGTCTGTTTGACACTATAGTCACAGGTTAATCTTGTATTTAATATTTCTTTTTAATCAATCAAGGCATACAATATTAAAGTGAACTAGCCTACATGTGCAAGATGGAGCCACAATGGTCCAGGCTGCTATAAGGGCATCGGCCAACAGGACTGGGTCCCAGTAAAATGCTATGCTGAAGTTAGAGCTTTAAGATGAGAGAACCATTATCAAAGAAACATTTCTCTCCAAGGTGGTGTTCATAATATTCAGCTCAGCCAGTAACTTTTAACATGTGCTTCCCGATTTAGAGATCAAGTTAATACAACCTGCAGCAGTGGAAATTTACATCCAAAAGGATTACACAGGATGAATACTTGGTCCCCGAGCTCATTCATTCTGTAGGCAAGTTAATTTCAGCTGCCAGTCCTAGCTTAATTGTGCGTGCCAAAGGGACTTTCCAGTTGGGAAAGGAGGCATTAGTTCATTTAACTTGGGGAATTAAGTACTGTGGAAAGATGCTACAACAGCAGCTTTACAGATTGCCCTCCTTCCCCCTCTCCACAGAACAGGTATAAGCATAGGTAGCAATTTATTTATTTATTTATTTATTTAATTGCGTGGCATTTTTATGCCACCCCCTCATGCCCACAGCATCTCGGGGTGGCTAACAATGCGATAAAGCAATAAAATACCCAAAAACCAACATTACTTTTAAAATAATTTAACTCCCCAACCCTAACCTCTAATCCCCCAAATTAGTCTTTTTTGCAGCTGCATCACACTGCTGAGTGCTGTCTCATGTTCAGTTTGGGATCATATACAATTCCCAGATCCTTTTCTCATGTATTGCTACCAAGCCAGGTATCCCTGAGTCTGTATTGCGCATTTGACTTTTCTTACCTAAATGCAGAACTTTACATGTATCGCAGCAGACATTCACTAATGCTGCAGGCTTCCCCACATCATAGCCCTGCTTCAGCCCAAAGAGGGCTGTTCCTGGGGCATCTATTCTAGTATTCTCTCAATCTCCGAGAGTTTAATAAAAGGCAGTGCAACTCATCTGGATAGTGCTGGTGTGGACTAGTAGCTTGTTTCGCTATCTCTCATAGCCAGAGTGCACACAAACCCAGAGTTAAAATGGCAGCAGTTATGAGTCAGATCTATTCTAGCACCGTTCTCCATCAAAGCTGAACTGGTGTTATCAACTAGGAGAAGGTTTTTTGTTTTTTTTGGCAAAAACCCATTTAGTGCAGACACAGCCCATGTCAAGCAGAGAATGGAGTAAGATCCTGGGATTTACCTTTTGTTTGTCATCAATAAACAGCAATGTGACCTTCACAGTGAAATAGTTGACTAGCAGCCAGGAATGCCACACCCTCTCAACCCAGATCATATAACTGAACTCCGAGATCAAAAGGGGGCATAAAAAGCATGTGAAACGGTGTCCTTTCCATCAGATGCTTGGGATACATATGGGATCAAAATGCACCCTTCCCATTCGTTCCCAGCCATCACTCAGGATGGTTGAGTTCCAGTTTAGAGAAAATTGTGTTTATTTGGCGAAGAACTCAGACGCCTTAAGTCCTCAATCCACAGAAGTGGTGCAGTTCAGGCAATGGCAGTAGAAGCTGCCTCTGGTGCTCTGCCATGTGCATCCACCCTGACCATGAGACCATCAGGAGTAGTAAGAGGGAAGTTGCCTCTCAGAGGGACAAAGCAATGAAGCCCTGCAACTCTAGTTTCATGCTATAGGTACTAGTTTCCTGGGAAGTGGGCTGAAGTTTCCTTCCCTTTCCCTTCTTGCCCCCTCACTCAAGTCTGTATCACATAACAAAATGAAAACAGCACAGTTCTCATGATAAATCATACAAATGTAGCTTTTCATGCTCTGAGCTCCTAACGCTTGGATAAACATAAAGGTTTAGGGTGTTGACAAGACATTGCCCCCATCAGCCTGGGCCAGAGCCACATGCTCATCTGAAAGGCACCCACTAGATGTTCAACCCAGGGCAGCTCCACATGGTGTGAACCCAGGAAACGTGGAGCACGCTGTGTGGGCAAAGCCAGGGCAATGGCTGCCGTCTGTGTGTTGGGGGGTGCACAGCCGATGTGCTTGTCCAAGTCTGCCAGAACCATAGACATGTGTGGCTAGCTCCCCCGCTCAGCTGAGAGGTGTCTAGGAGAGGAGAGCACAGATCACACTCCTCAGCTGTTAGGTAGCCCCAAAGGAAGGGAGATTGCTAGCTCTCCCCCCAGGGTCACCTCTCAGCTGAGTAGGGTGCAATCTGTGCTCCCCTCTCCAAGCCCCCTGCCAGCTGAATGGAACACAATGTGCACTCCCTTCGCCCCAGGGCTGCCTCTCAGCTGAGAGGGGCACGATCCGCACTGTCTCTGATGGAATGGGGGTCACGGCCAGGGAAGGCTTCTTCCCTAGCTGTGGCACTCCGGCACTCCCATCACCACCTTTTTCCATGCCTGCTGCCCTTCTTTCCCACCAGGAATGGGGGTCATGGCCAGGAAAGGAGAGCAGCAGGCATGGAAAAAGGGGGTCATGGCCAGGAAAGAAGCCTTCCCTGGCCATGACCCATTCCATCAGAGCCAGCACAGATCAAGTCCCTTTCAGCTGAGACACGGCCTTGGGGGGTGGGGGAAGAGGGAGAAGAGAGCTAGGTCTCCCCCAGGGGCACCTATCAACTGAGTGCCCCCCCCCCCCAGCTGTCAAGTAGCTTCAAGAGTGCTAGTGCCACTGAACGGAGGCTGCCCCATACACACGAAATGCAAGCAAGGGGCTGCTCATTTGTTGGGCTCCTCACGCTTTCAATGCGTGATTGTGTGGGCTGTATGGGGACCCCACGGAACAGCTCTGGGGTGCTCCCATCTCATATGAAAACGCCCTTAGAAACAATTCTACTGCACATTTATTGCCAGAAACAGTCTACAAAGATAGAAGCTCTAGATAAAGTAGATTTTATCTACTTTAGAATAAAAATAATAAAAGTAGAATAAAAAGTTGATTTTTATTCCCCTATCCCATGGTTTATATCCCAGACCCTGTTTTATATGTTATTTTAAATAATGATATGGTATTTTAATGTGTTTTAGATTGTTTGAATTGTTTTTATGACTGGAAGCCGCCCCGAGCTGTTTCAGGAGGGTGCGGGGTATAAATTTAATAAATAAATACATACATTTTCAATCTCTCCTGAAGGGGCTTTATTTTACAGACAGGCCAGCAGTGGAAGAAGTTCTATAGGCAATAGATGTCTTCATTGAAAATATAATAAAAAAGGTAAACACCTTCATAATCAGCACACCCACATCCTGCCCTGATGAGGCAATATACATTCATATAGAGATCACTCACTCACATGATTAAGACACTGGGCAGCGAGGCAGTATCCATTGGTCTATAGAAGAAACTTGTACAGCAAATTATTTTTAAGACACTTGAAAGCAATCTACTTTGAAGAAAAAAGCACCATTATACCATGGGGGCTGAAACAAGAATCACTGAAAATGGCAATTCTTGGTCAACAATGACTTCTGGCATTTTAAAAAGGTTGAGGGTGAAGACAATCTTAAAACAGTCATCTGACACCTACAAAAATCTCTATGAGTGTACAAATGGATGACCAAGAAGAGGCAGTTAAGGCAGAGTGGAATTTATCAATCACAACACATCAAGTCCTGTAGCAGTGTTCAGGAAATCCACCAAATGATGGGGTGCTGGGGTCCGTACATAGGTTTGACACAGCAAAGGTGGAATCACTAGTGTTCTGGGCTCTTGAAATACATTCTGGCCTGTGTAGTGCATTTCACTGAAGGTCAACGGTAAGATTTGAAACATTACCAGAGCAGGGTGGAGATTTTTTAGTTTCAGAATGACAAAAAAAACCCTATCAAAATGGCAATGGACTAAAACATAAAACCATCCCCTCAGTTATTTAAACCCATTTTACCAGCTCTGAACAGTCCTTTCCTGAAAGACAGAAGGAATCCGGAAGCACTTTGAACACCGAAAGAGCTATATAAAACAAACAAGAATGACAAGCTAATGATTAATTATACCAAGTCACTGACTGATCTGTTGAAGTGCTCACTGCCTACACCTATGGTGTCTATCCTTCCCACCGACTGCTATACACAATTGCAGCTGGCTGTTAGATTTGGATGCTTGTCACAAATTTGCAGCCCAGGACCAACACAACTCCATGCTGGATCAGAACTTTTGCTGAAGGTCGGGCCACTTCAACCTTAGTGAAACAAAAGAGAGAACCAAAGAATGTCGTCCATTGCAAGAGTATGTGAAATGATTGTCCTCAATATAAAGCGAATGGGAACATTACCCTCTATATACTTGCTGTTATACTTTTGGGGATTCCAAAGAAGCTCTAAGTCCCCAGACCAAACCTAAAAATACGTCCATGCTTTTTTGCCCTTTAATTGGCAATCCTTAACATTGCTGTGTTTTACCTCTTCTAAGACATTTAGGAGGAAATACCTGCAGCCCTCTGATGAAAGCTAGAACTGTAAACAAGTAGGTGGCCATTTACCACCCTGCATGTAAGAGTCACTCCGAACTCCCCATCAATTGCACAGACAATTCATACCATACTGTTTCAAAAGCACAGGCCCGTACCACTTGAGCTAAAGGAGAATCTCTGGCCTTTCTTAAATGGGTGGGGGCACGGGCAGGGTTTGCAGGTGGAGCGCTGATGTGTGGGCTGTGCGTGGGGGGAGGGTGCAGATGGGTACACACCCATCTCTACGCACAGAACTTGCCTTTTCACAGGTTGCTTCGTATATGGGGGGTGGGGGGGAGTGAAGACGCGTGGGTCGTGGGAACATGCACCTCCACATTTACATGAGATGCTCCCCCACGTGGACAATGGGTGTCCATGCATGGGAGTGTCTCATGTAAAAAGGGCCGAAGCCTGAGCCAACAATACCCAGTCCAGCAATGCAGATTCTATGTAGTAACCGGCAATGCCAAACATGGGAATTAGGCCATAACTACACAAAGAGAGCAGNAATGGGTGGGGGCACGGGCAGGGTTTGCAGGTGGAGCGCTGATGTGTGGGCTGTGCATGGGGGGAGGGTGCAGATGGGTACACACCCATCTCTACGCACAGAACTTGCCTTTTCACAGGTTGCTTCATATATGGGGGGTGGGGGGGAGTGAAGACGCGTGGGTCGTGGGAACACGCACCTCCACATTTACATGAGATGCTCCCCCACGTGGACAATGGGTGTCCATGCATGGGAGTGTCTCATGTAAAAAGGGCTGAAGTCTGAGCCAACAATACCCAGTCCAGCAATGCAGATTCTATGTAGTAACCGGCAATGCCAAACATGGGAATTAGGCCATAACTACACAAAGAGAGCAGAGTTGAACTTGCTAACCTCCAGGCAAACAGCACTCTTAGTGCTGCTTACAAGACAGCAGCTGTTTGTGTATACATGACAGATGTGCCACAGCAGAAACAGCTGTTCGGCAGTAACACAGTGGCACAGACAACCAGCATCTAGGAACCTCCGCTTCCTTGCTGTGCAATCCAGAGCACCCTGCTTCTAGGGCATCTTTCTACCTGGAAGGCAGATTGTGCCAACCTTCCCAAGCAGCTAACAGGATATAGCTTCCTGCCATTTACAAGTCGTTCAGTCCCTGCACTGAGAGTGCCTCTCCACCGACTTCCCAGCTCTCAGCAAAGCCCTGTGGTGTTCTCATAATCTACTCTTGCTACACAAACACGTGCAGCTAACTAGCATGGAGGAAACTCTGGGCTTAAAGGTGACCCCCTGCGTTTAAACTGCCATGGTGAGAGAAGCCAGGTTGTCATGCTTAGCTGCTACCATTACAATCCATAACTTTTCCTATTACACTGGGCATTAAGGCCCTCAGTTCCTGTTTTTTCCTGTGAGGAGGATAGAAAGGTGATGGGGGAAATGCTCTTAAATGTTGTTCACTAAAGGGAGACGGAACAAATCAGTAGCTCTTTCCACATCACTGGGCTCCAAGCACTGTAATTTCTATAGCGTATTAATTATCTTCTGGGTTACAGAGTACACCTGCTTCTTTAGGACACAGAGAAATTGTGCAAGATATTTCAACTTAAATTCAAGCAATTACATGTGCTTTTCAGGCTGATGAAAGGTACCAGACCAGCAGATCTGAAGGCACTGAATGAACAGTACAATAAGCCTCCCCCCTGCTACAGTGTGCCATCCTTTCCACCCTGTCCTGGAAGGAGAATTAATGCCCAATGGATCCTTGGCCTTCCTGGGGCTGTACTTGTGGATACAAGTCTATTGAGAACTCCAGTGAGTCTACCTGTGTGGAACTAGGTCTGGAGCATTGAGATTTCTGGTTCATCTGTCTTCATCCAGCCACCCACTACAAGCATCCAAACCTTCAGACCTTGGAGTTTAAACTTGTTGCTGTTCTTTTAGAGGAACATTTTTAGTATGAGGTGGGAGCAGTTCTTCTTGAATGAAGTTGGGATACATTATTCAGGGGCAAAGTTAGAGCAAAGTTTCCTAATCCCGAGAGCTCATCCATTTACCACAGTGGGGCCAAAGAGCTGCATGCGGCTCTAGAGCCACAGTTGGCCCACATCTGCATTATTCCAACAGCAAGTCCTCTCCCAGGAATGCTTATAGCAGGAAACAGCCAACTCCAAAACATTCCCTCCTGTTTCTCGTCAAAGGAAAGGGACTATTCTAAGGTGGCGGCAGCAGCAGCAGCAGACTAGCAACTATTTACTTGCTCCCCACACAAGCCACTGTCTCAGAATAAAGAACTCTTAATTGGAATTTACACTTCCTTCCTTCTCCTTTAGGGCACTTACCTGCTTTTCGATGCTAGAGATTGCTAACAGGAGAGCAGCCCAGGCCTTGGATCAACATAAGTCTCCCTAGGGAGAAGCCGAAGTGAGGGATGATTTCCACATTAGGATGACCCTGCTGTCTCTCAATTAGAAAAGTAGAGATTGAATAGCATAGGGTAATAGGGGCTAAGACAGCTGTAAGGGAGTGTGGCACACAAAGGCACTTAACAGAAGCACTAAATGCAGCTCCACCATCTGGGAAACAGATGGTGAGGAAGATTGGAAAGCATGCATGAGAGAAGGAAGGTCCCCCCACATGGGGATGGGAGTCACCCCCAGACAATGCCCTTTTCAGTACCCTCCCTTTACAGAAGCACAGGATTTGAATTACCAGATAAAGGCAACGTATTTGAGATCATGCTGCTTCTGGTGGCCTCTTTATAGTGCAATAAACTTTGCCCCACCAGCAGCCTGAAGGAGTGCACTAGCTGTGAGATGCCACACGCAGTCCGGAGAGCTACTTCCTTCCTGACCAGCTGACATTCTGACACTTGAGATGTGATCCCCTTGGCATCAATCCCTGACCAACAATATCCCAGGCTATCAAAGTCTTTGGCTTTCCTTGTCAACCTTGCAAAACGGTGCACAATTTCTCATTGCAGAGGAGTACGATTGACTTGTGCATATGGCTTAGCTCATTTGGCACATTGCCACTGGCCTCTGGTGGGTGAGAGCAATCTGTCCTTTCATGCCTCTTGAGACTTGGATGATAAGATGGGCAAATCCACAAGTTAACCCAGCATGAAAAAAAACACAGAGGGCCAGACTTCACACAATATCCTCAGCAGAATGCTGCAGTGTGAGGGACCCCAAAGTCAAGAATTGGCCCCAGTTGCGCAGGAACCCCTGGCTATACTGGCCTGTGTCGACCACCATCCCAAACAGAAGCCTGCGCCCGGTGTTCTCCCGCAGGGCCAGCCGAGCTTCTCTCTCGGTCACGTTGTAGCTGATGTTCAGTAGCTGGGTTAGGAAGATGTAGCCCATACTGGAGGTCACAATAGCACAATACCATACGCAGGTGAATGACAAAGCAGAGCTGCAGGTAGGGAAAGAGATGGGAAGGAAGCCATTTAGTTTGGACAGTTTTAATCTGTAGCTTAAGACTTTCCCTGGTAACGAATATCCCTTCAATCTCTTCCCACATCTGTTAGAACAATCACACACTGCTCTTCTAGGGCCCTTTACATCCGATGATCTTAAAGAGCTTTACAGGATGCTAAAACCGGATGACCTCCCTAAAAGCAGTACTTAGCACTGACACTGGTAATTAAAGAGTTCAAGGCACCGCAACGACGTGTGTGTAACTGTTTTCTACACATGGACAAAATGATAGGAGAGGCGAGTTGCTCAAGGTCATACAACAGCCATTGCCAGAACGTCTGCCTGCACGTCCTCATTTTGAGTCACGAGCATAATCCCATGACCCCACTCAGGAACATATATGCAAATTATATCAGCTATTTCAGATGGTGCAACCCTGCTTGAGGTCACAACCCATCGTTTGGGAACTTCTGTCATACATCCTTAGACCCATACACTCCAAGGGGCTGGCCCCCACGAGCCTCTCTCAAAAACACCCAGATGGGAACAGCAGCAGGAATGGTTTCCAGAGCAGCTATAAAAATCCCTAGGCACCAAAAAGACCAGCAAATCATGGTAACCATCTGACCTCACAACTGACAATGACACAAACTTTTTTAGGCTCTGCTGCAATGACAAGTCCAGCCCTTCTATTGTTCTTTCCCTCCCAATTCCTCGTCACCGTGCATGCTGGGAGGGGAATGTCCTTTCTGAGTGCGACACTTAGAAAAGGGGTATGGTCAGACCCGCTTCACGTGCCCCTTTGGAGTGTGATCACACCTCTTTTCGAAGCATTATGACATCACAATGCTTGGATAGGGGAGAAACAAAGCAGCCCTCCCATCTCCCCCCCACAACATAGTTCTGCCAGCACCTTTACCGGTCACCTCCCTTTCGCCCCATTATGCAGGTAACTCCCACCTCTTATCAGTCCCCTCAGACCTCACAGAACCTCTTCCAGCCTTCATCATGATCACAGACAATAGCAGCGCAATGTAAAGTATATCAGTTGGGATCATGACGCCCATCTGCGTATGGTGTTACCTCACGTGAGGTCTGATCCCGCCCCATAACCTGTGCTAGTGTGTTGATTTCCCTTTCCTCACTTTTTATCGCTCATCTTTACACTTTGCTGCTGGAGAGGTTAGCCAAATGGGAATACAATCCTGCCTGGGGTCTCTGAATGTGCCTGGAAGTAAATGCATAGGTGGGGGCTGGCACCAGGGGACAGATAGCTGAATGGAAGAGCAACCACAGCTGGGAAGGGAGGCTGCTTTCAAGGAGCTCTTGCTCACTAAGGTGGCAGATGGGATGCTGGTGAGGAACACAGAATGCAGAGCAGCAGCAGAGAGCAAAAGAAAAAGGATGATCTGGGGACTCAGACAGCAAGGATGGGTAGCCAGAGTGAGATGAGGGGGTGACAGTCTTTGAGGCTGAGACTTTCAGGATACAGTGAAGAGGGGGCAGGAGCAATGACTTGCAGTACTCTGTCTCTGGTGAGGAAGAATAGGTCTCTGGTTAAAGGCACGGGGCTGACTCAGGAGAACAGGGCAGTAAACCTAACTCGCCCACAGAAGTTCAGCAAGTCACTTCTGTCTCCGACTATCCTCCTTTGTGAAATGTGAATATTCAAGGCTACTTCCCAGAAATAAATTCATTAGCAGTTATAAGAGACCAAACATGGGCCTTTGAGGATGGGAAGGAGCCTCTAATGCTGGGCCATATGATCTGACAAGTAAAGGTCATCCTTCCCACCCCACACCACACACACACAGTCCCCAGCAGATTTCTCACCTGTAGTCTGCATAGACTCCTGGGCAATAGAGGAGTGCTGTGAAAATGGTACGACCCCTACAGATGGTGTCCAAGGTCAGAGAAATCCCATACAGGGAGGTGAGCAAAAAGAGGGAGAGCGCGAGGACAAAAGCTTGGTGGTTCTGCTCCCCCACACAGCTGTTAATCCTTCACAGGGCAAAGGAAAAATGGTTTTAAAAATAACAAGGCATTTCCCTTAAATGAAAGATCTGGCCCCATTTTGCACCAAGACATCTTTACCAGCATGCACAGAAAACAGCCACAGGGAGGTGCATTAATAGCTTAAACAATGACCCCAATTTGTGAAGGCACTTCTAGCGGGTGATCGTAAGGGTTGGCATATGTGCCAGCACCTTCTGAAAGGCCCTTACTTTCTCTTATGTTTTTGAGAAAGGAATATCTCCTTGTCCATAACATATCTGAGCTCTACCATCCTTGGGATCAGGAGCTATGTCTACACCAGCGATTTCAGGGAATTTCCCACCATTGCAGTAGCATCAGCACAGCTTTACCAGCCGTAGCAGCTACGAGGCCACTAGTGTGGTCAGATCAAGTTTGGAAGGTACACTAGCCCGGTCTGCACTAGTGCCCCTCACTGGTGGAACTGCATTGGTTCTACAAAATTGTCAATGTCGGAAACAATATACCAAACTCAGGTCTTGAAATTAGATTTCCTATGCCCCAGCGCTGCTGGTGGTCAGGATGCCCTTCTTCAGACGACAGCTGTCAAAATCGAGAGGAAAGGCACAGAGTCCCTTACACTCCAGAGGCATAGTTCCCTGGAGCACATGAGTCAGAAAGGAACACAAGCAATCTTAGAACCCCAGAAACATACCAGACACAGTGATGGTCCAGTCTCCTCACACACCTGCCACATATCCGGCAGTGTCCAGCCCGGGCTGGCCTAACCAGCTGACATATGGTGCACCAGTCCTCTGCTGCTCCAACTGGGCCCTCGACCAGCATTCTGGAATAGCCATTGGTGTCACCATTCATATCAAGATTGTTGGCAATGCCAGACACAGTCGCTCTGTGAAGCCCATTGAAACTTCCCAGGTCTTTCCTGTTTGGGAAGTTGTTGCTGCCTTGACAAAGTGATTGGTCATTGATCATTTGGCAGGGAAGGTAGACAGGGTCTCTCTTGGCTCGAGAGAGGGCCACAAACATGAAAATCAACCCACAGGTGAGAATAATCACCTGATGGTGCCCCACATGGCCTCTGGGAACAACTTCCTGAAGGAACACATAGTACATGTAGCCCAGGGAGAAGAGTCCCAGACTTAAGAAAAAGAGAGTTCGGCCTTTCCTCCTGTGTGTGAGGTAGTAATACCAAAGCACCAGAACAGGAAGGGATATCAGGATGACAACAGCCAATAGGAAGTGTAGAGCTGCTATGTGAAGGAAGATGGGCAGCAGGATGAAAGGCGGGAGAAGGCTAATATTGATCTTTATGGCTCCCTTAAGCCACGGAAGGCGGAAGCGGTCAGTGAAGGTGTCTGCAATTCTTTCTAAAGTCCCAGGGGGCAAAGATCTGCAAGTCAGCCACCTGTTAGGGAAAAGCACAGATTTCTGCTCATATGTAAATCAGAAGCCAAGAAACACAGTTTGTAATTCTTTCCTACAGCTCGGTTTCTGCTCAAGACTGAACAGAACTTATAAGATTCATTCGCTTCATTAATGACTTGCATAGACTCTAAGCCAGAGGTGAGGAACTTTTTCTGTTTCGTATGCCCTCCTCTCTGCTTCATGATCCTGAGATCAGTTTTTCGGTGCTTGGAGATAGAGAATGGGTCCAGATCCTGACAGTAGAATGGGGCCACGTAAAAGCTTGCCAAGGGCCGTATTTAGCCCCCAAGCCTGAGGTTCCCCACCCCTGCTCTAAGCCCTTATATCCCTCCCCCGATTCCTCAGTCTCTCTTCACATTCTATGCCTGTCCAATGAAGCCTGCAAACCTTTGAAGTCAGGGACTGTACACCTTTAAAAATCCCCTCTGTTTTTACTGTGCTCGATGGACCATGGATCTTACCAATTATGGCACTTATGTTCTTTCAATATGGGCCTTTTCTATGAATCCAGTCACCAAGCTCAGCAAACCCAACCCACAGTCAGAAGTGGGTTGCTATCATACAGCATTTTAAAGCAAAGTTATCAAAACTATAATGCTTAGCAGGTCCATGCTGTGGAAACCCATCCTAGGAGTGTCAAGAGCTAAAAGGGAACCAGTGTAGGGAGGAATGGCTGGACTTCCTCCCCCTATTTGTGGGAAGGTTTTCGGGCTAACAGCACAACACAAATGCTGTCACAAGTTGGTCAGAGAGGAACTCAGGACACTCGGACTTAGTTGGCTGGAATGATTTCCCCCAGAAATGTATTACCTGCCTTTTGTTCTTGATGGGCAGGAGCCTTTGAGCAACAGTCTCTGCTTCAGTTATTCAGTTAAATACACTGAGGGATGTCTAAGAATACCTCATGGGGGAATTGTATTTCAAAAGCTGAACACAGAGCATCAGCCCTTAAAGAAGCTAGTATTCTATTGATGGGCTTGACCAATACAAATGCTGCTAAGCAGAGAGGGTTCAAAAGGCCAAGCCCCCTTACCTTTCACAGCATTCATCCAGATCTTCGCAGTCACAGCAACATGCAGCCAGGTGGTTCCTCTCCCCCTTCCGATCCATGTACTCACAGCAACAGAGGGCATCCTCCATCTCGGGCCCTTCAGTCTTCTTTCTCTGTTTCCCAGGTTTTATGCTGCTTCCTCGAGCAATAATGCCCAGCCTCTTGCACTTATCAGCATGACAGAAGACGACTCTGCTGGAGAAAAATGGGAAGGATGATAGAACTCAAGATATCCTCATACAAATGATTTAAAAACGAGAATCTGGAGCTAGTTAAATAGGTTAGCAAGAAATACAGAAATGAAAGTTTGTTAACCTACATCGGACCCCCAGAACACCTAGCCTGGGACCCCAAGCCCCACCATCTCCCAGGATCAGATCCACGGGAATAACTTTGGACTAAAATGTGCAGAGAATGTTGTCGCACAAACTATTCCCGCCCCCAATATTTCTACAGTTACGGGAAGAGGAGGAATGGGGAGAGACAAGATCCCTTCTATAATTATTCCCACAGCCCCCCCGGTGCCCCCTTCTCCCGTCGGACCCACAGCCCTTCCCAACCGCATCTCAGCCCCGTAGCGCAGCCTGGCATCCTCCCGCAAGCAGCAGGGAGCTGCCCCGCCACGGCTCTTGCTGGACTTCTTGCCCGCCAGGAGCCGCTCCTGAATCACCTTCTCGTCCCACTTGCAGCGCCGCGACGGGACACTCCCCGGCTCAGCCACCTGCTCCGCTCGTTCCTTCCCGAGCACCCCGCCCAGTTCCGCCGTGAGACGCTGAGATTTGTTGGCTGGAAGCTCCACCCCTTGCCAACACACACCACGTGACCAAAACGCACCCCTGCCCTACCCGGCCACCTCCCTTCTCCCCTGCCTGTTCTTGGCGGAACGGAACGCTGGGCATCCGCCCGGCCCCGCCCCCTAACACGTCAACCACTTTGCCGCCACTGTCCGCGTGAAAAGGGAAGAGTCTCGGCGTGACGTCATGAAAGCCCAGGTAGCGAGGCTTCTCCACGGGCAGGGGGGCAGTGTGTGAGTCGAGACACTCCGGGCTCCATAAACCGAGTTCCCCACCTGTAGAGCAAGAGCCGGCCCCTGCCCTGCGGGTGCTTGGGGGGGGGAGGAGTAATCCAACAGACATACCAATAGCGCAAGGCTTTCGGAGACTGGGTGGCGGGGAGGAAAGCCCCAGCAATCCCCTATAGAGAATAGGAGTAAGGTGCCTGCTCCTTGAGAAGCAGAGAAACTACCATCATGCAAAACTGACAGAAACGGGCAGGACACATTGCCGCCGAGTGCAGGGAAGAGTCCCCAAACTCAAAGGCAATGTGCCGTTTCCACCTTGTTCCGCTCCATTTTGACGTAGAGCCTAGGATTAAAAAGCAGCAAGAGTAGAGAAACTAGGCTACTACACCCCAGTATCTTCATTCCAGCTTTATTAGTTCCTCTGCCTGTCAGTTATTTCACACAGGCTCAGCACAGCTTGCAAAACATTCTATACACCATTTACTTCCATGTTTTATATAGAATCAGTTTGAGTCTCATCCATTTAAAGTACAAAAAACATACAGGGTGTCAATTATGCCCAGAGAAATGTCACAGCAAAGGGGCTAATTTTCTCTTATTTAAGCTGCTTTCACACTTTTTTTTACATATATTTCCAGCTCATTTTACACATTCAGTGACTCCTGTTGAGTGTGACATTTTTGTTACCTTCCTCCCACCTACCCCCCCACATCATACCCTATTATGCCCCCCCCCCATGAACATGAACTTTTCAACCAAGACTGACACACACACACCCCGCCCCCCCCAATTAGACACTTCTGAAACACAAAGGGGAGCAGGGAGAATAAACTTACCCAGAAAATAATCATTTACCAACAAGGAAAAGAGGTACCAAGTTTTCTACAAGCTAGTGTTCTGGGGGATGCTCCAAAGCAAGAGCTGATAATCAGTGCAGGGATTGCTGGAACAGAATGGAAAAATTCAGATCTTATGGATGTTAAAAAAAAAATTCAGCACGTGTAGGGTAGCACACCACATGTGTCCAGCTATACCATATGTATAACAAGGACACTAACACAAGCGAGATGCACACTTATGATACACATAAGCTCAGGCATTTTTGGCTTATCGCTAAAGTAATATCTGCTTTTACAAAAAAGAAAGGCATTATTATATAGGGAAACAGAAAGTTGTGTCCTAGTAACAGTCTGATTTAGTCCATTCCACCTACTGGATTAGTACTTACATTCATTGCCACCCAGTGCATTATGTCCTAGGACCCACCTCTGCTACAAATGGAACCATTTTAGTGAGCTTGTTAACAGCTGTTAACACAGTTCTAAGGGTCTTAACTTCAGCAGGCTATTGTTCAGCTTTAAAACAAGTCACACTGTATCCACTGGCCAATAAATTGGTTTGTATCACAATAAAGCCATGTTTTCATTGGATACAAAAGTAATAGCTCCATCTATAAAAACTTTGGAGGCCCAAACATGAAAAATCATATTGAGATCACATCTAAGAACTACATCCAAGTTAAAATATATTTTAACTAACAATTTTCTGTTCATAAAAAAAAGCAGGCAAATACCTTGCTCTAGCATAGTTGGGCTTCAAATAGGATTAAATATGTCTGGCTTTGTAGTGCTGATGAGGCTCTCTTTTCTGGAAGGTGCTAACATTTGATCCATGGACTTCTGAATGGCCTGTTGCTTTGTTCCCCCCTTCCACCCAAACTATTCTGAAAGATGTGGGTCATTAGAAGCAAAGCAATTGCACTTCTAACAAGAAGAGGGCACTGTTATTTATGGAGAGAAAATCCTGTCTGCTGAGATGATAGTGGAGAGAGAGATGGGATTGACATGACTCCAAAGAACACAAACAAAAGTTCAAAATTTACATAACTAAGAAAAACAGAAAACGCATCTAAAATTAACATAAATATTAGCAGGGACCCATGTTTGCAGCTCCAGTTTGTGTATAAATACAAAATGTGGGGGTCAGGAGGTATCCTCAAAGCTACAGGAGATCAGAACCACTCTAGTTTTATCCAGAGATCTTTATTAGATGCACCAATAACTGCAGAGCAAAAACTGTAAAACGTCCTGAGAAAAATACATAAATATAAACCACCCCAGCTCCCCACCCCCACACAGTGTCTCCATTCTCCTCGTGTTGGTGATCCTGGTGTTAACTTCCAGTCTGGCCACTCTTTGTTGTATTCCAGTGCTCAAAGCTTCTTTGGAGCATAGAAAGAGAATTCTTCAGCTATAAAAGACACAAACCCGCCCCCACACACAAGTTATAATGTTGTACGGATATGACAGAACTGAATAATTTCCTCCCACAGTGTGGGGTGCTTGTTTCTTTACATTACAGCTGTCATGCAACCACAGGATATAGTTACATGTTCATGTTGCTTCAGAGCTCTCATTTCTTACATTGTTATACTGCAGGCTACAATATAAGAAAACCAGTGTTACCTATAATGCAGTGGCTCCTTAAAGTATGCCACCGATTTTGCTCTTAAGTTTTATTAAAATGCAAAGAGTATTTTTTAAACCAGACACATAAGAGGGAGGGAGGAAAGAACCATTACAATGAATGGTGTTATCCCTCAAATACCTTTCTTACGGTTTCTATTTCAGATACATGAGAAGTGTTTGAGATTGTGATCACAGTCTAAAAATGACAAGGCTCAGCATAGGAAGGGAAAACAGACAATTGGAGCAATGTATTGGCAACAGCAGTAACATACCACTTAATTCAACTGGCCAGCCCAAGGTCACACAGATCAGCAACGGCCAGGAATAGAACACAGGGCCTCGGTCTACACTACCATCCAGTTATCCAGCCACTAGACCACTTTTTACAAGCTTGTTTTGAAGCGCTGTGGAATTCAATTATTTATTTTTTTAATAAAAACGTGCCAACTGCTACCTCAAGCCACATGCATGGAAAAAGGAACATAAAGTCACACCATGTCAACAAGGATTGTCTTGAACTAAACCTCTCACTCCCTGATGTCTCAGACTAGCTCTTCAGGGAAAACCTGATGAAACAGATGCCTTAAGAAGTCCTGGAGGTCAATAAAACAAGGAGAAGGAAAGAGAATCCAAGTTCCAGAGGGGAGGGCCTTCTTAAAAACAAATATTCAAATCTTAGCCAATATTTACAGAAAAATATTCCACAATTAGGCACTTAAAATATATAGAGTTTATTTCCAAGAGATTTTGAGCTGCAGCATTTCATATGAGAGCTGCAATGTTTTTTATTAGGATTCTTATTTAGGTGCCTAACTTTTGGCATCCCATTTAAGAAGTTAATCTTAGGAATTATGAGAGAGGGTATCATTTGATTTCAGCTGATCAGAAGCAGAAAGAGGGGTGGGGGTGCAAGCTTTTAAAGGCAGCCAGGACACGCATACTCTGTGCTTTCTTTATAGACCAGGCGTGTGTAAGGGGCAAGCGCCAGCACAAGGGGCCCTGTACCAAGATAGCGCAGGCGCCTGCCCCTCCGGCCTGTGGCCACACTCATTAATGGAGGAAGCCATGCCCCCTGCGTCAGCAGTACAGCGGGGAGCACTGCCCTTCCACGGGGTTCACAACCCAAGGGAGACTTTCCAGGGCTGGTGGATGCCCCAATGGGGTTTACCCCCCCATGGGGAAGCCCACCGCTGTTGCCCCCTCCCCCCCAGCACACGGGCTGGCTGCACTGGTGGGGATGTTCGCCTACTCCAATTAGGCGTACGGCAGTCATAGCTGTAGGGAAACGGGCACAGAATGTCCCCCTGAAGCTGCTGAACGCCGGTTCAGCCAGCCCCCAAACCTGGCCCACAACCTCTATCGCGAGAGCCCTGGACGGTTACCCGCGAAACCCAGCTCCCATCCCAGCACTGTGGCACATAGGTACGGTGGGGGACAAGGTCCCGCAAAGAACCATACAGGGCTCATGCAATCGAGGCTGTGGGCCAGTTTCGGAGGCTGGCTGAGCCGATGTTCAACAGCTTCCAAGGGTCAGGGGGATGGTCAGTGTCCCCCATCCCACTGCTCCATCCATTGCCCTACCCCCTCCATCTCCCCTTGCATGGCGCAGGGACCACCAGCACCCCAGGACCATCCGCCAGCGCAGCTTCTGCCCGCGCATCCAAATAGCCAGGTCGTAGTCCAGGCCTACAATGTGAATCAATCACATCTAGAAGAGTTGGAAGCCAGTGGAATCTGTAGATGCTTGGGGACTCTCCCTCCTGACTATCCACACAGCAGACCAGGAGAGAAAGCTCAAAGTAAGAGAGTAGTAGTATTCTATGCCAAATGAATTTTCCTAGACTTGTACACAGATAATATCATCATAAGCCAGCGTGGCGATGGCAAAGGTATGATTAAATGTAGCAATAATCCACATTCAAGAGGAAAGGTCCTGCTTGTGAGAAGCTGGCCAAAAATGCCACCATCATCTTTTGCTTGACATCATGGGGGGAAAAAAGTAATTCAGATTCTCTGTCTTACTGGACCAACTTCTGCTGGTGAGGGTATGTCCTGATATGACACCCCAAAACAGTCAAGGATTCAACAGGATCTACATACTGCAAACTCCCAAAAAGGAAAACATGCTCCTGAGACAAAGGTGGGAAGTATAATCAAATATAATTTCCTCCAGAGGTTCCCTCTTGCCAACTCACATTCTCTCCATTTTAGTAAGTTCAGTCAACTGTGTCTCACCCAAGTTCCAATCTCAGGAAGATAGTAGAAAAAAAATATGAGAAATTGCAGCCACCAAATCAAATGAAACAGAAACAGAGACATCATATGGATGGATGTCTCTCAGCTAAATCCACCTGTATGACCCCTTGTGACCTCAATGCACACACAGATCAAGAAGAGGTGACTGAAGCACATACATCCCAAATGAGAACGCTTTCAAAGAAGAAAGTAGAACAGAACCACAAAGAAACAATCCCAGCGTGACTGATCTGCCCTCCTTGGCAATACTGTTAGGAAGAGAACTTGCAGGAAGACAATAGGGTGCTTTCACTGCAGATTCCAACCATCCGATTTCCCTGTCACAGAAGGCAAACATGCTCCCTTTTTGGACCAGAATTTCTCTTCATGAGTAAATAATAAAAATAATGGCAGCATGTGCCAAAAATATCTTCTGTTTTGTAGTTAAAAATAAATGGCATTTAGGAGTTGTCGTTGGACTATCTGGCCTCTGAAACATTTGTTCATTCTTTCTGTGCAGCAACTGGATTTTGGCGAATATAGATGCTCTGCTCCATAGCATATTGCAGCAAACAGCTTTGGAGTCACTATTCATGATGTACAAATTAAGCTGCAGTTTGCTCAGGGGCAGTGCACCATATGCACCTGTCTAAGCCATTTGTCTGTGAGATGATGGTACCTTTCCCTCTTGACTATCCACCCAAGAGAACCAATGCTCCTCTATTAGGGTTTTCAGCACAAGAGGCCCAAGCAAGAGACCCAGTGACCCAAACTAAACTAAATGCAACCAGAAAAGGCTTATCTCCAGGATTTGCCCTCACAATGATTTTATCTCTACGCCCTATTGGTGTTGAAGGAACCTCAAATCTCCCTTCTAAGTTCCCACTTAAAAAAGGATCTTATGCTCAGCTTTCAAAATTATCTCTGCTGATAGAAAGGATTTCTGTCTCAGTTTGCCTAGTACAGAGTGGTCCAATGAGGCAAAAATAAAAACAAAAAAACTTAAAGGAATACAATTCTGAAGAGGAAAATTTAGGCTGAATACATTTCACAGCTTCAGAAATACACAGTGCTAGAAAAAGCAGGCAGTTTGTGCTGAAACAGAAGTGAACCCTGGCAAAAACAGGTCTCAGAACACAGCTACTTAATTTGCATCCCTTGCTCGCTAATGCATTTTTACACCTTTTGAAGACACACAATAATATATTTTTTTTTGTTTTTCCAGAACAAACCACTTTCAAGGTGGATTTTAATCCTTTTTTTCTGAATAACCCATGTGCTTTATTTTATCTGCCTGACAGGAGAACAAAAGTTGCAGGTGAGGCAAACACAAGGACTAGGAAACATACCTGTTCGAGCATTGCAATAGAGTCCCTCAGCACCCCCTTTACTTGCTGGACATGATTCTTGTTGCGCTGAGGAATTTCCTCTCTTGATGCCACATCAGAGGCTAACCTGGATAGAGAACAAGAGCAGTTTCAATACCAGACAAAAGATACCTGTTTCTCTACATCCAGAAGTCTTCAACTTTGCCTGCACTTCACATTAACATCCCTTCTAACATGAAGAATGTTAACACACGTCTCAAACAAGTCACACACGTAGTGTTCCTGCAGGTCAGGAGGGGGGGAATTTATTTCTTCCCAGGGGCCACTGAGAATTTGTACAAGCTCCTACGGCTACAAAGATGTTGGAATTGGGGGTGCTTAGGCAGTGCACTCAAGAAAAGGAGGGTCCAGATCAGGGGTCTGTTCCCTGAATCTGTCCTCTGTCCTTGTGTGCAAGCCCTTAGCTCTACTCCCTTACCCTGAGCTCAGATTTTCAGTGCTTGGGGGTGGGAACTGAAAAGGGGCATGTGAAAACTTGCCGTGGGCTGCATTTGGCCCTCAGGCCTGAAGTTCCCCACCCCTGCTGTAGGTAACATTCACTAATTGTACCTTTCAGAATCATGTTTTTCAGTGGAAAATCCCAAGTAATGTATGGATAATATCCACAGAACTTTTGTATGGATCCTTAGGGATTTACCACATGGCAGAAGTGGTTCAGACATCGTTAATAAATCTGTGGTAAATTACCACAGTGCTTTCCACAGATTTTACCCCCTTGAAAATTGTGATGTGTAACGGAATCCTCAGAAGGACTGCGAACATAGTAGCAAACTGAGTCAGCAGGGTTCTAAACACCAGAACTGACAATTATCCTACAGGCACCGAGATTAGAGAGTGCGCAGTTCTGCCTAAATCCCCATACAGGGAGAAATGGAGTAGATGTCAAGGTAGCTTGGAGAGGGAGAAATGTAAACCCCTTGGGGCAGGGACCTGTCTCTAATCACAACTGTTTAATGTAAGACACATTGCGGAGCCGGTGTAGTGGTTAAGAGTGCAGGACCAGAAGGTAGGAGAAGGCCTCGAGTCTCACATTAGCCATGAACTCATTTGGTGACCTTGGGCCTGTCTCAGATCTCCCAGCCTGGCCTAACCTACCTCACAGGGTTGTTGTGAGAATTAAGTGTTGAGTTTATTAGTTGTTACAGTTAATAAAGTTAAAGAATTGTAAGCTAGCCTGATAGCGTTGGGATTTTAAAAATCTATTAAAAATAAATAAATAAATACAAATGTAAAAAAAAATAAAAACTGTAAGAGCCACAAGATGCCAAAGTCTTTAAGGGATTTTTTCCCCTTCTGAAATCTGGTTATTATGGGTCCAATCTAATTTATCAAATTCTTGTATCTAGGGCAGGTGGAGTGTACAGTTGAGTCAGCAATATACCCACTTTAGAGATCTCTCTTCCTGAAGGTGGACACGGTAAAATGACTGAGCCGCATGCTCTATCTTTGATAGTTTGAGGAACAACGTCACATTCAGCAAAACCAGCATCATCAAACTGCAAAGAAATCAATTAGGTCAAGAATGAACAAAGAATCACATGGGAACTAACCATGAGAAAAACAAAGGAGAAAGCATCATATGGAAAATTTAAGGTAAGAAAAAAACTTTCCGATGCTCTAGGTCAGAGGTTCCCAGATTCTGAGGTGGGATCCCAGGCAGAGATGTGCCATCTGTGTACAGGGTCGCAATCCTGAATGATATTTGATCGATTCTGCATGCCTTTGTGGCTACCTGCGTTTGCAGAATTCTATTTAAGTCTCAAAATGAGGTCACATGAGCAAGAATCCTGAGAACCATTATTTTAGGTTGTGGAAGGGAAAAGGGTGTGGGTGGGGGTGGGGGAATTCCCCATTTTGGAAATACTTAATTATCATCATCATCATCATCTTTATTTCTATACAGCATCCCCATGCCATGGCTCTCAGAGCTTCACAAAGAACTAATTAATAAAGTACCAGAAAAAATAGTAAAGGGACAATCTTGCAAGGGCAGGGGAGTTCAATGGATCAGACTTAGCAGTTTTGTTCTGCATGCCACTTAGGCCCTTTTCACACAGACACACTGATAAAATGGGTGATACATTATACAGGTTGCAGGGCACCCATAGAACACACCTGTAGCCCTGCAACATGTATAATAAAATGTAACACCCATTTTATCAGTGTTGGAGTGTCTGTGTGAAAAGGGCCCTAGTAAGAGATCTTTTCACTATGCCTTATCCATATATTAATATCCCATTACTAGTCCCATAGAAACACCACACAAGAGCTTGAGTTAAGGATTCATTGTCCCAGGTGCTATATTAAGATATCATATGAGAGAGTCCTTTATAATGTAAGATGGCAAGCAAAGTGTTATTTTGCAAGCCAGCAAGAACAACTCTATAGTACGCTCTTGGCCCACACAACATTGCATTGAGAACCAGTGGACTATACAAAGAGTCTTTTCCCATCAGCAGCTGTTACGTTGCTACATCTCTCTCATTTTCATCTGACTTAGGCCCAGCAATCTCGGTGCTTGGCAGCTGTGGGGGATTGGATGAGGACGAGGCATCTGAAGTTAATTTCCAACAAGACGGAGGTGATGGTTGTGGGGAAGGCCGGGGGAGTGGTGGCTCCCATCATTGATGGGATCTGTCCTACCCTGGTATCTCAGGTTCGGAGTCTGGGGGTGCTCTTGGACCCGCAGTTCCGCCTGGATGCCCAGGTGGCAGCTGTGGAGAAAGGGGCATTTTGCCAATTACATCTGGTGCGTCAGCTTTGGCCGTATGTCTCAGACTCCGACCTAGCCACGATCGTCCATGCTTTTATTACCTCAAGATTGGACTACTATAATGCACTCTACGTGCGGCTACCCTTGGTGTTGGTTCAGACGCCCAATTCAAGGTGTTGATGTTGACCTTTAAAGCCCTGAACGGCCTGGGCCTCGCCTACCTACGGGACCGCCTCACTCTCCTCAAGGTCCCCCGGGTTTCTCGGGTGTTGACCTTGCGGAGGATATTCTTTGTGGCCACACAGCGGTTGTGGAACTCCCTCCCGTTGGAGGTCCGCCTGATTACCGACCTCCCCTCTTTCCATAGACAATGTAAGACAGGCTGTTCAGCTGTGCTTTTCCTGAGGGGGTGGGGGGGGAGATAATGTTTTTTATATTGTGTTTTTTTTATAGGGTTTAAAATCATATTATTGCTGTTTTAAACTGTTTTAATATGTTGTAAGCTGCCCCAAGATGCTTTTAGCAGGAGGGGGCAGCATACAAATTTTATTATAAAAATAAAAAATACATTGATGCAAATAAGATTAGCTTGCAGGTATCGGTCAAATTGTAGTTTAAACATCAATGAGTACTCACAAGATACTCATTACCACAATGATGGTGATGGTCCTACTTGTAGCATCCCTCTTCCTTCCTGTTGGGAATGGAAGAGATGTTAGAAACACTCAACATTAATCCTCTTAAATAGGGTTCAAAACCATGCACAGAAAGCAATCAATTAGAAGACAGCCCCAATGGCAGCAAGTCAAATGAACTAATGTATACCCAGTCTAAGGCATGCTTCAAAAGTCCACCTATGCACAGAGCATGCGTGTTTTTTGTATCCTTACCAATGAAGAGGAGCTGAAATGTCAGATTTTTTTCAACATCTCTCTCTTCTTGTAACGCAAAGCTATACTGTGAAGCATGTTCAGAATTTCCTGATGGGAACTCATTTGCACCTGCCTACATTGTTAGTTCTTATGCTCTCAACTATGTATTACTGTCACTACTATGTTCCACTGGCCACTCCCGTTTCTTTTCTTGGCTATTCCACAATCGTTAATTTGGTGAAATAACCATAACCATCATAATGAGGTGTACATTTCCTGTTTAGCTGAACAGGCATCTCCCCCATCACCACATATTGGTGCATATTAATATAATATTATATTGGTGCACCAGATATTAATCTAGCATGGTGTAAGTTACCTCACCTCTTAAAATAGTTCCTCTTATTCAGATTTCCTATCCTGGCATAGGGCATACCCCATGACTACAATCTGCATGGAGACACTCTCACCTGGAAAGTTAGAGCAGTTGGCTGATCTGGGAAACAGCCTGAAACTAGCAAAACCATTCTAGCACTAGCCAACCCAAGCCATCTGGGATCTACTCAAAGGAATTTTTCCAGAAGTGAAGCATTTGTTCTAAATTCAATATTCATGATTTTAGTTACTTCGCATTATTTGCAGATACTTGGCACAGTTTAGTGCACAAACATCCCTCTTATCTTCTGAGGCCATGTGGAATTCCAAGTCAGTCTGTTGTGGCCAGTGACTAGACAGAGCAATTGTGCTCCTGCATGAGTAGATTCTGTATCCCAGAAATGACTATAATACCCAGGAGACAGAAGCAATGCTCTGAAAGCTCAATAAAGATCTGCAGAACAACAAGGTTTAAGATGCTGAGCTCAGGAAGGAAAACATCACTCATTCAGCAAAGTATCTGGTTATTCCAAGCCAAAAACAGAATACATGTTTTTTGTGCCCCGTGAAAGATAAGGGCTGCAATGCTCATTGTGATCTTGTTTCAAGTCCTATCTGATTTCAACCCAGGATGCTGTGCCAGCTTTGTACAGTGATTTTAGTTACTGTGGAGAAGGTGGTTTATGAACTGAACATTAGTTCAGTGGCAGCTCATCATAGCAAAGAAAGCGGACAAGCGCCAAATGTCATGTTAAATAAAAATCCAGTTGTCTTTAACTGGATGCATTACACCAACATCATTGCTGTCTTTTTTTACTGCTTACGCAACATCTCCAAAACACTGTTTAGCCAAGAACAGAGAACAAGTTTTCCTGTCACTGTACCCACCTCCTGCATGACCTTGGGATGGTAATCCCAAGTCTCCAGAAGAGTGCTGGGTAGAACGCTTAGGAAGCAGCTCTGCCATAGTCCGATGTAAAGTCCGTCTCCTCCTCCTCAGAACACCAAGTTTCCCTGGATCCTCTATAGACTGGTTTATGGCACATTCCTCCATGATCAGTTCTGATTCTATAAGAAAAAATGAACTTTTTTCATTTCCGCTTTTAAAAATGGAAACCTCATGCTGCCTGTGCTGCAGAATCTGTGGTAGATAATGCATGGGAATCAACAGGAGCTTTTGTCATCTAACAATTATTATTTTATTATTTATTTTATTTCTTTGTATTTACTGGCCGCCCCCTCATGCCTACGGCATCCCGGGGCAGCTCACAGCAAATAAAACAATAGTAAAATACATAAAATATCAGCAGTATAAACAATTAAAAATACCCACACCCACCCCTAAGATTCCCCCCCTCCCTACCCTCCGAAGGCCTGGGTGAACAGCCAGGTCTTACAGGCTCGGCGAAAAGCCATCAGACCCGGGGCCAGGCGAGCTTCCTCCAGGAGGGAGTTCCAAAACTGCGCTCGGCCACCGAGAACGCCCTCTCCATCGTGGCCCCCCGTTTAACACAGGGGACCTCCAGGAAGGCGCCCCCAGCAGACCGCAGGGGCCGCCGAAGGCGAGGCGGTCCCCAAGGTATGAGGGGCCCAGACTGTATAGGGCTTTATATATCAACACCAGGACCTTGAACCTGGCTCGGTACGCTATAGGCAGCCAGTGCAGAGCGCAGAGCACAGATGTAATATGCTCCCGTCGCCTCGTCCCCATAAGGAGACAGGCCACTGCATTCTGCACCAGCTGCAGCCTCCAAACCAGAATCAAGGGAAGCCCCACATAGAGCGCGTTGCAGTAGTCTAGCCTCGAGGTGACGAAGGCGTGAATAAGAGTGGCCAGGTCGAGCCCAGAGATGTATGGGCACACCCTCCACACCAGATACAGCTGGCAAAAGGTGGCTTTAACCACCACCTCCACCTGTCGATCCAGACAGAGGCCCGGATCCAAAACCACCCCCAGACTCTGAACCTGCTGGGCTATGGGAGGGCAGACCCCCACCACCACCACCATCACCTCCATCTTATCAGGATTGAGCTTCAGTCTGCTCTGCCACATCCAATCTACCACAGCCTCCAAACACTGGGAAAGCAACGAGACAGCGGGACCTGGGTCGGTCAAAAATGAGAGGTACAGCTGAGTATCATCAGCATATTGGTGACATCGCACCCCGAACCCTCTCACAATCTCCCCCAGGGGCTGCATATACACATTAAACAAAAGCGGAAACAGAATCGAACCCTGTGGAACGCCACAGGTCAAGGCCTGGGGGCAGCTGCCAGCACCACCCGCTGGCTTCTCCCCGAGAGGAATGAGTGGAACCACCCAAAGACAGTCCCGTCCAGACCCCCCAGGTCTCGCAGCCATCTCAACAGCAGCTCATGGTCCACGGTATCAAAAGCGGCCGAGAGGTCTAGCAGGATCAAGAATGTAGAACATCCTGCATACATCTCCCGGCAGAGATCGTCCACCAAAGCCACCATCGCTATCTCAGTACCATAGCCGGGGCGGAACCCAGATTGAAAAGGGTCAAGGAAACCGATACGATCCAGATGTGCCTGGAGCGGCAGAGTCAGGGCCCGTTCAATAACCTTCCCTAAAAAGGGAAGATTAGAGACAGGACGGTAACTGGCGAGTGCGTCCACATCCAGCGAAGGCTTCTTCAGCAGGGGGCACACCACAGCCTCCTTGAGACTGGGCGACAACCTCCCCTGCCAAAGGGAGGCGTTAACCACCCTCGCCAGAACCGACCCCAAAGTCTCCCTGGAAGCTTCTACCAACCAGGACGGGCACGGATCTAGTTCACAACTTGTGGCTCAAACAGACCCCAAGACATCTACCGCATCGGCCAGCGTCACTTCCTGAAAATCCTCCAAGAAAGATTGACCAGACAGTGCCTCCATAACCTCACACTCCTCATGTACTGCATCCAACCCAGTGTCAAAATTACTCTGAATCGGAGCGATCTTGTCTGCAAAGTAGGTGGCAAACTCCTCACAGTGGGCCTGGGACAAGTCCCCGTCCAGGTGGAGGGAGGCCGGACTGACCAGCCCCCGCACCACCCATAACAGCTCCACTGGATGTGACTTTGCAGACGCTATGAGGGCAGCAAAGAATTCCTTCTTTGCTGTCCTCACAGCCTCAACATAGGACCGCAAGTGGGTCCTATGGAGAAGTCGGTCAGATTCAGAGCGAGTCCGACGCCAGCGTCGCTCTAGTCTCCTGCCTACACGCTTCATACACCGCAGCCCCTTGGTAAACCAAGGGGCCCTGTGGCGACGAGACGGGGGCAGGGGACATCTCGGAGCCACCCTATCAATGGCTGCCCCCAGCAAGATGTTCCAATGCTGTACCAGCACATGGACAGTGTCCGTCAGGGTCCAGGGATAATTCCGTCAGAGCCTCCTGGAACCACTGCGGTTCCATCAACCTCCGAGGGCGGACCAATCTAACCGGTCCATTCCCCTTCTGGAGGGGGTGCGCTAGGAGGCTGGTCTACAGGAGATAATGGTCCGTTCATGACAAGGGCATAGACCTCACATTGCCCACTAACGGATCACCTGCCTCAAGGCCAGAGCAGAAGACCAGGTCAAGGATATGTCCCGCCACATAAGTTGGGCAGTTGACCACTAGGGACAAGTCAATGGTTGCCATGGCAGCCATGAACTCCCACTCCGCTCCTACAAGGCCGGCATCGACATGAGTGTTGAAGTCCCCGAGGACCACGGTCCTGGGGGAGTCCAGCACTACCTCCGAGGCCAGCTCTGCTAGAGCGGCAAGGGATGCTGCCAGACAGGAAGGGGCCCGGTATACCAGCAACACCCCAAGCTTGCCCCCAGCCAAATCAAAACACCACATGGAGGGCCTCCACACCTGGAATCTCCTGGACTGGATATCTCCTAACTGACCAGTCCTCCCTAAAAATGATGGCTACACCTCCCCCCCCGACCCCCCATACGAGGCTGGTGCTGCACAGCATACCCGGCCGGCATGAGGTCCACCAGAACTGGTCCAGCCCCCTCGTCCAGCCAGGTCTCCGTGATGCACACAAAGGTCTACCGCCCA
Source organism: Sphenodon punctatus (assembly GCA_003113815.1). Classification (NCBI taxonomy): domain Eukaryota; kingdom Metazoa; phylum Chordata; class Lepidosauria; order Sphenodontia; family Sphenodontidae; genus Sphenodon; species Sphenodon punctatus. The sequence goes on from QEPC01005447.1 coordinate 6,799,526, forward strand.
ATCCAGGATAAGATCCCAGATAACTGGGGCCTTGTTCACTACAGACCTTGCATTCAACAGCATCAGCCCCCACAGGCAGACCCTGATCCATCCTCACCCAACAAGCATATAGAAAGCACAAGATCCTAGCAGATCCTAAGCATAGCTCCTGCACCATCGGTTGCACCCACCTTTGGCAAATACCTGACAACCTTTAACAGATGACAAGAACGCACACCAATCACAATAGGCCCTGCTCAGATCATGGGCTATTCCCATCTCCCTGTCCCCGCTGCTCCACTTCTGTAAGAAGGCAGATGCAGTTAGCGCCATTATGTATAAGCAGGGACCCACCAATGGGGAAAACGCAGTGATCATGGGGCCCTGTGTATAAGTTGCACCCTTGGAAAGTTGCTGTTTGAAAATTGATACTGACTTGAGGTTTTATACTGGGGAATGTGGTGGCTCATTACCATTCATTAAAATCCTGCCAGCATACTGAAAACAGATTGGGCTGAGTTTTCTGCATCGGATGAAGCACCTTTTCTCTCAGGATGCAATTAAGTCCTGTCAGGGAGGATGCAACTTGGGTCTCATGAAAGCATGGAAAGCAATGGATTAAGCCAATTATTGGATTCATTGACATTTCCCAAGTGGAATATGCCAAGTCCTTCCAATGAAGTCTTCATTGCCACCCTATATTGAAACTTAATGTGCTGTCTGTGGTTTTTAATCAGTGCATTCTGTAAGTGCAGGTCACATAACGTATTTGTCAAATGATGCTGCTCCTTCCTTCACTGTGGAGAAGAGAAACTATTTTGATTTTAATGGAAAATCAAACTAATTGGTTCCCCAGCACCTTACTCCTCCCTTCCTGGAATGAAACCCCTACTTCTTACGTTCTTGGGATGAAGGACTATTGCAGATTGAGGAGACCGTTTTTTTGTGGAATCGTTTATTTAAATATTAACTTTACAATGCTGCTCCCTTCCCTGGAAGAGAGAAATGGAATCCCAAGGTGTTCTGAATAGATTTATTTACAGATTGAGGAGAAATCAATTGCAGCTAGGTAGGAGGCATCACTCTTTCCAAAATGGACTCGCTACAGCCCAGACAATTATGCAAGAACACCACACACGCCCCATCTCCATCTTTCAGCAGGGTTTGTTTGTTTCACAGCAAATTAAACCCAACCCATGTTTCAGAGCACATGGCCAAAGCAGAGAAGCCCTTAGAATTTGTGCTTTTAATATTGTCTGGCTTTTATCCAACAGCACTAATATGCTCAGCTCCCATCCCACATAGGCCAGTGATCTTTTGAATGGGGCTGTTGGATGGAAAGGCTAAGTTTCCGCCCCCTCTCCCCTTCCAGGTATGCTAGCAGAAAAGTTTCTAAATAATATTTAACGAGAGGGTGTGACTCACCCAGCTCTGTGCTTGAACTGGAATCCAGGCTTCCCAAAGCTTCAAGGAAAGCGGGCATTACCACTTATAGCCCAATCATAACAGTACAGCTGCACTCCAGAAGAATGAACCTAGCGTTAGTCAGTATAGTCGGTTTCACAGCCATTACAATTCACCAGAACCATCCCCAAATGAAGACTTAGAAAGCATACGCCCTTTTATTACAAGAAGAAAAATCCTTACCCAGCTGCTTAAAATTCTACTGTATCCCTCCCCAGGTGTTCTTCTCTATTACAGACTTCACAAGACTCCATGGCTGCTTTCTGTATTTCACATCAGTAGAAACCCTGCAATAAAACAGAGTTTAACGATAAAATAAATGATACACAGGACTGCATGCCACAAATAGCAGAAATAGGTCTTTTTACAGTTATCACTTCCAGGGTAAGCTTACACTTTTTGCTGCGTATACTAGCTATGGTTTTGGATTGCAAACAAAAAGCAGCATCTCTTGGCAACACTCGCAATATTCACAACAAAAGGGAAAGTAGTAGGCACAGTTAAGGAAAAAGCTATAAAACTGTTAACTGCTCAGTGTTACAAATGGTGCAACATACAGAAATCATCATCTGCTCTGGCTGGCAGGCAGGTGCTTTGTGTGTCCCTTCAGACACTCTGAAGAGCTACCCAAGCACTGAAACCAATGTTTCTCTCCTACGGAAATGTCCTAATCACCATATGTATTCATGAAGAGGATGGGAGAAGCTCCCTTCAGAACAGAGCCTGTTAATTGCATTGCTTAAATCAGTCAGATGAGTTGGTCATTACATTCCTCTTTCCCTGTGTTTGGAGTGTACTCCTTCCTCTCAACACTCCTAAATCACTAGCTAGCCAGACAGTCAGAAAAATCAGAGCTTCGAATCAAATCCATGTTCCCCCAAAGTGCACTTCTGTATTATCCATTACAGCCTAGTCTCTAGCAACATTGGGTAAAAATGAATGTGATAGTGGAGCAATTGGCCCACTGTAGCACACTTGGGCATGGACTCCGCCTGTACGTGTGTAGGCACCACCAAATGTTGACCTGGGGTATCCCAGGTCATGTTGGCAGCTAGCCCGGGCTCTGACCTTGGAAAAACTCTAAGGTCACAACCTGGGCTAGGATCTGTGTGTTTCCGCTGCTACAGCTTGTTATGCACATGTTTACTAGTCCAAACCTCTTTAGACACCTGACCCACGGGGAATGCCAGAATGGAATGCCCTGCCCCAGGAGCTGGATTCTGTGTGATTATACCCTAAGTTTTATTGCATTCAGTGCATCTTTCCCCCACCCTTTTCACTCCTCACTTTGACTCACCGTAGTTTGCATTTTTTATTGGACATCCGAGTGATGCAATAACTGTTCACAGTGTAGAAGTAATCATGGTAGGGTACATCATGCGTCAACACCTCTGCATCTACCAGATAAGACTGACCTTTCTGGCTCTGTTTATTGTGCAAGGTCTATGCCAAAAAACAGGAAAATATACATAATTATTTTCGGCCTTTGATTCAAAGCTAGTACCTACACTACAAGAAGCCTGGAGAGAATCTTAAGAGATCTGAGACAATGGAATGGACATCCTATTCTGTGGACACACAATAGAAAAGAACAGTACTCGGCTATTTTAAATGAGACAAAATGTTAAGATCTCCATCTGAGACAGTTCACACAAGCATTTATTTAGAGGCAACTACCTCTTAACTCACTTTAACCTCACCTGTGTTGACACCAGCACAGGGACTGAAGGGAGGATAATGGCAGGGGTAGGGTAAATACCTCTGCAAACAAGTGGATTAAACCGGGGAGAAGGGGTTCTACTTGGCAGAGGGTGGATGCTCATGTGTACGTTTCAGGGAAATTCCCCTTGTTTATCCTCCCCCCATGCAGTCCTCGTATCAGCAAACCTCTGCACTTTCTCCTTTGTCTCTCTCTCAGTACATCTCTGCCTCACTGACTGCTTGTTATTCCAGCCCTGCTCCCCACCCTTGCTTAAGTTTCCTGCAAATTCCAAAGGCTTCAGAAGATCAAGGAAGGGAAGGAGGTTTTTACTCCCGAGTAACCGCTTGAGAGTAAAACCCTTAGAAATGGTGTGCTTGTACCATGGAGCTTACTGGAACTCCATGGGGTAGAAAACAAAGAGGCTCTGCTTCCTTGGGCTGACACACCCACAACAAAGTGCCTGGCAAGAAGGATTTATTTTCAGATGCTGCTTCTTGGCAAGGGGAAAGAAAAATAGAAAGAAAAATGTGGAAAAACTGTAATCATCATCAAACTAATTTTCTTTTTAGATCTGTTTCTTCAAATCTGTCTGGGTGGAAGAAGAATATCCAAATTTTGTCCAGCAAAGGGTCACTCACCTTTGAAAGGGAAATGCCTGCAGAGACAACATGTCCCACTATGTAAAGCTCATCTGAGAGCAGAGAAATAGCATTCTCTGCTGCAACCTGCAGTTTTCATAGGCTGCAGACCCTCTACAGCAAATGGAGGGGTATAGTTTAGAACTCTGAGCACAGGAGTGCATGTCAGGATCTCTTAAGCTCCAATACTGGGTTCCATTGCCAAGTCACTGTGTGACATTAGGCAAACCAGATAACTGCACTGCATCTCTGTTTTCTCATCTGTAAAAACATTCATTCTTATTCTAACATGAACATAAGTAGTGCCATACTGGGTCAGAACAATGGTCGATCTCGCCCAGTATCCTGTCTCTGACAGTGGCCAATCACAGTGGCTTGGGAGAAGCACCCAACAGATCACAATGGGGGATCCATTCCCTGTTGTTTTCCCCCAGCTCCCGTCATGTTCCCTGATCCTGTCTGGCTAATTATTATTAATAAACCTATCTTCCAGAAACTTGTCCAAACCTCTTTTAAACTCAGCTATAGTACTGGCCCTTACCACAGCCTCTGGCAGTAGATTCCACAACCCAATTATACGCTGAGTGAAAAAATATTTTCTTTTATTTGTTTTAAACTTGCCACCCATGAGTTTCATGGAGTGTCCCCTAGTTCTAGTACTAGCTGAGAGGGTAAATAACTGCTCCTTGTTTATTAGTTCCACACCACTCATGATTTTATAGACCTCTATCATATCTCCTCTCAGTCGTCTCTTCTCCAAACTGAAGAGCCCCAACCTACCAAGCCTCTCCTCATACGGGAGCCCTTCCATGCCCTTGATCATTTTTGTTGCCCTTCTCTGTACCTTTTCTAGTTCAGCTATGTCTTTTTTGAGATGGGGCGACCAGAACTGCACACAATATTCGAGGTGCGGTCGCACCATTGATTTGTATAGAGGCATTATGACATCCTCAGTTTTATTCTCTATCCCCTTCCGAATAATTCCTAACATTCTGTTTGCTTTTTTGACTGCTGCTGCGCACTGCGCTGTGGATTTCATTGTATTGTCCACAACCACCCCCAGATCCTTTTCCTGAGTGGTAACTCCTAGCTTAGTACCCAGCATTGTGTACGCATAGTTTGGATTATTTTTCCCTACGTGCATCACTTTGCACTTGTCCACATTAAATCTCATTTGCCATTTAGATGCCCAGGCACCCAGTCTTGTAAGATCCCGTTGCAGTTCCTCACAGTCTGCTCGTGTTTTAGCTACCTTGAATAACTTGGTGTCGTCCGCAAATCTGATCACCTCACTCTTAACACCCTTTTCCAAATCATTAATGAATACATTATACATTAATACATTAAACAACATGGTTGGGAATGGGGGCAAGGGAGGAAGAATTCAGGTTTATACATTTTCTGAACATGAGGAGAAATGTTATGCTGAACATGAAGATGGCATCTAGCAAGCCTCATAGATGAAACGTTTAACCTTGAGCCACAGTCCTCTCCCTCTCCAGAATTCCCCCCGTCAGAGATTTTTTCCTTTTACTATTTTGTTTGACATTTTACCTGCTTTTCTGTTGCAGTTGTGAACTTTCCAAATAGAGGATTGCTAATCATTATATTGTAGGTCATTGTCCTCAACTGATTGCCACTGACATCCGTATTCCAAGGTGTTGATACTGCATCTAATCGCAAAATATAATTGTTAACACCTTAAAACGTACAGAGAATTGCCTCAACCACCAAACCTATTGAAAGTGTTGTCTCTGTGAACGATGGCTTCACCTGTGCAAAGGGAGTTCAAATTAAAATACTATCATTCTGGAGAGATACCAACTCCACATATGCTAGTATAGTAACAAAGTTGACCTTCTATCAGAGGCTGAAGTGTCAAAAGAGGAGGTGCTGAGACCAGGTTTAAATGGTATTCATGCAATAGATCTAAAGAACTGAAAATGATCATGCTGCTGGCAATATATGTAATCTTTCCTTGAAACAGGCTACTGTGGCTGGAAAACTGGAAGGTAAATAAAGGTTACTTACCAGTAACTTTGTTCTTCGAGAAGGCTCCGTATATTCTCACTTGTGGGATGACGCGAGTGCCACTGACAAATCGGATGAGCTTGCCTCTCTCTAGCAGTTCAATTTAAAAAAATTTCTGGAAACAGATAAGCTCCTGCTCTTTCCCCTTCACACCACCAAGAGGACCCTCAGTGCCCTCCTGGGTATGAAGGGGAAGGGCAGAGCCTCCCCTCCTCAGTTCCTTTCAACCCCGCTGGACCAGCCTAATCCAGCTGAGGGGGAAGGTGGGAGGGTAGTGAGAATTCATGGAGCCTTCTCGAAGAACAAAGTTACTGGTAAGTAACCTTTATTTCTTCTTCAAGTGGCTCCATGATTCTCACTTGTGGGAGAATCCTAGCAGTCCCAAAGTCATCTGGAGGCGGGGCTGAATTAGGAGAGAATAGAAGGAAGGACAGCTCTTCCCACTGCAATTTCTCTTCTGGCAGCCGTGTCCAAAGCATAGTGTTTAATGAATGTCTCAGTGGATGTCCATGCGGCTGCCCTACAAATTTCCTTTATTGGGATGTGGCAGATGTTGACCACAGACGCTGCTACCGCTCTAGTGGAATGAGCCTGTAGAGTTTCTGGGGGCTGTCAGACAGTTCATAGCAAGTAGTGATACACTGAAGGATGGTTTTTGAGAGTTGTTGTGATGACAACTTTGCTCCCAGCACTTTCCCTCCTGTAGAAACAAAGAGGGAGTCCAATGGACAAAGGGCTTTGTCCTTACTGAATGTAACACCAGCACCCTGCAAACATCTAGCATGTGCAGAGTGTGTTCTAGATCGGAGTTATGGGGCCGGGGAAAGAAGACAGGCAGCGATATAACCTGATTCAGTGGTGGCTGGTGGGTTTCAAGGCTGGTGGGGTGCAGAGCAGGGAAGGGTCAAAAGTGGAGGGGCCAGCAGTAGGCGGGGCCTGGTCAGCGCTGGGTGGGGCCAGCAGTGCACATGCAAACAGAGCGAGCAAAGCAAACCATCTTAAGCTAACAATATTATGTGAAGTCTTTAGCACACCACAAAAGCATCAGCATGGAGTTTCACTTATCCCCAAAACATGCTACACAGCTTTGTTGCAATGTAAAAGGCATCTGCTGCAACCAGAGAGGGAACATTCATGCAAATACTAGCCATTAGTGAACCAACATGTGGCATGGCGGCCTACTTGCAGTGGAAAAGCCTTGAAACTGACACTGCAAAGGGGTCATTTTAAGTGCAGTGAACATTCCAGCAAAGATTAGAAAACCTTCCATCTATCCTCCTCCAACCCCTCCCCCCCCAAACAAACAGAAAGCAGATAATTAGGGTGACAGGGTCTCACATGGGGTGAAAAACAGCAATGGCTAAAGAAATATTTTGAAGCATAGGAGGAGAAGCAGCACAGCCCTTCTGCACATGCAAACACAGAGCAAGCAAAGCACACCATTTCAAGCTGCCAACAATATTATGTTAAGTCTTTAGCACACCACAAAAGCAGCAGCATGAAGTTCCACTTGTCCCCAGAAAATGCTACGCAGTTCTGTTGCAAACTAAACTTGCAATGTAAAAGGCATCTGCTGCAACCAGAGAGGGAACATTCATGCAAAGACTAGCCTAATATTAGCAGGGGCATAGCTAGGGTGCAATGGGCCCCTGGCAAAGATGGGGCCCCCTCTCCAGCGGACCTAGGGGCACTGCTATCAAGCACACAAGCGTGAATTCATTATATGGGGGGGCACAAATGAACTGGTTATGGGGTGGGAGTTTAAAGACAGTATTCCTGTTAGCAATAACTTCATTAAGAAGAGTTAGTGAAATAGCAGCCATAATAATCTCAGAACCATATTTGCAGATTTTCCAAGATAGGTAGGAATTTAGGATGTAAAGCAATATCTATTCTAAGATAGTATAAAGTAGTGTAGAGATATCTTTTATTGGACCAAATTAGGTTGGTGGAAGTTTGCAAGCTTTCAGACCTCACAGGATCCTTCGTCAGGCAAGTCAGAAATCCAAGTTGTATACGGCAAACACACGGGAAACACATTCTCTCCAAGACAGTATAAATAAGACAGTTGTGAGAATGCGGCCCTTTTTACACAGGCCTCTCCCACCCATGAACACGCAGATTTCTGAGTGTTCATGGGTGGGGGAGCCCCGTGTGAGCGGCGCAGTGCACGTGCCCACAGTGACTGGGGGTGCCTGCGTGTGCCCGCCTAACACACAGTCCCACTCACCCCCCCATCTCTTCCCCTTGCACGGAGCAATCGGGGGAAATGGCAGTTACTCCATGGGTGCGGATAAGCGGGGGGTGAGTGGGGATGTGTGTGCAGCCGTGCGCACACCCCACCCATGCACCGGCGTGCCCATGGATCCCCCACCCAGCGGAGCCATGTAAAAATGACCTGTGAGGAGTCACTTGAAGATGAACAGAAGGTTGCTGTCTTGTAAACAAGGTTCTTCGAGATGGCCCCAAACATTCTCACAACACCCACCCTTCCAGAACCGCATGGAATATTCCTAGAATTTAGGGTTGGAAGAAACTGTCATTCTGAGGGGGGAGAGTGCTTTTTATACTAGAGGAGCTCGAGACCATCGCATGGTCTATTATTTGAATATGGTGAGCATGCCATACACAACCCAGTTGTGAGAATATTAGAAGTCATCTTGAAGAACCTTCTTTACAAAGCAACAACCTTCTGACCACTCACATAGGGAGGAGTTGTTTGTTTACAAACAGCTTTATCTCCCAGTCCATCAGATTCTACTGCAGGCAGAGGGAGAGGAGGGGGAACCCCAGCAGTGCACATGCAAACACAGAGCAAGCAAAGCAAACCATCTCAAGTCAACAACATTATGTTAAGTCTTTAGCACACCACAAAAGCAGCAGCAGCATGAAATTCCACTTGTCCCCAGAACATCAACATGCTACACAGTTCTGTTGCAAAGTAAATTTGCAATGTAAAAGGCAGCTTCTGCAAGGGCCAAGAAAATATTTTAAAGCATAGGAGGAGAGGCAACACAGCCCTTCTGCACATTCAAACACAGAGCAAGTAAAGCAAACCATCTCAAGCCAACAATATTATGTTAAGTCTTTAGTACACCACAAAAGCAGCAGCATGAAGTTCCACTTGTCCCCAGAACGTGCTACGCAGTTCTGTTGCAAACTAAACTTATCAGACAGGGAACAAACATTAGTGCAAAGACTAGTCATTAGTAGGGGTGGGACTACCGGATCATCCGGTATCCGATACTGCCGGTATTTGGTGTACCGGCAGTACCGGATTAAACCCGGTAATCCGGCCCATTTACCGGATTCCCCCGTACCAGATTTTTTACATTGCGGCCATTCAAATGAATGGCCGCAATGTAAAAAAAAGCACCAGAACCCCCCCACTTTACTTTCCCTCCCCAGTCCAGGATGTGCGGGTGGAAGGGGGGACACCCCCCACCCACCCTGGCTTTAAAAAATGTTTCCCCCCCCCCGAAGTCCCTGCTAGTGCAGGCTCCAGGCCGCCGCCGGCGACCCGGAGGCCACACCAGCAGGTACGATCCCTGGGGTGGGGGGTGGTTTCCCCAGAAGGCCTAGTAGCACTGAAGCCGGCAGCCACAGCCAGCGCTGAAGTCGCCGGAGTTGAATCGCTGCCCGGAGCGCAAAGTAGGCGATCCCTGGGTGGGGAGATAGGACTGGTAGGGTGATCTGATTCCTGCGGTGGGGTGTGTGTTAAACCACCCACCACCCCAGGGATCACCCTAGCACCTGCTGGTGCAGGCTCCGGGTCGCCGGCGGCGGCCCAGAGCCCGCACTAGCAGGGACTTCAGGGGAAAAAATGTTTTTTTAAAGCCAGGCTGGGCAGGGTGGGTGGTGGGTGCCCCCCCTTCCACCCGCACAGTCTGGGAGGGGGAGGTGGGAGGTTTGTTGTGTTTTTTTCCATTGATTTCAATGGGGACAGTTCCCCATTGAAATCAATGGAACAAATCCGGTACCGGTAAACCGGTACACAGATCCAGCAATCCGGTATTTTAAAATCCGGTAACCAGTAAATCCGGTAGACGGCATGTGACCCGATGTTCCACCCCTAGTCATTAGAGAACCAACATGTGGCGTGGCGGCTTTATTGCAGCAGAAAAACCTTGAAACTGGTACTGAAAAAAGGGGCCATTTTAAATGCAGTGAACATTCCAGCAAAGATCAGAAACCCTTCCATCCATCCCTCTCCAAAAAACCCCACAAAACAAACAGAAAGCAGACAATTAGGGTGACAGGGTCTCACACAGGGTGAAAAACTAAATCAGCAAGGGCCAAGAAAATATTTTAAAGACTAGGAGGCGAGGCAACACAGCCCTTCCAACTGGGCTCATAAAATTAGTAATTACCCCTGCCTGTAATGCATGGGGGTGGGGAGGGAGAGAAGAGGACAAAAGAAAGCACAAGCAAACAAACAATATACAGGAGATCAAGGTAGGGGATTTGTTTTTTCAAAACTTACCAGGTTTCTGAAAAGATGAGACTCCTATTCACTCTAGTCTGACTCTGATAACCACCTTCTGTTGTTCTTCCCTGAAAACAAGGAGGCCAGGGACTCTAAACAAGTCACTGGCATCTCCCCTCTTGTAAAAAAAAAAAAAAAAAAAAGGGGGGGGGGNGGGGGGGAAGCTCTCTCTCTCTCTCCCCCCTCCCCTACAGTGAACCTAAGGAGGAAGGAGCAAGGAAGAGTGAGCTCTTTCCCTCCCTCCTCCCACTCTGGTAGAGGAGGGGCCAGGGGGAGAAAGAGGAGCTATGGGATGGCCAGAGCGTTTAGAAAAGGCATCCTGACACACCCCCTAGGCCTTGCTGATTGTCTGGGTTTCTCCACAGGAACCCAGCCAAGGAGCATATGGCACCTCCCCCACTCAGCAGTGCTTTTCTGGGCCGATATCCAGCACATGCTTCCTGAGGGCTTGGGGGAGATCCTCTAAGTCCCCACCTCCCTTTAGCTCTCTGGTCAGTAAGTGGAAAGCTAGAGGGAGGGGGGAGCAGCAGCAGCAGGAGGATGTTTGTCCCCTCCCCCTTCTCCCCTTGCAGAGTTCTTTCCCTGCAGGCTTTGTTTACATATGACTTGTAAAACAAAGCCTTCAGACAAGCGGGGAAGCTGACAGCGCTGCCACTGGATCAGCTGAGGAGTAGCTCCTGGTTCCCCAGCAAGCATGGGGGGACCCCGAGGGGCTTGGGGGAGGGGGGGTCATCTGCCCCAACGCCCTTGGGGAGGGGCCGCCACTGACCTGATTAAAATGGAACAGTGACACTACCTTGAGTAGGAAGGCAGGGTCTGTTCTTAAGTCAACTTTGTCATTATAAAAGGAAAGATATGGAGGCGATGCCCTGAGTGTGCTTAGCTCACTAACCCTTCTGGTTGATGTGACAGTTACCAGAAAGAAGAGTCCCATCGTGAGTTGCAATATAGGTATAGATGCCAGTGGCTCAAACGGATGTTTTGTTAGATGTGCCAGTACAAGTGAAAGGTCCCACTGGGTGATGGGTTTTGCTACTGGAGGATAGAGGTTCGTAAGGCCCTTATAGAAGGTGCGAACTGTTAGAAAACAAGGTATGACCATGGCATTGCAACATGTCGAATGAAAGAGCTGCTATGTGGACTTTGATGGACAAAATGGATAATCCATAATCTTTAAGATACAGACAATATGTTAGGAAGATATATACTCGAAGGTGCCAAATATCATGTCTGTTAGATTCACACCAAACTTGGAATTTCTTCTACTTTACTGCATAGGTAGATCTTGTCGATATTTTTCATGCATTCGACATGACTTCTTGCACCTCTTGAGGCAGAAAGTCATCCTGTCTCAAGGTACGATATACCATGCTGTGAAGTGTAATGACTGTAGGTCCCGATGTAGGACTTTTCCGTCTTGCTGAGTGATGCGATCCCTGCTCATCAGAAGCCTCCAAGAGTCTATTGCCAGTTTCTGGAGGACTGGGAAATAGGCCTGTCTGGGCCAATGTAATAAGCTGTGCTTTCGGTCTCTGTGCGCTCAGGATGGTTGGGTACCAGCGGAAATGGGGGAAATGCATATAGAAGACCATTCCTCCAGCTGATGGCAAAAGTATCTGTCAGTGACTCCAGTGCACAACCTACTCAGCTGCAGAATATTGCAGTCGTGTGGTTGGTGGCGTCTACAAAAAAGTCTACGCGCAGCTGTCCCCATTTTGCTAGCGCTCAGTCATGCCGCATGTTGTGGGCGTGGATCAATTTGTCTGCCAGACAATTTAGTTTGCCAGGGAGGTATGGGAATTACATTGTTGTGTATACACCACTCCCAGATGCATTGTGCTTCTCTTGTTAGCGGGAGGGAGTGTGCTACTCTCTGTCTGTTCAAATAATACATCACGGTAGTGCTGTCTGTTGTGATTTGAACCACATGTCCTATCACCGAAGACATAAACGCTATAAGGACATAGTGGATAGCTCATAGTTCAAAAACATTTGTGTGTAGTAGTAGTTCTTCTCTGGACCAAAGTCCTCATGCTGTCAAGGACTGGCAGTGCACCCCCAGCCATCTAAGGATGCATCTGTTGTTACAATAAACTGTGTGATCTGGCTGTGTGACGGTTTTGCCCTTCAAGGCGTTCCTTGGGCGTAGCCACCAATGCAACTTGTCCAGTAGATCTCGTGGGGCCGTGACCTTCATGTATAATGGCTGGATCCAAGGATCGTATTGGGAGTGCTAATCAGTGTTGTAGTGGTTGCATGCGAAGACCTGCATGTGGTATCACCATGGTAGCAACAGAGAAATGACCCAAGAATCTGAGGAAGAAGCGGGCTGTTCTCCTAGGATGTTTGAGCAATCCTATCATGTCCATCATGGTTTGAAATCTTTCTAATGGTAAGTATGCTCTTACAACAGTGGTGTCTATTATGGCCCCTATGAAGGGGAGGACTCGAGCAGGCTCTAAGTGGGACTTCTTGAAGTTCACTCATAATTCCAAGTTGCTGAGCAGATCTAAAGTGGTTCTCGCATGTTTTTGAAGTTCCGCATGAGTTGAAGCTTTCAGGAGCCAAATCGTCCAGATATGGGAATATGTCAATGCCCCTTCTTCGCAACTCCACTGCTACTGGGGCCATGCACTTGTAAAGGCTCTTGGAGCTGAGGAGAGTCCAAATGGAAGAACTCGGTACTGAAAACATCTGCCATCTATAAGGAATTGGAGAAATTTCCTGTGAAATTTTCTAATAGCCACATGGAAATAAGCATCTTTTACATCAAGTGCAGCGAGCCAAGTACCCTTCTGTAGAACAGAAAGAATAGTAGATAGGAAAGTCATGCAAAATGTACTCTTCCGTACAGATTTGTTTAACATACAGAGGTCTAGGATAGGGCAGAGTCCCCCATCTTTTTTGTCAATAAGGAAGCAATGGGAGAAGAAGCCTGGCTCTTCCTTCCATTGAGAAACTTCCTCAAATCACCCCTTTCTCAACGAAAATAGACACTTCCTGGAGTAAAAGCATCTTGAAAGGGGTGTCCCTTAAGAGGGACGGGGAAAGGGGTTTTGGAGAGGGAGGTGGATAGAGACAAACTAGATGGCATAGCCCTCCTTAACTATCTCCAAGACCCATCTATCAGAAGTGAGGTTACACCATGGTGGGTAAAAGGCTTGCAGTCTATCGCCAAATTGGAAAGTGTTCAACTCGCTGCACTTGACCAGACATCGGTTAAACCCATGACCAGGGGTCCGATGAGGTTTGGTTAGTGTTAGGTCTGAGCTTAGCTTTGCCCTTAGTATATCTTCTCTGGTTTTGAGGAGTGAACGTTTGTTGCTGTTGCGAGTGGAAGGACAGGTGATGAGATCTATAATATTCTGTGGAAGCAGATTGCGCCAGTATTGTATAGTATCACCATTTGTAGGTTCAGACCACTCCTTGTGTCCTGGGATTTCTCCTTGATTTTAGATTGGGTGTCATCCATTGTGGAAGAGAACACTCCCTCTCCTTCAAAGGGAAGGTCTTCGATCCGTAGCTTGTTTTCCAGTGTAATGGCTGTTGAGCAAAGCCAAGCGTGTCTTCTTACTGTTACCGCTGCTGCCAAACTACATATAGCCGAATCCGCTGTGTGTATATCTCTGCTGTTAGCTGAAACTGGGAGATAAGTGCTCCCTCCTGGCATATAGCTGACTGTTCTGCCACACTTCACAGTAGTAGATTTTTTCCCCAAAAGGTGGTGCTGATAAGCCACCATAGCAGCCATGTAGTTCATAGTCCTCAAAGTTAGGGTGGCTGAAGAAAAAGACTTCTTCCCCGTAATATTCAAGATGCCAACCTTCTTTATCAGAGGGGGTCACCTTGACTACCCAACTAGGATTGGTTAGTAGCTGCAGCGATAACCTTCGAGTGGGGATTTGGATGGCGCGTGAACATTGAGGGTCCTTCATGGGGTACTGGGTAAAGGGATTCAGCCAGTTTGTTCAAGGATACCGACGACAGTGGTGCATTCCAAACTTTCTTAGATGGCTCGAGGAGCTCTTCAAAGATGGGCAACATTATGTGACCTATCACCGCCAAACAGGATCCCAAAGATGCTCAAAAATACCATTTGGTCTCTTCACCTTTGCGGGTACTTCTGGCGGTCTGTTAGGCGTTTGAGGATGGTCTGAAAATTTTTAACATCCTCAGTTGGCAGGATGGATGCCTGGTCTTTAAGAAGATCTACAGGTCATTGAGTAGCTGTATCCTCTGACCGAGGGGGACTTAAGTCAGGATCTTTCTGTTCGTTTGTCAACTCCTTTTGTTTTGGATGCAGGCATGTGCCCAGTCCCATAAGGGTTTGGAGCAGGGATGGTTGTCGTATGGGACCGTCCTCTGGAGGAGGAACTCTGTGTCCCTGATCCCTTTGGGGGCTCAAATCAACCGTGTCCTGTGTATGAGGGGGAATGCTATCTCCCCTGTCTCTGTGTGGACTAAAATCAGGTCTCAAGCTGTGTCTTGAAGAAGCTGCAGTTGTATTGCAGGAACAGCATTCCTGGTTCTATGACTAGCTGAGTGATGCCCATGATGATGAGGGTAGCAGCCACCAAAGTAGGTACTGCATGGCAAGGCTCGGTCCCTGAACTGAGGGTGGGACCCAAGTACTATTGGTCATAGTCTCTGTCATAGACCTGTCTGTGGCAGGCAAGGCTGTCTAGTTCCACAGAGTTTCTATACGAGCCATGGTACCACATCTCTATAGCACCTGTAGCTCATGGTATGGTCTCTGTTCCGTGATCAGCTATGGCGCCGATGGGCTTAATCCCTACTCCTGGAGTGGTTCTGGTGCCGGGAGAAGGGGCCTCTCCGTGGTAACCTGCTGTGTCTTGAGCAGCTGTGTCTCAGGGAGCGCCATGGGGAGGGAGACTCCCTGTATCTGGATGTGCTCCTATGATGGGGAAAGTACTCTCTGTCCCAAGGAGTGTAATCCCTGTGCAGTGATGGATATGCGGCACGGAAGTTGCTGGAGTGGTGGGGCTCCTCAGCCTGATCCTCTTGGTGTTGGTAGGGGCTATGGCTTCTGTGCTGGATCAGAGCTGTGCGGTGGTCCGCAACCTGATCTGCATGGTGCCATGTGCTGTGCCAGGAAAGACTCTGGAACCTATGATGGGTTGGCACCGAGCAGTACACACTGATGTAGACTAAGGCTCCTGTCATGGACCAGTACCAGGTCTAGGAGGTGTTGCTGGTGGGTCTCCTCAGCCCGAAGTTCAATCACCCTGGCCTTCACTTGGGGATGAAAAATTTTGCAGTTTCTCTACCACTCTCTTCATCTTCAGAGCTTTCTTGTGTTCCTCCATCCAAAATAGGCCACTGGGTCTGAAATGTTCCCCTCAGGTCTCTCGGACATCTAGGGTCTCTGACAAGGGACTGGGGAACAGGAGTCACGGGGGTGTCGAGAGCTGTGGATGGCCTAGGTATAGCTGCTAGCAGAGTGCTTGGGGAGGGGGCCATGGCTTGAGCATGCACCACTCCTCGGTTTTTCCCCCCTGAATGGGCCCTGGCTCGGCTGTGGAGTCTCTCTTGGTTTTTTTCTTTGCCCAGTATGTTTACAGTGGGCATGAGGCCTGAGCGGCCCTTCAACATCTCCTTCCAAGGCGCGCTGCGTGAGGAGATCAGTTAGCACACTGAGCACGCCTCTTGAAGGCAAGCTTTTTGACGGGAGGAGCTGCTACGATGGGCAACGGCCCTCACAGGCTGCCGCCAGTGACAATCGATGAATGAAGTTCAAGATAAACCTAATACTAACTACTAACTGTAACTGACCTAACTAATCTACAACTACAGAAAACTGTTATTAAAATATATAACCTGTAAACAAGAAACGGATATTGAGAAGTCCAATCTATTGGAGAAGCAAGCTGTTCCTTTGATCGCCACAGTGGTTGAAAGGAACTGAAGAGAGAAGGGTCTGCCCTTCCCCTTCATACCCAGGGCACTGAGGGTCCCCCTGGTGGTGTGAAGGGGAAAGAGTAGGAGCTTTCCAGGATTTTTCCAGAACAATCTTTAAACTGAACTGCTAGAGAGAGGCAAGCTCATCTGATTCGTCAGTGGCACTCACGTGATCCCACAAATGAGAATTACGGAGCCACTTGAAGAACAAAGTTCGTGCATATTGTCTTTGACAATATTCCCCTACCAAAGGTTACTTACAAAACTAAATTGTTATGGAGGGAAGAGACCAAATTTTGGAATGTGTTAAAAACTAGAGAAGCAGCAATAAAAAAGTAGGAAGCCAACTTCCAGGAAGGCAAAAAATGTGGGGTTTCAAAGATACCATAGCAGACCCAGCATTTAAGAAGTTTACTAATGCCTCCACACAGGAGAAGAAAGCTGAGTGGTTTCTCAGCTATCCAAATATTAGCTTCATGCTGGTCCTTCATTGCAAAACCTAATCCAGCACTTTAGTACCGTACAAGAAGAATTCCATCTGTCTAGGGTGACTAGAAAACTTAATCAGCATTAATGAAAAAGAAAGCTCAAGTAAGCTTTGCATTAATGTGGACACTTAATATTACTGTGTTTTGAACTTCGTTTTCCATCTTTATGATCTCAATGGAGTAAAATTTACTTGTCCCAAAATTAAAGTTGGAAAATGTCATCTATGATGATGCAATAATTTATTCTACAGCCAAATATCATGGATGTTGCTGATTAGGGCATTAAATTAATAGTTTTTAAACCACAGCATTATGGTCAATTAATATTGAAGCAGAGACTTTAAAACTCTTGCATATTAAATTATTCCATTAGCAACTAAAGGACTGTTCATTTTACAAATCAAAAGATGCTTTGCTTTCTAAATGATTACCTTACACGTGCTCCCTTCCTGTATATCAAATCTAATTCCGACTCCTAATTTTTGGTATTTCATCTTGGATTAATTTTAATAGTGACAATTGTGTCTCCAATGCCAAGAATGTAAAAAAAATTCAGCAGAGAGGTTTAAATAAAGAGAAGTAATTTTTACCAGTTATATTCCTGGCACTGAGAAATCTCTGCATGAAATGAGAATTGGTGAAAAGCGTTTCAAACATCCTGTCAACACCGATGTGGAAAACCCGGTTTATACAAAGTCTTCCATGGAGGTCATTCTCAAGGACTATTTCTTCAGCTGTTAGGAAAATACAAAGAATAGATTAAGAAAATAGAATGCTCTATAATCTGCTTGTAGTAAAGTGTATCCAAACATGGATTAGTACTTTTTTTACACTCTCCCAAATCCAATAGTGGAGGCAGGACAGTATTTGATCTAATTAGAAGCTTTTATGAAGAGAACTAAAAGTGAATTCAATTGTTTATTTGTGGTGTGACAGAGTCATTGCCGAAAAATAAAATATAAATTATAAAATATAAATTACGACAATAATTTATGCACATTACAGATAAAATAATATACTTTACAATTCTTAGAATAGTTTCAGCCCACAAGTTGTATCGTGAGGATAGACCAGAATATAAGAAAAAAGCAGCAGGTACAGAAGTGTTAATCGTTTCTGCAATTTAAACCCCATATGTAAGGAGTTGTTTCTCTTTTGGCAAAAGCTTTAACCAGGAAATACATAACATTGCGTGTAAGCTCCTGCTGTACATCTATCAAAAAGATAGAAAGTAACTCAGACTGACCTCCCAGGAAATTTATCTAGCCAGGGAGCCAGATATAGCTCCCTAATAGGCTGGTACAACTGGTAGTCAACATGTGGGCCACCGTCTCAGCCTCCAATTGGTCGAATGGGCAGAGTCTAGAAGCGAAGGGTATGGCCAAATGGTGCCCCTCCAGGATATTGGTAGGCAATGCATTTAACCTGGCCAGGCAGAAGAACTTTGCCTGGGCAGAGAAGCAACTGTATTGCCAATATGTGGCCATTTTCTCTTGAGGGGCGGGGGGCCCAAAATATAGTATGGGCCCAATGATGGTGTAGCAGCTACTGCAGCCCGATCTTGTTGAAAAGCTATATCACTCACTCTTGCTGACAGTTCCAGCCCAGCTGCCTTTACTCCTTTCAGCTGGCAATAAGGCAGAGAAAAGCCCAACTGCTGTATGTGACGAGTCATCCCTACCCCATTTCCAACATAGCGGTGCCCCATGCAGCATCATAACACTCTGCAAGGGGGTGGGGTTACATCAGAAAGAGGCATGACAGCCTCTCTGCTCCACCCCCACTGGCATGACGTTCCCCACCCCCTCCAGACAAAAGCCCCAAGGGAAGTAGAAACGTTATTATTGCACAAGTAGTGGCTGGTCTTGAGAGCAAAGGAGAAAGCCCCCTGGTTTGGCAGCTGAGACTTTAGGGGGTAAGAGCTAGTGGTCTTCCAACTGCCTCCCTTTTGTCAGTGGAGATACAGGAAGCAGCTCTGCAATAAATAGCTGGTGCCTCTCCCCGCTGCTCCCCAAAGTTTGCTGTGAGGCAAGATCTTGCTGATAGGAATAGAAACTCTGGGCATAGGAAAGTAACAGCAAAAGTAGTGAATCCTCTCCACAACTGAGGGGGGTGGCATCTTCCCCTTCTCCAGGATTGCAACAGCAGTAGCGACAAGTAGTTCTGCCAGATTTACTCCCCCATCTCTCCTTGCCTTCTGGATGTGGTGGGAAGTCAAGATGCCAGAAGTGGTACAGCTGGGGGTGGGGGGTGGGGGTGGGGGTGGGGGGGTGTTGCCTGCTCTTTGCCAATTCAACCTCATCTATTCACAGAGTAAGATACCAAGGTCTCTCCCAATTTTAAATTCCCCTCCCTCTCATCCAGCCTGTGGTTCATGATCAAACCAGCATAGTCTGGAAGCAGCTAGCACCAACAATGCAGTCACAGGGGCGCAACAGGTGTCTCTGCAGTTGAAATATCCACTGCAAACAGCTGCAAAATGTCTATTAGACATATTTGCAATCTCTGGTCATTCTAAACACGAGTCACAAAGGAAAGGAAAAAGTAAGAGAAAGGAGGACAACATGCAAACATGGAACCTGAACAAGCGGAGAATTGACAGGGGTTGAGGGAAAAGATGGTGGCTCAGAACACTTCTAATTTAACAGAGGTACGAACCTGCTTCGTTATGGTTGAAGGAAAATTCGAGGAAAAACTAGGTACAACAAACAGATAACTGAATTAGTTGAAGCCAATGCAGACATGGACTCCAGAATTGCCAACATGCAGCCCAGGAATCGCAGACTAAAATGCTGTCAGAAAAACTGAATGGTACGGAAGAGGCCGTAGGAAAAACACTGGGATTGTAGGTTTGGCAGAGGAAGCGGAATGGGAGTACTTTATACAGTACTTCAAAATGTTTTAAATCTGACAGTTAAATCAAGCAAAATAAAGAACAGAGCTCAGACTTTGGTTAGCCCTCCTGTGTACAGTACTTATTACCTGGAAGTGGGGGGACATTTATTTTTTTCAAATTTATACCTCTACCCGTCCTCTAAGTCAGTTGGCTGCTATTACAGTTCTGTGTTGGACTTTTTCAAAAAGCTTCCAATTGTAATAAACAAATCCAAAACTAGCATGGAACATTTTTCCTCCACAGTTTTGAATTAATCAAACTAATTTCAGGCCTTCAGACCTAAGGTAATAGCATTGTTCATTTCCAAACTTAAGCATTAACATAAGCTTGCATAATTTACACTTCCTTTACTCTTATGTGGATGAGGAGGAGGAAGAGGAGGAGGAAATATGCTTATTCTTTTGTAATTACAGGGTGGGTCACAAGGTTGGAGACTTAAAGAGATGCCTGTAACTCAATCTACCAAGCAACTGCTCACTCTGAGAAAGATTTTGCTGTGTTGAAATAGCTTACAAGGAACCAGGACAAGGAAATGGTTTTCCCTACACCAAGGCTCAGCATCTAGTTTGCATAGAGCCTTCCACCTAAATTGCACAAGACACACTTTGGGAAGCTTTAGGTATAAATTAGCTCAAATGTATTTAGTATGTAATCCATATTCTCTTTTTCAGTGACCCCTTTGTTACCATCAATATATGGAAGTAAGTCAGACACATTTTAGTGTTGATATTCCTTTTGATCACTGGGTGCCACCGGCTGATCTTCATAAAAACCAATGTTGCTTAATTTTAAGTGTGTTTTTCAAGACTAAGCTCCATCACTACAGGGATGCAAAGTAGAGTGAGTAACCATTCATAACTCTCTCATATTAGAAGCAGCATTTTTCAGAAATTGCCCTCCCACCACTTTCATTTTACCTGCATTCCCAGTAATAACCCAGGAGGCGGCAGGGTCACACAATCCACCTCGGTTCCTTCCAACCCCTAACTTGGACTCCAAGAAAGAGTGAAGGTAGGCAAGTGGTATGAATTGACAGAGCTCATCTTGAAGTACATGGTTATTACAAGGCAAGTAACTTTATTTTCTTGTTTGAGATGCTCTGTCAATTCACACCTAAGGGAGACTAGAAAGCAGTGCTTCTCCTCAGAAGTTGAGCAAAGAGTTGTAACTAAGTGCAGAATGGAGTACCACTCTCGCAAACAGACCATTTGATTTTGCTGCAATATCAAAAGTTCATCTAGAAAAGGACAAGAACACAATCTAAACTAAGCTAAAAGCTATCCTAAGAGATACTATAAACTATAAGCTATCCTAAGAGATACTATAAACTAAAATATCCTAAGAGATACTATAAACTATCCTAAGAGATACTATAATACCAAGTCAGATATAATTCCAGACAACTCATCGGGTGGTCTTGGGGGAGTGTACGTCTTCCCCCCGGGAACCTCACGCGTGGAGTCCCGCAGGGTGCCATTCTGTCTCCCCTCTTGTTTAACATCTATATGCAGCCGTTAGGGGAGATCGTGAGGGGGTTTCAGGGCATGCAGTGTCATCAGTATGCTGACGACACTCAGCTCTACCGCTCCTTTTCCATCGACCCAGGCCATGCAGTCTCCTTATTTTCCCAGTGCCTGTCAGCTGTGGGGGCTTGGATGAGGTCGAGCCATCTGCAATTGAATCCTGACAAGACAGAGGTGATGTTGGTGGGCGAGGGCTTG
>QEPC01005447.1:6827559-6857393 GCA_003113815.1 Sphenodon punctatus
GGGGGGGGGGGGGGAGGAGCTGCGCCTGGTGCAGCCTCTCCTCTCCTCACTGGCTCCCTCTTCCTGAGCGTATTCTGCACTAGCTCCTCGTCTTTACCTACAAAGCCCTTCGCAACCTCGCTTCCCCATAACTCTCTGCCCTGATCTCCCTCCGAACCCCTGCTCGAGCACTCCACTCCTCTTCCATCCCCTCCCACACCTCCCCTGCTTCCCCAACCGCCTTTTCCCTTCTCCCTCACTGCCCCGCACGCCTGCCTGCCCTTGTCCGCCTTGCCCCCACCCTCCACATCTTCAAGTCCCTCCTCAAAACCCACCTCTTCCGCTCCGCCCTTCCTAACTCCTGCTAAACATCCCCACCCAGGATTGTCCCCCGCCTGTTATCTGCAAACTCCCAATTTACTGAAACCAAGCCAAGAATGGGTACCTGAGCTCTCGCATCCTCATGAATGTTGCATCCCTTGTCTCTCCCTCTGTTCCCCCTTCCCTGTCTCCCCTCCCCCTGCCTTTAGATTGTAAGCCCTCGGGCAGGGACCGTGACTATCTTATTCTTTGTAAAGCGCTGGGTACATCGTTGGCGCTGTATAAATGCTTATAATAATAACAACCTCTATTGGCAACATAAATTATGCTAGCAGAAAAGGAGCTCTGTTAGTATAGGTGGGCACTAGGCACTTGTGTTGGTTAATTATGCAATTTAAATCTACCAACAGTAATAAGGGTACACAAAGTCATGTGAGAAATGGGAAAACTGCAGTATATATAATAATATATCAGAAAAATTAAAATATCAGGCTATGAGAAAATAGCAGAAAATGCTAGAATTTGTAATTTTCCCATTGCTTTAAAATGATTCTGCAACTGTGACAGGAGTGTAACCATCTATCCAGGCCTCAACAGCTAGAGATGTCACACCAACCACACAAGAATACATTCAGACATATGCATTTCAGCACAATTTATCTTCCCCCCGGTGGTCTAAGATTATAGCTGTTGAGATGCATTCATGGTTGGATTTATAAACTAGCGAACATTTACCTTCTTCAGCACTGTCAGAGGCACTGCTCTTCTCCAGAAGGGGATTCTCATTCAGATCGAGGGAATGTGCTACAGACATGCTTCTCACTAGATCAACTGTCTTCCTTTCTGAAGGAAGCAGAGGACTCTTCTTGTCCTTTTTCTCACTTGGGGATTCTTCCTGCTCAGACCCCTAAGTCAAAGATTCACCAGCAGATAGTGTCATTATTAATAGGTTCTAAATTATGGCAGCCACTACTATCTGTCTTTTGAATTTCTATTCCACCCTGCCCCAAACGGATGGTGTAGGACAGTTTACAATAAAACCAAACATATGATCACAAATAATTTAAAATCAATTAAAAATACACCCTCAGGCCCTACACCCTGACCCTTCTATGGCTACCACCCACTTTCCCACCTCTCACCCAGGGGAATCCTCTACCCCTCCCATCCTGAAACCCACTCATAGTCCCTGCTCTTGCTGGAGGATTTAACATTCCTTCCCATCCACTCCCCAATCCTAACCTTCCCCCACCCCCCATACCTATAGCTGCTCACTTCAGTGACTCAGGTGATCATGGGCTGCTTCTCCGCTCCACTCCACTGGGGAGTTCCCAACTTTTTTTTAAGACATTCACATGACAAGTGAATCCAAGTCTTCCAGATTTCATTTCCCCACTTTACTTGGAGAAAGCGCTGTCCTTAATACAAGAGTATCTAACTTACTGATGGACCCAGTCCACATGATTTATCCTGCCCCTCCCCAATGGTTCGGGGAAGCTTACAACTCAAAATACAAACACAACATACACACTTTGCAAAAACAAAATCCCCTAAGAATACTAAATGAAATTCCAATAAAACCATTCCAAACTCAATCCCCTGCCTGCTGAGACACAGATATCCCAAGACTGATTCTGATAAATGTAAGTGTTCAGTTAAAAAGGAAAGTAACTTCCTAGTGGCTATTCTTGTGGAGATACTTACAAAATTACCTAACACTTCCCTAGACAGCCCCAAACTCAAGATGTGAACTTCCCCCATTTACCTTCGTAGTAGGACAAATGCAAATTTTAATACTTGTTCAGTCAGACTTTCATATATTTTAATAATGAGGAGAGAGAAAGGTGTTTCTAGAAGTTCAGCTACGACATAAAAGCACAGTTCTAGGCAAACCCTTCCACTGCCTCCAGTGGGTCTTCTTCCAGGAATCAAAAACACATAGGCATACATTTTATAGAAAAAATTACTTTTTAAAAGTAAATTTTAAATAAGTTGAAATATTATGGGAGCAAAACCATCCCACTCAAGGACACAATTTGGAACAGGAAGCCAGATGCAGATCTAGTAGATACCAGCTTTGACTTTAAGATTGGGCTTATATCCTTGCTAGATTTCCTTCTTGAGGATGAAGTACAGTATAGATGTTCTGCCTGCTTCACTCTCCCATATAAAAAGGAACCAGGAATTCTTTCCTACTTTTTGCTGGAGTCTTCTTGATGATACAGATGTGTATTGAAGTAACATAAAAAATACTTCCCATCTAATTTAAAAAGAAATTTCACTATCTTAATACTTGCAAGGTCA
Organism: Sphenodon punctatus; assembly: GCA_003113815.1. NCBI lineage: Eukaryota > Metazoa > Chordata > Lepidosauria > Sphenodontia > Sphenodontidae > Sphenodon > Sphenodon punctatus. Next base: position 6,830,164 of record QEPC01005447.1, read on the forward strand.
TACTCCTATTAACTCTCCAGTTATTGACCACCAAACTTCAAGTGTAGACAAAACATAAATATTGTTATAATAATAAAAGCACCTCCAACCATTTTATTTGGGGGGAGGAATCCCTCTTTCCACTCCCCTACCCCTGCAAAAAAATCCATTTTCATTCAAAGGAGAAAAAAGGCAGATAATTGTTTTTTCTTTTTGAAGACCCCCTCTAAACCATATGATCAGCTTTCAAGAGCTTTAATTCTGAGATCTTGTGATAGTAGAACTTTAGTAACTACAGCAATTTTCTTATTTTGTAAGACTACAACTTCTGAAATTAAGATTTCCATACTATACAAGATACATCCAAGTTTATGAGAATTTTTTTAAAAAATCCTCAAATTTAGATCCATCAGCGAGGTCTGATGCCAAGAAAAATAAGTTTCCAATTTAGTGGGAGAGTGTGTGGTGATGGATGCTACGTACAGTAACTAAACTGGTACCCAAGCGTCTATTAAGCTGAAAAGAGTGGCTTTCAAAATCAGTTAGCAATGATGAAGAACAGCCATACGTTGCTATTACTCAGTTACTTCCACGACTCCAGTCTCTCCCACCTACTCAAACTAAATTCATATTCGTACTTATGGTGCATAGAAGAGCACCATATTTGTTTTCCCAGAGATTAATTTTTAAAATTGGTTCCAAAATGAAACTTATTTCCATTAAATGTATAGTTCATATGAACGAATAAGCTTTTTTACAACACTTATTCTAGATCTCATGGTATTTCACAAAGTTATATAAACATAATGATCACTTTAGAAAGAAAGGCTGTTTTAAGGCGGACGCGGGGGGTGGGTGGGCGGAGGTGGGTCCATGTGCGCTCAGTGGAGTGCGCACAAACACACACACTTCCAGTGGGTGGGGGAGGGTTTAGACAGCGGTGGATGGACATTGTTGTGTGTGTGTTTTTGAGTGGCTGATTTTCAGGTCAACACTGGCTGAAGCAGAGGTTTTTGGGAGAACTTTTGAAGCAAGCTTTTGGAAGCAGAGGGCTCTGGGAAAACATCACTTTGAAGCTGGACTTTTGAACTGAAGTACCAGGGGTCAAGTCGAGATGCCAGAAGACAAAGGAACTGCTGACATGAAGATCTTCAGAGAAAGGGAGCGAGTGTGTGAAATTGTAACATTCTGCCTGCCGAAGAAACCAGAAACTGCTGAGTGTTGTGTAAGGCAGAAGCATTGGGAAAATATTGAAAACTGCAACATTTCAGCCTTGGAAAGGAACACAGAAAAATCACATAGAGAGGCTGTTGAAACACAGACAGGCTGTTAAAACCTTTGCGTAGATGCAAGAGAAGAAAAGAGAAAGAACAAAACTGATCATGTTTTCCCAAGACAGTGGTTAACAAGGAGGATATAAAAGACTGTCAGTCCTCTCCTTCCCTTCAGAGCAGCTAACCTAACCTGGACACCTTAGAGGCAGCACTGCGCAGAGCTACACTCCCAGCCTCAAAACACCAAGCTACTTCAAGTCTGGCCAACTTGAATGTATGCTTATTTGTGAGTATGAAAGGTGTTTTTAATTAGAAACATAGTTTATAAGTTTATAAGTGATTTTAAGAACCTGATTAATAAAATTTATCTTATTGTTTAGCACTGTGTGGTTTGCGTTTTTACATGGTATTTAGATAAAAACCTCCCCCAATAAGGTCCCTGAGACTTGATCACTCTCAGAGATCAGGATATTTTAAAGGAAAAAGTCGGTCACCATTCTTAAAAGGAATAGGTGATGATGTCTTTGGTAGTAGCGGAATAACTGGCTACACAAGGCAGTCACATTGGACGGTCACCATTTCTGAGAGAAAGCGGTGATGATGTTCTTAGGGCGTTTTTAAACGTGCGCTCTCCCAAGCGCGTTTTGGAGAAGCCGGCTCCAAAGCGGGTTTGGGATAAAGCCGTCTTCTCTGCCCCAGCCAGTGATTAAATTTAATCACTGGCTGGGGGCTTTAGAGGGGGAAGGGAGTTTATCAGCGCTGCTTGGAGGAGGCAGTTTTTGCCGGCTTTCCCCCGCCCTCCCCCTGCTTGCAAACCAGGGAACGCAGCGGCTCCCAGGTACGCAAGTGAGGGGGCAGGAATCCTCGGCCGGTTTGATGTGGGAAAGATCCAGCATCAAACCGGGCCAAACATTTAAACGATCACAAAGAAAGGCGGCTGATTAAAAGGATCAGCTGCCTTTTCTGTATCATTTAAAAGCGCCCTTAGTAGTGGGATAATAGAATACCAGACTGTCAATTTTAATATCCTGGGAACTTGGGTCAAATAGATAATTTGCCCCTAACATTTGGGTCAAATAGAGAATTTGCCTCCAACAGTATGCGCTCTGTGCGTGCCCCCATCCACCCACTGGTCACCCATGCCCATGCATGGAGCAACCTGGGTTTTTCCTGGTTGCTCCTTGCAGGTAGATGGATGGAAGTGCATGGGTCATGGCTCACGGGAGTGCGCACCTACCCACCACCACTTTTAAGCAGGCAGTTCCACACATGTCCACTGGGTGGATTTGTGTGGTACCATTTTGTCTAAAAACAGCCAAAGAAGCTGAGGCACAGAGATGGTAGGACTTGCCCTAAACCACAGAGCAACCGAGTGACGGAAAAAGGGACTGAACCATCCAGCTCTCCCAATGCCTACTCTACTAACGAGCATTACAGCAGAAGACTATTGTATTATTCAATTTAAAATGATCTCAAAGCCAGATAAGCTACAACAGTCAATTCCACAGAACAATGGCACTGGAGGAGCAGGAAGTAAACTTCTTGCAACACGTTTACACAGAACAATGGCACTGGAGGAGCAGGAAGTAAACTTCTTGCAACAAGGGAACATAAATATCCATTGTTCATTCACTTGCAGGCAGCTGCTAAAATCTTCTAAGCTATCTTTGAGTTTCCTTAGGCGAAAACCATACACACCCCACTCTTAAAAACACATTTTCTATACATATGTATTTGATGTGGTCTTTATAGAAATAAATAACTTAATTGCTTACTCCAGTCGGTATGTTTCCATTGAGTGGTTCTGCCTCTAGGATCTGAATGACAGACTCTCGATTTGCACCCATTGCTTTCGAAACTTTTTCATCCTTCTCCCCAGAATCATCACATATACTGGATCTGTCCAAAGTGAAGAGGTAGACTGTCACTGAGTTAATTTACTCTTATTTAGGTTTTACAATACCACTCCCTTTTTGAACTTCACAGAATATGAATGCATTAGGTACAAAAATTCTAAATATCAACTAAGGGTGAAATCAAATGAGACAACAGCCTGCTGGAATCATTGTTCCATCTGTGTAGCCCCCATGCACATATTTAGTGCGTCCAGCCTAACAGGCAGCCCCTTGCATGCAGTAGCTGTGCATCAGGTGCAGCGCCCTTCCCCCGCCATCTAGCAAGACAAACCTAATACACGGGAAGGTGTTCTTCCTCACCATGCTCCACCCACAACCCCCCTTCCCAGTATCTTGCCCCCTCCCATGACTCTCAGCCACAGCAAATCATAGAAAGAACCGCCCACCCTTGCTGTTTCCTTCTTCCACGATATCATTCCAGAAGATGTTCCAGCCCCTGCTATCCCACCCACCCACAGAACTGCATACCTGGGTTAACACCTGCTAGCACGTGGCAACTGGAAAAAACCTTTTGCTAGGCACAGGACACAGATTTTATTTTATTTTGGACACCAATTTATAATTGCATAATTTACTGAGCGCCTAAAGTAAAAATCCAAAGCAATCAGTCCTTGCTATGGATGGGACTAATTGGTATTGGATGAATCTGATAATACATATAATGGTCAGTATCAGATTAATACTGATAATTGCCAGTATCGGAATATCAGATTTTTAACATTGCTGGTTTTACCAGACCTTTTTACATCACCGTCATTTAGCAATGGCCGCAATGTAAAAAAAAAAACCAGTAAAATCGACAATGTTAAAAATCCGATATTCCGATACTAGTAAATCCGATATCGGGAGATCAGATGCTGATAAATCCGGTATCCAGTAATACCCCTGGAATACCACCCCTAGTCCTTGCATATTGTCAGCCCTGTTTCTTGCATCCATGGCTCAAAATGCCATTCTCTACTACTACTTATCATTTCTAAAGTGATACAAGGTGTATGCAGTGCTTTACCGTCAGAGTTTTGGAGACAGATCCCTGCCCAGTGGGCTTACAATCCAAGATGTAGAAGGGTGAGGGAAACAGGGACAGACACACACACACATTCCCCATTTTACAGATGGGAAACTGAGGCTGAGAGACTGTGACTTGCCCAAGGCCACCCAGTGAATTCATGGCCCTCCATTCCCTGCACCCCAGTTCCCACCCCCTTCCCTTCCCAGCTCCAGCAGCAGTTTATCACTATGCCATACCACCATTCCCCACAGCCCACCCAGTTCTTTTCCAATCCCCCAACCGCCATTCTCCACTGACCCCCCCCCCCCCNTCCCACCTTTCCAAGAATGAGCACAGACACAGTTTATGAAAAATATAAGTTAACCATATTAACTTGTATTGAATGTTAATACTGGTGGGACAATGGAGTGCCAGTTTTCTGGTGAAGCGGAGAAGAGAGTGGCTATGCCATCTATTATTGCCAAATCTGGCAGTGGCTTTTACCAGGCTCAGCTCTGTGTGAATGCTCTGCCATACCAATATCTGCCTTTTGCAATATTTTTGATATTTCTTTTATAAAGGCTCTTTCCACAAGCAGAAGACCTTCTCGACTTTTCACGCAGAAGTGACTGTGCCATCTATTATGGCCAAGCCTGGCAGTGGCTGGTGCCAGGATCGGCTCCTTGTGAATGCTCTGCCCCAACAGAAATTGGCATTCCACTGTCCCACCAAAATCTGCCTCCCCACCCCTGCAGGCCCTCCATTGTTCCTATCCCTCCCTGCCCCCCAACCCAAAGCTGAGTCATCAAGTGGCAGGCTTGGCTCTCTGTGAATGCTGTGCCCCTTCAGGAAGTGTCGCCACACAGGGGATTCTAAAGTGTTCTCCTCTCTCAATTCAGAGAACAGACATTCCTCACACACTCCAAAACTAGAATTTTCTTGAGAAATATAATTGCTTTTAGGTTCTCTAAAAGAGAAACCTTGAGATCCCAGCAGTCTTGAATATGCCTGTCTCCTCGGATCTTGAACTGTTGTCTCAATTGTATGGCTCTTTTCACAAATAGAAGAGTTTGTTATCCAGTGGCACACTACTAGCAATCCACTGTAGCACGAGGATTGCAGGCCTCGGCATGGTGAGACAAGATCCCTGAATAGTGCATGTCCTAGGCACTTGTTGCTGGGGAATCGGTTTGTGCTCATTGCAGTGGTAGTCCTGTAGCAAAGCAACAAGGAAAGCCATTAGTTCAGACCAACCCGCTCCCACCTTCCCACCCCGGTGTTTCAGCCCCTGCCCACCTTTCCCACCCAATGTAACAACCCTTCGCCCACATGAAGTTGGAATGAGTACTTGGCTTACGTTGCTGCTGGGACGATTGCTGAGGCGAGATCTCCACACCACATGGTTCTTCCATGATCACTGTAGAGGAGTGAACATACAAGAATCAAGCATGGCCATTAGCACCCTCACATCTTTTCCCGCCTACTATTTTGGTCCCGCCATATCCCCCTTTGCCCACCCAAAGGGAAACGGGAATGAGTACCTGGCCTACGTTGCTGCTGGGAAGATTACTGTGGTGGGATCTCATCCTCTGCCTCTGCTGTAAGTGTGGCATCAGGGTTGTCCCCTCTACGGCTTCTACGGAGGGAGCAGGAGTAGTTGGAGTGGGTCAGTGGAGGAGTGAGCGTTGGACACGTGCTGGGAATTTGGCACACATTGGGGTTTTAAGGCAGACATAAGTGAAAGAGTGGGGAGATGCATAAAGTGGTTGTTCCTTGGTATGCTATAGGTAGGCACATGTGGCATGGTCACTCCTTGAAGTGCTGTGGGCTTTAGGCGTTCATACGTGGCACTCAGCCAATCCTAGCTAGGAGCCGCCTGGCTATTTAAACTTTTCAAAAGCATTTGGCGTGTGTTTTGTAGACTACATGGACACATCTACTGCAGCCATGGGGATGCACATGCAGAGATATTCATGAGGTTAGTTATCACAGTCCAAGCCTTCATGATCACTGCTGAGCAGAAATCGATGCGCAATCTATCAGATCCAAACAATCTGCTGCTGTTGGATCAAGCAGATTTCTAGACACAGACGGGCACTTACTTGATCTGTGGTAGGGAGCTTAGGTGCGCCACAAGGAAGCAGCAGCTCCTGCTTCAGTGCCATGCAGATGCCTTCCTCCAGCAGCAACAAACTGTGCTGGGGAGGATCAAAGCAGAGAGAGTCCAGCTTATGCACTCTGAGAGCAAACTGACCAGAGACGTGGCTTCACTCACCAATGCCTTGCGCATGGCTGTACACACTTGAAGCACAGACTGGTGGAGGAAAGGTTCTGTCCTCATGGCGAGACACAGAGTGGATCACAAACTTCAGGATATCTCATCACCTCATCCTGCGGATAGCAGAGATCCTCAGGCCTTAGCTAGAGAAAAAGAGCACGGCGATGCGGTCGCTCATCCAGGTGAAGAACCGCATGGCCATTGCCATATGGAAGCTCATCACTCCAGACTCCTACTGTTCTGTTGGCCAGCAATTTGGCATTGGAACCTGCAGAGAGATAATCCATGGCCATTTTCGAATGAGACACAACCATGCATGTACACCCATGAGATAGGTGTGGGAGCATCTTGTTTGAAAGCAGAGGTGCATGCGTGCGCACTCCCATGACCCATGCATTCCCACGCATGGAGCAACCGGCAAAACACTGGGTTTGCTGTTTAAAAACTGCCATTCTTGTCTAGGTATGCATGGCGATAGCAGAGGTGCTGGACTAGGCAGTACAGTTGGCTAACCCCTCGGTGGTGATGGAGGCCTTCCCGAACTGCACAGGGGCAATTCATGGGAGCCATATGACCATCATCTGCTCACCTCACCAACAAGGATGATTATTTGAAACACAAAGGGTTCTTCTCTGTGGTTCTCAAAGGCCACAGTGGACCACCATACCCAGTTTGTGGATGTGCTGGCCAGATGGTTCAGGAAGAAGCAAGATGTCTACAACTTCCACCAGTCCCCCTTCTTTGGGCACATGTACTTCAAGGATTTTGGACCTGGCCCTAAAACCTGCATGTTGCGGGTGCTCATGCATATGTGGCCTCTTGTCCTGAGGGATCCTGCCTACTCCATGAAACCCTGGATTATGAAGGCCTGCAGTGTTGTCCACACTGCAGAGCAAAAGTACTTTAGCTGACAGTTCAGAGCCATCTGCTCTGTTGTGGAGAGGGCTTCTGATTGCAGCCAGGATAGATTTCAAGCTGGAGACTGCCTGCTAACCACTACCTCCTGTGCTCTCCACGTCATCTGTGAGACCACAAGGGACGCCTTAGAGAACCTCCTGCCAGTTAGCTCTGGAAAGCCAGTGCCCCTGTTGAGAGATCAGGGACGCCTTATGCTGGCACATCAACAGGAATGCTAGCACAAATCAGTGACATTCTGTGATCCTGTTAAAGTTTAAAGTTACAAATTTAATTTTTTTAAAAACAAACAAACTTAATAAAGCCATTTAAAACCATTTAATAAAAAAGTTCAAACAACAAAAACCTCCACAAAGAGTGCACAGTTGCTTCCCACCCCCAACTCCAAAGAGGTGTGTTGCTACTCTCCATGGTCCCTGCTTCCCTTCTCCCCCCTTTCCTGCACAACTGCTTCCCGCCCCCAGCCACCAAAATGGCATATCATCATTCTCCACAGGCCACACTCCCCCAAACCTCTCTTTTCCCAGATTAAGCACAGAAACCATGGAGTGTGGAATATAAGACAACTTTATTTCTGCTCCTGCTACAGAGTAATGAAGGCCGTGGTCTCCCCCTCGGTACAAGGAATGCACCATTATTGGACAGATCAGTAGGTGGAAAGTGGTCCACCAGAGGTAGCAGTCCTCATGGCTGCTTGCCTATTGTTGTTCTCCAAGGTCATGGCGATATACAGGCTGTTAAAGTCACTCCTTAAATTTAAACGGCTCAGAAAAAGCAGGTATTGGGCACATACTGCTAACCAGGACAAGCTGGGACAATGCATACTTGGCATGTGTTGGGCCTTTCAAGATGAACGTGAGAGAGCAGAGAGAGTGGCAGGGAACAGCTGCTTCTCAGAGGGCTCTAGGCTTTTTATCCGCGACTCTATGGTGCTGGCAGACCTGTGCATAGGTGCTGCTACATGCACCTTAAATGGACATGACATGGGCATGCGGGCACAACTTAGTCTGCATTTGCCCACACGGCAGGCTCTGCATTCTCCAAGACCCCGCCATGAGTGGAGGCTGTGTGTCTGGGTGAGTTTTGGTCATGTGGCTGGTGGGGGTGAACATCTGGTGAATGGCAGATGGACACCCACCAGTGTAGGTTAATGTGGGCTATCATCTTGTTTGTTTTTACCTTAAATCCCCATATGAACCCCCCCCCCCAAAAAAAAAAACAATCTTCCCACACGCCACTCATTAGCCTACTCAAATCATGTCCACCACCACCACCACCACGAGAAAAGGCATGCTTTGCAGCATTATTTTGACATTTGTTTATACCAGACTGTCAAATCAAAAGGAGCAAAGTTAATACTATAGCACAAAGTGTAACACAAGCAGTGTAAACAAAGTTTTTAGGATCATACACAGACTCTTAGGCTCCAACCCAAAGCATAAGATTTGCTTTTTTAAAAAAAGCATCAATACATAATTCCTTGATTATTATTTGAACAGATACAGCAATGGACACAAGGAGGCGAGCCACCACATTCTGCACCAACTACAGTCTCAGAGGTTGTCACCAAGGGTAGCCCCACGTAGACTGCATTGCAGTAGTCCAATCTCGAATTGATGAATGCATGGATGATGGTGGCAAGATCAGAGCCTGAGATGCAAGGCCAAAGATGTCGAAGCAGATGTAATTTACCAAACACACTTCCTTGCCAAAGCTGCCACCTGGGCATCCAGGCGGAGCTGTGAATCTAGGGTGACTCCCAGACTCTGAACCTGGGAGACCAGGGAGGGACGTACTCCATCAATAATGGGGGCCTCAACTCCCTCAGCCCTTCTCACCATCAACTCCATCTTGTCGGGATTCCGCTTCAGACAGTCCTCATTCAATTCCCCACCGCAGCCAGACACTGGGCAAACACTGAGGCTGCTATGCTTGGGTCTGATAGAAATGAGAGGTAGAGTTGGGTGTCATCAGCATACTGATGACATTGAACCTCAAACCCTCTCATGATCTTACCCAAAGGCTGCATGAACACGTTGAACAGAAGAGGGGACAGAATGGATCCCTGCGGAACTCCGCACATGAGATCCCAGGGGGGATGATGTACACTCCCACAGAACCACATGCTGAGTTGTTCTGGCCAGGAAAGAGCAGAACCATTCAAGAACAGTTCCACCCACCCCAGCACAGTCCCACAGATGGGTTACCAGCATCTTGTGGTCAACAGTGTCAAACACAGCTGAAAGATTTAACAAAATCAAAAAGGTGAACCAACCTCGGTCCAACTCCTGGCACAGATCATCGACCAAGGCCACAAGCACAGTCTCAGTGCCACAGCTCGGGTGGACGCTGGACTGCGAGGAATCAAAGAAGCTGATGTGGTCCAGATGCCCCTAGTTTTAGTAACTAGAGCCCTGAAAATGAACGAATAAGCAAATGACATACATTTGCTTTCATTTGGTTTTGTCTAAAAAAATAAAAAAATTATGCAATTATACAATTTTAAAAAGAACTGTGCATGTGCAAAATGGCCAACAGGGCCATTCTGTGCATGCACTGCCCTTTTCCAAAATGATGTCAGCAGTATCACTGCCATTTTGGAAGAGGGTGCCATTTGGGAAAAGGGTGCACAAGCACAAAAAGGTTCAATGGGTTCAATTCTATGCCCTGTGCATTCATGTGGAGAAACCATCCTGGCTAGATCGCCCCTTAGGTTCCTTCATGACCCAAGGCAAGGGACTCTGCCAGACCATATAAGGAAAACCCAGTATAAGAATATGCACTCACATTAGCCCATCTGACTGACCATGCCTTACATACCTTACCGAAGAAGGAACCCTAGGTCAGATAATCTGATTGGCTACCTTGAACAGGTTCACCTGTGGCTGTGAGCCAATAGCTGAGACGCTAGTGTTGCCCTTTAAAAAGAAGGCTAGTAAATTTCCAGAGAAACAGACCTCATGGCCAGCCGGTAGCTGTGCTGGACCAACCTGCAACACCCAGCTATCTCCATCCAGCTGGGAAAGAACCGAACCCTGCAGAGCTAAGACATCCATGCTTACCATGCGGAGAAAGATACTGTCAGTAATTCCTTCTATGCAGAGAAGCATGGTTAGGGACTGTTTAGGCTTAGATGCGCTCTAAACAGGTTACCATACCTGCTTGTATTTGCTCACAAGTTCAATGCCTTTCCCTACCTTTTGTTGGTATTCTTGTAAATTGGTTAACATAGCTAGTAAAAACTATAAATCTTGTTTTCTCTAATAAAGAGTGACTGGTGTGTGTGCTGTGAAACGCTTCCCAAAACGCTTCCCAAGTTTGGCTTACGCTGGGAAAGCATTCTCTAATAAGGAGCAGGGTTTGGGCTTCCAGAGCTGCTCTTAACCCTGGAAGCTCATAGCTCTGGTGGTGGCAGCAAATCCGGAGTGTTATGGTGATGGGCATGCAGTGAGGGAGGGGGCTAGGAGTGGAACACCCCCCCACCCCTCCACTGGCCCTATTATGCCACAACGGACACGTGCAAGCAAGCCACATACATATTCATAGAGAACACACTGTGCCACGCACAACCCGCATGGGACCCACACAGATCCCGCTTAGGATTGCGGCCATTGGCCATTGTTCACATGTGCAAAGATTGAATTTTTTTTTTTTTTTTTAATGAAAAACTTAATGAAAACAAGTTAGGTTTAATGAAAAACTTAATGAAAACCTGAAAACAAATTGTTTTCTAAAACAGAAAATGAAAACAAAGAAGTGGTAAATTCTGCATACCCCTAGTGAGGACATACCACGTGCAGATGGGTCACAACCCTGGTGACATTTAATATACCTTGCATGTTTCTGTTGCTTTCTTGGGTCACAAGATTGTAATCAGGCAGGAAAAAAAAGAAACATTTTGGAGCCACTCAACACAGGCTGAGGGTAATCTCATTTTTATGATTAGGGAGTAGTACAACCTGGGCAAAAAGAATAAATTGGTGACGCTTAAGGTTGGTACTTCTGAGAAGTGATTTTAGACCATCATGGAAGTATGGCAATGTAGGATTTTAATTTTTTTTAAAAACAAACTTCCGTCTACAGCAGGCACACAAATGAATGAAGCCTGGTTTCCTTACAGGGGTGATATGAGGGACACAATGCTTCATGTAAGTTGAGGATTTTCTACTTGCAAAACATGCCATCTCTCCACTCCAAAATTTTGGAACCCTCCTTACCTTTGGGCCTTCTGCCCCTCTTCTAAATTTGGTGGATTTGACATGTAGATCAAAGAAATTAGAGGGAGACAGACAGTGATCACACAAGCAGTCAGACTAAACGCTATTTCACAATCTTCTCTTACCTAGACAGTCCATTCTCATCAGACGAGGAATAAAAGCTTTCCATCTCCTCAGAGTTCAGACCCAGTTCCGAGCCATAGCTCTGCTGTACCAACTGCCAGAATTCCTGCCTGGTCAATTTCTGAAAAACAAGCAGTATCTTGTCAGTCAAAAGCTGCAGTGGATGACTGTAAGTAAGTAAATTTATTCCGGCTTAGCCATAGGCCATTGCCTCACAAACAACATAAATACAGTGAGTATACACACAGACATAGGCCCTAAGTGGCAACTGTCGATATCGTAATGATATTAATTCCATAAAATAAATTAATTAAAATTGGACCCTAAAAACCATAAGGTTCTTAGGTCTAAAATAACTACAAGCAGCCATTTAAATCAACCCATAGGCCCACAAACTGTAGACCTACACACCTGGTCGATAGCCATAAGCTCCCTGAAGATTGATGCCCCTCTAGATGGAAAACCCAATTTTTTCCTGACAGCACCCTGGTTGGCCAAACCACGGCTTAACACAATGGGGCATTGCGGCTGAACCTGTTGCCTTACAGCCGAGGAGACACTGGAAGATAGATGGGCAGTGGGAGCCTGATCAATGGTTGGGCTGATAGTTTGAGTCCTTAAGGGGGCGTGGGATGCTGTTTCAGCAGGATTGTCCCAACGAGAGACCCTGGAAGAAAAACAGCCCACCTCGATTGGGGCCAAGACCCCCACAGCAGCAAGCCCACAACCCAGGACTGGAACAGATGAAACGACCTGATCTTCAATCTGGGTCAAATTTTGGGATCTACTGACATTAGGGGTATCCACTAGAATACCCGACTTCCTCCTGGGTGAATGAAGCAAGTCCGAATCAGAGATGCCTTCACAAAGAGCTAAGGAAGAAGGCAAGGCTGATGGGAGTAATGGGACTATTCCTCTCTTTTCGTATGATTTAGCTAAAAAAAAAAACCACAAACGAAACAAATAAACTTTAGACAAAAGTCTGTCCACTATGGCCAGTGAACAAAAATAAATGACTAACCGTAGAGCCCTGCCCCCAACTGGCAAATAAAAGAAACGAGTTATATTGAAAGGCAAAAAAGTAGAACCCAAAATGGCAGAAACATGGTGGGCAATCCAAATTTTAGAATCCCACGGGGGAAATATCCCAGATGATAGAGGGTGAACTGTGAAAATCAAGGCATCCAATGAGGGGGTAATTTCCCAACCCTCACTGGCCTTCAAGGATAAGGGCCTAGGATGGGATCTAGGATGGGATTGGCCAGACAGGGACGTAGTTTGGCACATCCGATCGACCTTCTGACAACCCAAAACAACCCTGGTCCCTCTTAGTTCATTTACAGAGTCCCAGACCCTAGACAACTGCTGCTGGATGGCCTGAAATTTACTATCGAGCCCCACAATGTGTGCCATAAGTTCGGAGAATGCTTCTGCCTGCTGGGAGCCACCGCTAACATGGGCCAGGGGCTCCTGAGTATCAGGAGTAACGGTTTCCAATTCGAAGTCAAAGTGAACCTGTGAGAGTATTTGGTGCCCCCCCCCTTATTCCCTCTGGTAAAAGAACCCGCCCCCTTTGACTGTAGGGGGTACACAGCGACATGATCACCATCCTCTTGGATTCCAGAAATATCAGCTCTTGAAATGGTTAATGAGCCAGGGGGGGCCTCCATGGATCCCCCCTTCTCTGCGATGGCTTCCCCAAATGCAGTTGTTACCCCCTGGGACTCCCCAACCTGACCTGAAGTAGAAAACTGAATTTCAGCGGGGACACATCGATTCTGAATCCCCCCGACCTAGAACCTGTGGGTTCAAAAATTTTCCTCCCTCCGGGGCCTGGATAGCTAAAGGCAGGGACTCAGCCAGTCCAGGTCGAACTTGGTGGGGGCAGATTTTATCCTCAATAAGAGAAACTCGGGGGCCCAAAGCCCGAGCTGACCCCTGAAATTTGGCAGCCATGGCTAACCATCTCTCACCTAACTGCTCAAAGGCCAAGGCACAAGTCAACAATGAAGAACCTGGGGGGACCGGCATGGGTAGAAGAGGCAGCCCAGCCCGATCACGGGACATCCCTACCTCCAACCTCCTGGGGTCCTGCAACGGGGGAGGGGGTAAAGGGCCCAACCCAGGCACCAGAGAGGCCCGTCCCTCATCACGATCTTCCAAAGAGGGATACAAAGGTACTTGCGGGGAACCATCTCGCTTAGGCCCTGAGGGTACTGATATCAAAGCAATACAGTCGGGGAGCTGTAGTTGCCTAGTCCGCATTCTAGTCAACACCCCCAACCTTCTTACCCTTCCTAGTCTTTATGGAAACTCAAGATGAAATAAGGTTTGGGAAGAGGGAGGAGAAGCCTCTTCGATCCCCCCCAGCACAAATACACAACCTTCCCCCTGGAGATCAAATAGCACAGTCTGTCTCCTGCTCCTGACCAGCGCCTAAGGCCATGCGCACAAGGGCACGCCCTTGTGCGCGCAGCCCTGATATGTGCCTCCGGCGCCGCTGGGCGGCGAGGAGCTTTTGAAGTTTCCCAGCAGCGAGGCTCCTCCCCGGTCTCAGCTGGGTCCAATGCCTGATCAGCTGGGCTCACGATGGCAATTGGGGCTTGCAAGGTCCCTCCAGAGTTGGTGTCAAGGTCCCACTATTCCCCTTCCCAAGGGAAACCAGTGCCCCACGGCAAAAGGTCAGCAAAAGCAGAAGGGGGGGTTGGGAGGAACACAACTTTGCCGGGCGGCAAGGAGCTTTTGAAGTTTCCCAGCAGCGAGGCTCCTCCCCAGTCTCAGCTGGGTCCAATGCCTGATCAGTTGGGCTCACGATGGCAATTGGGGCTTGCAAGGTCCCTCCAGAGTTGGTGTCAAGGTCCCACTATTCCCCCTCCCAAAGGAAACTGGTGCCCCACGGCAAAAGGTCAGCAAAAGCAGAAGGGGTGTTGGTAGGAACACCCAGTGGATGACTGCCTTTTCTATACATCTGTAATAATTATTTCAGATGGAACAGTGTATAGTTTTGGTTCATCTCCGATTTGCTTGAAAAGTCTCTTGACTAATTTGTGCCAGACAGTTTCATGCACCACAAAGCACTCTACTGACGGTGACACAATTTCAGAAACATATAGGAAAATCTTGGCTTTCACTTTGCAATGAGTTTCAAATCCTGTTCCTTATTAAGATACACTGCAGAACACAAACCAATATCAACTTATGTAAGTCGATCACTAGGGTTGAAAGTTTGCCATTGATTGGAAGTTGCCTACACTACTAGTCACAGACAATTTGTAAATAAAATTTCCCAGGTCATTTAGGCTAGCACTGATACCACAAGAGTATCATCTATTCCTTCCCAGTCAGCTGTTTTCAGATCAACTAGCTTCTCTGCAGAGCAGCCACAGTGATCTCTCATCACAAGAAAAGGCCTTCAAACCACATGCGAAGCAGTGCAGAGTGGTCTGTTAGTGGACAAAAACCCCAAAGCAATACCCAAACTCTGCATTCAAATCCCAGGTTCGATAAGATTCTCTCTGTAGCAGTCATCAACTCATTTCTTTTTGTGGCTCGTGTTTTCCATGGGAGTAATCATACACACCTACATCATGAGGGAGTTGCGATGATTATACTACTAATGATTTTGAAACAGTGGCTAACACTCCGAAGTCCACACACCACAAACTATCTGGTGACTTAGGACCTGCAGACCCCTGTTCAACTGGTCAGCTCTCTCTTTTTAGACATACAATTGTAAAAACAAAAATACAAGACTCAGTACAACCCTGCAGTCATAGACACATTATTTCAGACTAGAAAGCATTTAAACACAATATATAGCTAAATAAATTCACAATACGTAGAAAATAATCCCAAAGAAATGCAAAACGGAATATGCTTCCATAATGCAGGGTGCGAGTGACATAAGAGGGGGTTAATATTTCTGAGCGGAAAAGCATTGTGTGTTTCTGAAGAACATTGCTACCACCAATAATTTCTACCCAAGGCAGCAATAGTTCATGGAAACATGTTCCAAGAGTGCATTTTGAGGTGCTAATTGAGAATTCCCCCAAACTCTTAGCCTTGCCCTGGGTTATTTATGGTGAACAGGAGCAGGTTCCTATTGACATGGACAGATAATTGCTTCAGGGTTCCACCCAGAAATACCAAAGTGCTCTTTGTTTCTACTTCTCCCACTCATCCCTGTATCATTATCTATGACCATTTTTACCTGGATGTCCCACGCCCCCCCGTGGGTGTGCGCGCGGGGGGGGAGCATCCATGTAAACGGTGTGGCGGTGGGTGGGGGACGGGTGGCCACCCATGTAAACACCACAGGTGGTGGGTGGAGGTGGGTGTGCGCTACTGGTGCACACCTATCTCCACTCATCACCCACCCACGGAGCCATCTGAAAAAATGGAGGCGGCTCTGTGGGTTGAGATAGGTGGAGGTGGGTGTGTGCCCATGGGAATGGGTGCACACTCATTTCCCCACCCACTGCTGCCCATGTAAAAAGGGTCTATGGATATTTTCAGACATTATGGTACCACACTCAACCACGGTGAATCCCCCGTGGTGGTGGATGGTCCCGTAACATCTGGTTGCTCGCTGCCAGATGTTCGCCACGGTAAACCACTGGCAGGGAGCAAAATAACCACACTTTTGAGGATGATCTGAGCACCATCCCCGAAAGCGTGGTTAACTGAACCATGTTAGGAACTAGTTAGGATATCAGTGGATAGTAACGTTTGTTACTGCCGCCGATTCCGAGCTGTGGCCCAGACCCCGGGTCAGAATTGGACGCAGCGGCCGGCTTGGCTGCTGCGCCCGCCTGTCTCCAGGAGGGCGGGCGGCTAGGGGAGCATGGGGGGGCATGGCTGTGCGGCTGCATGTTCCTGAAATGCCTTTCTTAGTTCAGTACACCAAGCCATGTTCCTCCTCTATCAAATAGCCCCTCAAGATGCATTTGTTGTATACATTTCCAAGGTNGATTCCCCGCCCGAATCAGCCGGCACGTCTGCTGGACGTGACGTTTTGATTCCGGCGGGTAAGCATAAGGTGATTCTGTGATGGAGCCAATAGGTGGCCAGTCACGTCTGAAATCACCCTATGTTGCCCTTATTCCTGAAATGCCTTTCTTAGTTCAGTACACCAAGCCATGTTCCTCCTCTATCAAATAGCCCCTCAAGATGCATTTGTTGTATACATTTCCAAGGTGCGTTATTTAACAAACTATTTGTTTTTAGTATCATGAACAAGAGCATGTTACTGCTCCAGTTAATCTGTTATCCTAACTAGTGCTAACAGTCACAGGCGAAGTATCACTTGTATGATTCATCATCAGTAGTTTGTACTTGTGTTGAATTAGAAGCTCTTCAGGGCAGGTGTACTCTCTCTTACTATATATTTATACAACAGCTAGCACAGGAGGGGATTTTTTTTGGGGGGGGGGGGGGAGATTTGAATACGTTTTTATTTATACATATATAGTTTAACCTGTTACACATCATGAGCCTTCAGAATAAGGGAGAATAAATAAATAGCATAATGAGTTCTGATCTGGACTGGGACTTCTAGGAGATTACAGCCATACATCTAAATAGTTGTGGTACTTCAGTCAGGACAGGTGACTTTTCTGCTCTGTACGGAGCCTACTAGCATGATATTGTTAGCCGCCCCAAGCGGGCTGTGGCAGGAGGGGCAGGATGAAAATTCTTAATAAAATAAACGTTGGCACTCTGCTAATAACAAAAATTATAAGCAGGCAACTTTTGAGAAGTAAAGAAATGTCCTAAAAGTTCCTGTCTGCCCCCCAATACAATCATGCGCTTAGTTTCCCACTGCAGGTGTCACAAGATTAGGGAGGTAGAAGACCTTGGCTTTCTTCCCAGCTTTGTCACAGGGAGTTAATCTCTGTATGACTTTGGGTAAACCTCACATTTTCTCTGTGCCTCAGTTTCCCCATCTGTAAAATGGGCAACAATTATAGTCACATCTTTGTTAAGCACCTTCAGAACTGAAGATGAAACATGCTAGGTAAGTGCTGCTACTACATACTGGCTGCTATCAGATCCATGATACAAAAGAAGATGGATTACTGAGCAGATCCAGTGTGGCTATTCCTATGCGTGTATACACTATCAAAATGAAGAGAGACTGAATTTTGGAAGTTTTCTCAACTGACTCCCTTATCAGTATCCAGAACTAGTTTTTCCTTTCATTGCTGAAAAGTTATACCCTGTTCTCCCATCCCCCAATAAAATACTTAGAACTATTCAAGTTCTCCCCAATACTCTTAAGATGGTACAGAAAGAGTAACTCTTGTTCATAATCAAGAACAACAGATTTGAAGGGCAGTTTCCCTTGCTGAAAAGATCGTGTAGAAAAATGAGAATGAAGGCACAAAGACTTAGTGAACACAAGGAGGAGTAATACAAACAATCTCTAAAGAATCTCAGTGCTCTGCGGAAGGTAAATGAGCAATATCCAACAGAATAAAAGCAATTGAACCTCACTAATGAAATAGTGGTAAAACAAGTACCACTTACTATTTACATGAAATGGCAGCACGTGTATTATTAAAATAAGCACATTTTAAAAAGTCACTATCTATCTTGCTAGTCCAAATTGTATGCGAGAGTCAACAACGTACACAAACTGGAAGGCCACATCCAAAAAGTTTCTTGTGCGCGCGTGAGCACACACACACACACACACACACACACTTTTCTTGACCATCTTAAAAACTTCCACCAAAACAATGGACTTCAACGATACATAGAAAACCTGTTCTGCTCTAGCCACTGTTGATTTAAGGCTATTAGCAGGTTTCTGACCACATCCACTCTGTATTGATTATTCGTACTTCTTTCTGCTGTGGAAAACCTTACAGTCCCCAAAATTCATTACTTCATCAATTTCATATCGATGTTAAGGAAACTGACCACAGCAACAGGAAGGCAAGTAAGCAGCATGTGTTTCCGGATGGAAAAATGTTCTTTGCTTAGAAGCATTTAGTTTCATCCCAAAGCAGCTGAATTTTCTGAACTGCAGATGGACCTTTCATCCCACATGGCTAGCAAGCAAGTCTGAAAAAGCAGAAGAGCTGTTTCCAGCCCATACAGTTTGAATTTAATTTTGATCCAAAGTGCCTTTGTCTTCAAAAAAACGGCTCCAATACATGGTGGTACAGGTTTACAGCAAACTTTTTCTTGCAGAAGATGAACTGTGTTGCTGCTTAGAACCTGCTTTTCTGTAACTTCCTGCTCTACACTTTCAGAGCTGTTGACAAGTGGGCAGGTCTGTCTGCCTGCAGAATGGGAGGCTGTACTTCACTCCTGGCTGGTGGTTTCTAGCCGCTCCCATTTAAGGAAGCACAGGTAAGGAGTTTTGTTAAAGACACTGTTTAGGTTCCAATCACGCTATGAAGTTCCATTTTGGCATTTTGGCCAGCTGGAAACAGATGAAAGCAAACTTGTTTCAATTCCTCTAGAAACTGAAAACGTTCATTCCTGCGCTATTCTGTAAGCTTGAAGACATTAAAGGATACCCTTGAGTCTCAAGCATTGCCTCAGAGGCAGGGCTTAAAAAGTTTCAGCCTTTGCCACAATTAGCTGTGAAGCAGGTTAATCCACTGTTTGTTGCAATGAGAGAACCCTAACAACATTTCTTCACTGCTGGCAGAGATCCCTAACCAGGATTCTTCATTAACCCTTACACTGTCAGTGCATGTGCACGCACGACAACATAAGTTTTAAATGGAAAGTCAACATGTGACTGGTATACCTAAACCCCTCTGGAAGGTCCTTCGTCACTATAGATAACGGTCTTGCTCTCAGGAATGATGAAGAAATTGTTGCAATTTATTATAATCTTATATATATATATATTATTAAAAATAGCCATACAATTAAGATTACACAGGATTTTTTTATTCCAATTTTCACAAGTCTATGGATGGCATGAATTTGAAAGGTCATCAGAAATGGCTGCCAATAAAATCTTTATATGTAGGGATGGGCGAACGCGGTTCGGAAGTTCGGAGTTCAGACCGAACTCGAATAGTTCGGTCGACCGAACCGAACGTTCGAACCAAACGTTCGAACCGAACTCGAATTCGAACGTTCGGTGAGTTCGGAATTGAATTTCCATTGGTTTCAATGGAAAACACATTATCGGCTGTAACTTTTTTGTTTTTTATGCTATGTGGCTGAAATTTGGAGTGCCTCTATCTCCACTAGAACTCATTATGTGCATAAGGTTTCAGAACAATTGGATAAAGGAATCCGATTTTAGAAGCAGTTGAATTATTGTATTTTGCAATATTCTACATATACATTCTTAGCTGTTTCTTCTTTGCCTGACATCTAATGTAGGTGAAACTTGTTCAGTTTATACCCCTTCCCATATTAACTATCTTTGCCAAATTTCAGAAGGATTGGAAAAAAGGTCTTGGTGGTATAAGCAATTAACATATAAATGTATGTCTGACTATAACATCTTTGTAGTCCAACCAGTGTACATGAAATTTGGCAGGACTATATATTTCACTTTCATGATCATCTCTGCCAAATATCAGAGAGATATTATAAAGGGTCTCAATTTTATATGCCTGTACAACAAATGTAGAGAAGGGGCCTATGCCTGGGATTCTCTTATGTCACTGTGGTATAAGATCGGTTTGTGATGCAAATTGGCCAACAGAAGTGGTTCCCTTTATCAAAATCTCCTGTACATTTGCTGAAATAGCAGGAACGGTATTTGATACATTCCTGTCAAATATCCTGTAAACAGAATGGAATATCAAAATGTAACAGCTGGAAATGTATTTTCAGGTTAATGTCTTATACCCTTGGGACCCTTTATCCACTCTTTCCTAAAATTGGCAGAAATATTAAGCATATAGAGGGATGTAATATGCACAAGTTTCATGAACATTGGATGCAAGATAAAGAAGTTGTAGCCATGAATGTGTATGGAGCTTTTCTTAAAATCACAACATTCAATTGCTTCTGAAATTGGTTTCCTTTATTTAATCGTTCCGAATTTTGGTACACTTGGTGCCCTCCATTGGGGGTACAATCCCCCTACATTTCATCAAAAAGTAATAAGGAACAAAAACGTTATAGCCAGAAATATATTTTTTAGTTTTTTCCTTTTATTTCAAAAACCAAATGTCATTTTCAGTTCCCAATTGCACCGAACTAAAGACCGAACCGATCCCGACCGAACAGAATACCGAATCCAAACTCAACATTTGACCCGAACCACCGAATGGCCGAACATCCGAACCGAACAGGCGAACTGAACAGACGAACTGAACGCAGCCGAACCGAACGCAGCCGAACCGAACGGCCGAACCCGAACCGCGATCTGTTCGCCCATCCCTATTTATATGTGACCATTTTACACTAGTGGTACTCAACACTGGGACTTCAGTCTTCCTGAAGAGTCACCAACAGGGGTTGGAGAACTTGCAGTCCCATTTTTCAAACTGTACTTTATATGTTTTAGTAACAAGTTTGTAGCCTTCACGGTCACACAGATTACCGTAAATAGCATTTGCGAGCCAGTGTAGGCTAGTGGATAATATTCATTTATTCATTCAGATGTATGTGCCATCTTTCCTGTAGAGGCTCAGGGCAACTAACAATAAAAACTCCTCCCCCCCCCGAAAAAATCCAACCAACTGCTATCCCTGCCAGCCAAATGCTTTTTCAAATAAAAATGTTTTACACTGCTTCTGGAAGATGATTAGGCCGATGTTCTGGAAGACCAGGGTTCAAATCTCAACTTCGTTATGAGCTCACTGGGTGGCCTTGGGCAAGTCGCTCTCTCTCTCAGCCTCCAGTCAGGTGGGACTACCGGATCATCCGGTATCCAATACTGCCGGTATTTTGGTGTACCAGCAGTATCGGATTATTCCGGTATTATTGGGTCCGGTACCGGATCCTCCATGCCGGATTTTTTTACATTGCGGCCATTCAAATGAATGGCCACAATATATAAAAAAAAACACACAAANGGGGGGGGGACACCCCCCACCCACCCTGAATTTTAATTTTTTCCCCCTTAAATCCCCTAGTGCGCCGGGCTCCGGGCCGCCATTAGCGACCCAGAGCCAGCACCAGCAGCAGGTAAGTACCGGTACTGTAGTGATCCCTGGGGTGGGGGGTGGTTTAACACACCCCAGGGATCACCCTACCTCCCCACCCAGGGATCGCCTACCTTGAGCTCCGGGCGGCGATGGCGGCGGTTCGGAAGTTCCCCGGAAGGCCTAGTAGCATGCTGAAGCCGGCAGCCACAGCCAGCGCTGAAGCCTCCGGGCCGCCGCCCGGAGCTCAAGGTAGGCATGGCAATGGCATTAGGCAATCCCTGGGTGGGGAGGTAGGGTGATCCCTGGGGTGGGGGTGTGTGTTAAACCACCCCCCACCCCAGGGATCAGTACAGTACTGGTACTTACCTGCTGCTGGTGCTGGCTCTGGGTCGCCGGCAGCGGCCCGGAGCCCGGCGCACTAGGGGACTTAGGGGAAATTTTTTTAAAATCCAGGTTGGGCAGGGTGGGTGGGTGGTGTCCCCCCTTCCACCCGCACAATCTGAGAGGGGGAGGTTTTTGTTTTTTTCCATTGATTTCAATGGGGATACAGTTCCCCATTGAAATCAACGTAAAAGATCCGGTACCGGTAAACCGGTATTAATCCGGTAAGCCGGTTTTTTTAAATCCGGGAACCGGTAAAACCGGTACCTGGTATTTGCCCTGATGTCCCACCACTAGTCCCTATCTGTTAAACTGGAATAATAATGACCTACTTCACAGATTTTTGTGAAGATTAACTAGATAAGGATTGTAAAGCACTTTAAATGATGGAAGCACTATATAAATGATAAATAATAAAATAATGCAAACTGATGTAAGGATGCCTTCTGTAATCTACACACAGCCTAAAAACAACAACTTTAAAAGGCATGTATGATAATTTATTTATTTATTTATATTTATTAGCTGCCCCACTCATGCCTACGGCATCTCGGGGCAGCATACAATAACCAAAGATACATAAAAATACAATAAAAATACTAAAAAAAAAAGTAATAGTATATTAAAAATCTTTAAAAACCCCAAATTTATTCCCAACTACCCCACCCTCCCCTCCAAAGGCCTGGGCGTACAGCCAGGTCTTGCAGGCGTGGCAAAAAGCCAGCAGACCTGAGGCCAGGTAGGCTTCCTCCGTGAGGGAGTTCCAAAGTCGCGGCCCAGTCACCGAGAACACCCTCTCCATTGTAGCCCCCCGTTTTACATGGGGGACCGCCAAAAAGGTGCTTCCACCCGCACAATCCGAAGGGATCGCTCTGAGGCGCGGAGGGCGAGGCGGTCCCTGAGGTAAGTAAGTAAGTAAAATTTTATTGCGGCCAAGGCCAATAAGGTCCCTGAGGTATGAGGGACCGCCTTGAGATCATATTAATCTCAATCAAGATAAGGTTCCGATTCTGTGGTCACGAGGTTGGGCATATTTCCATGATACCACAACATGGGTTTTCAGCCAATGGAGCTGTGAATCTCCGAAGCATCACAAGTGGGATTGCAACCTCATATTGTTACATAGGAAGGTGATCCTAGTATATATAAACGAAGGTCTAAGTAGGATACAGACCTTTTCATGGCAATACGTTTTCATATACCATATTGAACCGGTAGAGGTCCCTTCCTTCTCTATCTTTGGAAAGAGAAAAGTCTTGCCTTCCTGGTTTTTTCAACTTGGAAACTGCAACTTTTAGTTTCTGACTGATCCAGTACTGCATCTTGGCTAGCTTCTAAACAGTGCAAATCAGGAAGGGTGAAAGACATGTTGGCCGTCAGTGGTTGTTTGAAGTGGCTCAGAAGTACTCTGTAATGGTAGACGTCAATCCAAGGGTGGATGCATTTTAATCGTGTCTTTCATTGCCACAGGGATGACTAGAATCTCTCTTGGAAAGCAGAACAGTGTCTCTACAATTAACATTACACTGGGATTTGCACTTCCAGCAGGACTAAAATCCTTTTTTCTTTTTGCGCAGTTTAGTGGCTAAAATTAACCTCCAGATGTGGCAGGTTCAGGGGACAATTTCATCTTCTATAGGATTTTTAAAATCTTTCCTTTGGACAACAAGAGAGGTTTTCTAGATAAATAAATAAATAAATAAAATATATTTTCAGCTGTTGCCCTGACAATCTCCAACGTTGTCCCCAGAAACACACCACACCAAAGCATCTCTAGGGTAAGTTATTTTTCAAGCATCACACTTAAAATATATTTCTCTTATTCACCATAACTGAGAGCAGCACTGCTCAGGTCCATCAGCTTCTGTCCCCACTCCCAATCATACAGTGGAGAGATTCAGCTTCTAGTCTTGCCACCCTGCCCTACTACCTTACACCTTTTCTAACCCATTGGTAACAAAGGAGACCAGGAGCTGGGGAAGAGTTTAAACCCAAGTAATCTGATATCTTGAACTTACAGACTTACTAAAGACAACAGCTACTCCCTCCAACACAGGTCCCATGCTTCAGAAGGTGGCCTATACTTTTGAAAGGACTCAGATCCAGTGTATACCTACCACCAATGTCAAGGATGTTCTTGGGGCTGTCAGAGCCACTTTTTGCAAACTGGATCCGTGCACATCCTGGCTGGTTAAGGCCAGCCAGGAGACGTTGGGCCGTTGCTGGCGCGGTTAGTAAAAGCCTCCCTTCGGGAGGGCAGAATGCCAAGCTGCCTCAAGGAGGTGGTGGTGCAGCCTCTGCTCAAGAAACCATCGCTTGACATTGACGCCCGCACCAGTCATCAGCCTGTCTCTAATCTTCCCTTTTTAGGGAAGGTTATTGAATGGATGTAGCTCGGCAGTTGCAGGAGCATCTGAATGGCATCAATTTCCGGATCCCTTACAGTCTGGCTTTCATTCGGGTTTTGGTACCAAGACTGTGCTTGTGACTTTGGTTGAAAACCTTTGTTGAGAATTGGATTGGGGTCGATCGACCTTGCTAATTCTATTCGATCTGTTGGCTGCTTTGGATTCCGTTGACCATGAGATGTTGATGACTCACCTGTGGGACCAGGCCGGGGTGGGCAGAATTGTTCTTGACTGGTTCTGCTCATTTCTAGCTGGAAGAACTCAGCGGGTGGTGCTCAGGGATTGCTATTCATTGGACTATTGTAGATTGGACTACTGTAAAGCGCTCTACGTGGGGCTACTGCAGCTGGTGCAGAATGCGACGGCCCATCTTCTGGTAGGACTGGGCCACCGGGGCCATATTATGCTAGTGCTCCGCTCTCTGCACTGGCTGCTGGTGGTTTTCCAGGCCCGATTCAAGGTGTTGGTTTTGGCCTAAAAAGCCCTAAACAGCCTAGGCCCTACCTATCTGCAGGACCGCTTCACCCCCTGGGTGCGATCGACCCCTGCGGTCATCTGGGGGTGCCCTGCTTGAAGTCCCCTGAGTCTTCCAGGGGGCCACGCAGGGGAGGGTGTTTTCAGTGGCTGCACCACAGCTGTGAAACTCCCTTCCGGTGGAGGCCCGGTTGGCCCCGGCTCTCCCCTCTTTCCAGAGAAGTTGGAAGACCTGGCTGTTCCACTAGGTATTTGACGGGGGAGATGGGTGAGGGGGTGGAGGGTTTTTGGGGGTATGGGGTTATTTTCTTTTCCTCCTTTTAGTTGTTTTAATGTTGTTTTACGAATTGTAAGCCACCCCGAGCTGCCTGTGGCAGGAGGGGCAGGGTAGTAAGAGTTTGAAATAATAATAAATAATAATAATCTCCCCAGGACCTCTCGTGTGGAGTCCCGCAGGGGTCCATCTTGTCACCTCTCCTGTTCAATGTGAACATGCAGTCTCTGGGTGAGGTCGTGAGAAGGTTTGATGTTCGGCATCATCAATATGCTGATGACACCCAACTCTACCTCTCGTTTTCATCTGACCCAGACCCCGGAGTCTCGGTGCTTACCCGATGCGTGGCGGCTGTAGGGGACTGGATGAGGGCGAGCAGACGGAGGCCGAATCCCGACAAGACAGGGGTCATGCTAGTGGGTAAGGCGATTGGTGTGATGTCCCCTATTGGTTCCCAAAGGTTTTAGTCTGGGAGTGCTCCTCAATGCCCGGCTCCACTTGAATGTCCAGGTGGATGCTGTGGTGAGGAGCACGTCCCACCAATTACATCTGGTGCAGTAGCTTTGGCCATATATCTCAGACTCCGACCTGGCTACCATCATCCATGCTTTCGTTACCTCGAGATTGGACTATTATAACATGCTCAATGTGGGAATACTCATGGTGACAGTCTGGAAGTTGTAGCTGGTAAGGAGGCGGGCCACCGCATTCTGTATGGGGACAGGTCGCCATGAGCACATTACACCGGTGCTCCGCTCTCTGCACTGGCTGCCTATAGTCTTCCAGGCCCGATTCAAGGTGTTTGTTTTGACCTCCAAAGCTGTAAATGGCTTGGGACCTGCCTACCTGCTGGACTGCCTTGCTCCCTGGGCCCTGGAGTGACCCCTGCGGTCAGCTGGGGACACCTTCCTGGAGGTCCCCTGGGTAGCGACTCTGGAGAGGGTGTTTTCAGTGGCTGCACTACGGCTGTGGAACTCCCTTCCGGCAGAGGCCCAGTTGGCTCCGGACCTCCCTTATTTCTGATGAAGATGCAAGACCTAGCTGTTCCACCAGGCATTTGGTGAGGGTGATGGGTGGGGTGGTAGGGGTTGATTATTCCCCCCAGTTTTAGATGAATTTTAATCTATGGTGGATTGTTTATTTATTTATTGGTCTATTTTTGTATTTGTGTTTCTTGTTAGCCGCCTCGAGCTGCTGGGAGCAGAAGAGGCGGGATATAAATATTTTAACAAAAAAACAAAACAAAACCAAGAACAAACAAATAAAAGGATCTATCAATTGCTTACTGTCCTCCAGTTACATTACAAAAGTGTAGAGAAGGACAACAAAGATGATCAAGATATGCAACAGTTTCCTTCAAGGAGAGGATCAATACACTAGGGTTATTCAACATAAACAAAGGGCAACTGATGCGGGATATGATTGGGGTGGGAACCTGGGGGTGGATTTTAGTTTGGTTGTTTTGAAAATCTAGATCTTTTTACAGTTTCAAGATTTTCAGTTTAATATTTTGAATGGGGAGGGGAACAGAACCGGGGAAAAAAAATCACCATCTCCCAGGACAGTGGGTCCAGCCCCTCCCCCCCATCCTCTGGAGCCCTTGCATGTACTTACTGAAGCTCCGCTGGCCCACCGCTGCTGTGGGGGACCTCCCAGCAGGCTCCCTTACCAGGGAGTAGTGCCAAGCTCCCCGCTACACAGCACACGTCCAATATGCTGGAGATATTCAGCTGTACCTCTCGTTTTTGACTGATCCAGGCCCTGCTGTCTCGTTGCTTCCCAATGTTTGGAGGCCATGGCGGATTGGATGCGGCAGAGCAGACTGAAGCTCAATCCTGATAAGACGAAGGTGATGGTGGTGGTTAGGGCGAGGGAGGTGCCAGCCCCTCTGGTGGGGGGGGGCGGGGTCTGCCCTCCCATAGCC
>QEPC01005447.1:6864339-6891752 GCA_003113815.1 Sphenodon punctatus
GAATCCTGGGCCCCCAAACCTGGCTGCTCGCCCTGTGGCCTCCCCCTCTCAAATTCACCCCCCAGTCCCCTCCGGCCATCCTACTGTCACCAGGGGTCAGTAGGAGACATACACACACACCCCACCCGACTTCCCTCTCTCACAGGGGTCGGGCACCCTCCCTCCACCACCAATAACCCTCCCAATGCCCCCCCTGCTTCCACCAGGGTTTGGCACTGGGACACCCCCACCAGCACCCCCCTCAAACCACCCCTCCTACACCCCTCACCCCACCTCCCTAGCCCTGACCAAAGGACCCCCACTAAAACAAAAATAAAATCTCCTCTGTAGCCCCTGCGGCCCCGAAGTGCCCCAAAGTGCCGCGCCCTTTGGCCTGCGGTTTGCGGCGGGAGCCACTGGCTGCTGGGCTTCATTCATAGCCCCAGCTACTTCCTGGTGGGGGAGGGGACAAGCCAGCTCACTCAACTGGCTTCTGTGTTCCCCCCCCACCCCCAGCACTCACAAGAGTCTTTTTCCCCTTAAGTCACCTTATTTATATACTCTCTAGCACATTACCTTGAGTTCAGGTTTTTTTTCTGTAGAATGAAATACTATCTAACTCTGGAAATCTCAGGCTCTCCTAATGAGGACCACATTTTAACAGATATCTTATTGACAGCTCCCCTATCATTGGTATTTACTGGTCTGGGAAAACAATATTTGAAAGTTATTTAGTAAATTTTAGCTGTCTTTGAACATAAATTGTCAGCTGGTTCTGGTTCCAAATTAAATCCGTGAAAACCTCAGTTCTGTGCAGAGCAGATAGCCACAGATCACAAATTAAGAACAGTTGAAGCAAAACGTCCGCAGAACTACATTTCTCCCCCAACTATTGATGGCTATTGAAGTCAAATAATTCTGAATGGGATTTTATTATATTTTTTTACATTTGGGATTGTTATTCAGTGTATTCACAAGTGAAGTATAATGTAGGTCAGAATCTGCTTCTAAAGGTCAGCTAGCCAAATTGCAACCATCCAAAAAGGGAATGCCAAAATAAACCGTATAAGAGAAGAGACAAGGGGCTTATCTCTGACTTACTGACTATAGTTTTTATATTTTCCCTTTCATGCTCACTCATGAAAGAGCATTATGCAGGAAGTGTCCTTATAAAGGAACTGTTCTTGGCAGATGGCTATTGAAGTCAAATAATTCTGAATGGGATTTAGAGGTTATGTGAAATGGCAGCTCACCTGGTGTACACAGGAGAACACTAATGAAGATATGCAACACAGGAATGTAGTTTTGAGCCAAATGACCTCAGTATATCAGTCTGTCTGTGCTTTGTAGAATCATAAGGTGGGACCTTTAGTCCAACTCTCTGCTCCAGAGAAATCCTAATTTCTTTGATTTTATTGTACTCATAGGCCATCTTCTACTACAACCAGGGCTGGACTTAGGAATTTTGCACCCCTAGGCCCTTCTCAGGCTGCTGCCCCCAAGCCAAGCCCTACCACAAGCCTCAGCCACAAGCCAAGTCCCACCCCCATGCTGCGTGTTCATGGGTGGGGGAGCCCCATGTGAACGACGCAGTGCACACACCTGCAGTGAATGGGGGTGCATACGTGTGCCTGCCTAATGCATCCCCACTCACCCCCCTCGTCCTCATGAACGGAGCAACCAGGGAAAATGGCGGTTGCTCAGTGGGTGCGGATGGGTGGGGATATGTGTGCGGACATGTGCACATCCTGCCCATGCACCGGCACATGCACGGACCTCCCACCCGGTGGAGCCATGTAAAAAGGGCCTGTGAGGAGCCACTCAAAGAAGAACAGAAGGTTGCTGCCTTGTAAATAAGGTTCTTCAAGATAGCTCCGACCATTTTCACAACCACCACTCTTCCAGCCCCACATGGAATTTTTTTCTTATATTCTTAGAAAGCGTTGGAAGGAACTATCATTCTGGAGGGGGAAGTGCTTTTTATACTACAGGAGCTCGAGACCATCATGTAGTCTATTTGAATAGGGTGAGCATGGGCAACCCAGTTGTGAGAATGTTAGGCACCATCTCGAAGAGTCTTCTTTACAAGGCAACAACCTTCTGATCACTCACATGGGGAGTTGTTTGTAAACAAACAGCTTTATCTCCCAGTCCGTGTCCTACTGTTGCTGCTGCTACTGCTGCACTACTAGCAGGCAGCGAGAAGGCAGAGGCAGGTGAGGGATGGGGACCCAGGCAGCAGGGTTCAGCTGTGGGCAGCAGACTCCAGCCATGCAGTGAGAAAAAAAAAAACCCAGAACGGGTGGTGCCACAATTGCGCCCCACCCCCCCAAAATGCTGTCCAGGGCCTGGGCCTAGGGGGCCTGGGCCTAGGGGGCCTGCCCCTAAGTCTGGACCTGGCTACAACAGTACTCTGTGAAGAGTATGAAGCTCTCCATGATAACCAATGTGGATAAGGGCCTCTCTGCCAGGAAGTTTGAACTCAAAGAATTAATACAAGGTCAATCTCTATAGAGGGAATCAGTAAGGCAAACACAAAATATCTTACAGTGGTCTCCCATCGGAAAATGTTGCTGTGGAAACAGAGCCAGTTTTCAGAGAGGTACAGGCGTCCCTGAAGGAGGATATCCTTCTGGAGGGCACAGGCATAGTCTACATAGAGACACCAAGAAAAGTGTTTTTACCTATTAACAAATTCATTCAGCAGAACTAAACATCTATAATGCCATATCATGTGTGTCTAGAAATCAAATTTAAAACTAGAGGAATTTCTTTCAGTGACCAAAGGAAACCTCTTCAAAATTAAATTCAGGTTAGGCCATATCCTGCTGGCCTCATTCTTCACATGAGCAATCCTATCAGTGTCATAAATCCCATTCTAATCCCATTGAAATCAAGGAAACGCCTGTGTGAGGTAATAAGGCAAGTAGTATCTGGCATGGGAAGAAAGTCTAAAGTTCTGAGCACCGACTAATTTTTTGAATCAAACTGCCATCTATAATAAATTGGGATTATGGAATCAGATTATATAGTCTGCCAGTCATAAATACCACAATCCACTACATTTGAGCATTCCTGGCATTTCATGCAAATCACTAATCTCTCCTGAGATCATATCAACATCTAAAAGCAAAATAAAACAAAGTTTAGCTGATATTCCCAGACAACCCGAGACCAATCAGTTCCCTACAGGCCACTTTAGCCAAAGGTGGGGGACCTTCAGTGCATTCCCCCATTGCCACCAATGAGGAAAATGCAGTGACTATAGGTCCCTGGCCCAAGGCATTTTTCAAAAAAGTTTTGGGTTACATTTTCTTCATGATTCCAGATTGTCTCTAACCCTTTGGGGAACTAATTCTGCTCTGAGCCATTCACTGATTGGTAGCTACTAATTAAAGCAAAGAGCTGTTTTTCCCTTTGCTGGTGTTGCTACTCATGGGGTAGAAAGAAATCTCTCACGGAAGCATTAAAAGTAAGATTTTCAAAAGCACACAGTGACAGCACTGACCATAAGGCTCCCATGTTAGTTCAGCTGACTATGCTGTGAGCAGAATTAGGCCATGCCAAGTGCCTTTGAAATACTGCACAAGTAACAGGTTGATTTGTTACACACTAGGGCAATTCGATTTTTAAAATATTCTTCCAGTTTGACTATACAAAACATCGGGTTTGGAGTGTTTTTTTTAGTGGCAATAAGGAATTGTGCTTGTTTAGTATAATTTTTGATGTTTTCATCTTGTGTTACAAGATGCAATTATAAACAAAAGGATAATATTTACAAATTATACAGAACGGCAATTCTATTTCTGCACCAATCTGTTGCTAAAGAAACTACCTAGACCATGTTAGTATTTTCAGATGAATGATACCTTAATACAGTTGTTGATGAGTGTTTTGTAAGCATAGGAGTCCATCTGATAAGAGCCTTTAAAATGAATGATACTTGCTTTGAGTAAGGAGTAATTGCATAGAGCAATGACTTTGCTTGCTTTTGACTGAAAAAGCCTATACTAAACAATGGACTAATCCATTATTCATTCTGATGTTAAACTATTATGTGAATCCCTGATAATCCAAGTATGGAAACTATGCTTTATGTTGTTTTATTTATTCCTTAACCATCTCAGTGCAAGCAGCAACGTAATAAACCTTGACACTTTTTTCTGTTTTACTATTAATCAAACTCCTTCTCTATAAGGAATAGTCTATTTCTAAGCCACAAAAACATTCCATGGTATAAAATATATTTTTAAGTTTCATTGATGCCAGAAAAAGGTGCAGCGATTTAAGCCAATGTCACAGGCTCTTTTGGGTGTGTTCTTTTTATATAAAATAAATTTGCAATGTCTGTGGCAAATAATCCACGTCTTAGGCCCTTTTTACATGAGACGGTATCCCTCGTGCAGCCACGGCCAGTGAGTGGGGTGGGTGGGTGCACGCTCCCGCAAAACACGCATCCCCACTCTCACACACCCTGCATTCCCCATGCATGGAGCAACCAGGGAAAAGGGGAGTTTATTCCATGCATGGGGGCATGCGCGCCTGTATGCACCACTACCCACGCTCCACGCGCGCATTCCACAGCATGGGTGCGCGCGAACACACACACACACACACACACACACACACACACACACAAACCCCCGTGGCCCATGTAAAAAGGGCCTTATAAGATCTTACTGGATTAGAGGCAGTATTTTTTATTCCAAACAAAAACCCCTGAAAAATCATGCTATTCTTATACAACAGTAATAAATATGGTACATGAGAACTAGTAAGCAGCTCTCTAAGGGCTGCAAGCAGAATTACTTGCAGTTATTGTAAATTGGGTAATCTTATGTTTCGTGGATGTGGTGAGCTACTGTCAAATGGTTGAAGGGCATGAAGGTGGAAGATGCTTTTGATTCTAAATCCTATGAATATTCATATCTAGCAGAGTGGAGAGAGAGACATTTTGGTACCTTCAAGTCACATCAAATTTATTGCCAATGTGAGAAAATAATCCTGCTGTGTGAAACAGTCTTTCTAGAATTTCAATCTACTATCTCCCCTGTGATGCAAGCCCACAGTAAGGCCTTATTCCTTTCTCTGAAATCATTATTGCCTCCTGTTGCTAATAGGGAATCTGCTTCCCCTTGAAAGGTGTCAATAGCACAAAAGGAGGGAGGCATTACCCCTAAAGAGCCTCCTTGTTCAGTGGATCTGGATGTTTGCCCCCAACATTGGAGTCTGTTGTAAGAGACTGAAAATCAGAGGGAGAAGAGCTGAGAAGAAAAAGCTTCTCAAGACATTTGCTGCTGCTAGCACAGGTAGGACAGGGAGAGAAACTGAGTACCTTATTGCTTTATATACAAAACACCTAATGTTGTTTTACAGCAGCAAGACACTGGAATGCCATGTCTTAGATGCTGACATCTTACCGACTACGAGTCTCTCCAAATCTGGCAGATGCAAGAACTGTCTCTTAAACTCTTCACTTCTGTATTTATAACTGGAACTTGAGACCTGCAATAGTAACAGGTTAAATAGGTTTATTTAACGTTATCAATTATTCACACTACAAATCAACATTGGAAATACTTACAAAAAAGAAATTCAACATAAAACCAGGAGAATATGGACGTTATCTGAATTTTCCATATTGGCCTGCTGTAAACACTGTTTCTGTGTTCTACAATACTAGGTTGAAATATCACAGCTGCTATGTACAACGCTGGAGCAGATCATGATCTTCTACTTGAATTTTTGTAACCTTCAATAATTAAACTAGTTAGCCACTTGGCCTTTTCCCATCTGCAAAAATACTGATGACTTGTAGTAATGCTTGAGAGAGGAAGGAATAAAAAATGACTGAAAGTAGGTGGGCTAGCTGCATTACTCAATATTAGGGATGGGCGAACAGATCGTGGTCCGGGTTCGGCTGTGTTCAGTTCGTCCGTTCGGTTCGGCAGTTCAGTTAGTTCGCCAGGTTTGGGTTCGGCCATTTTTTATTCTAAACAAAAAACCCTGAAAAATCATGCCGAATCGGTTTGGCCATTCGGGAAATGTTATGCGTGGGTTTTTTTGTTTTTTTATATGGTTTTTTATTGGGTTTGATATGGTTTTCTTTTGTTTTTTATTTGGTTTTTTTGTTTTTATATGTTTTTTTTAATTTATTTTATCTAATATTATATCTATCTATCTACACTAAATCTAACTGCTATTAACTATTCTAAATGCTATGAACTAAATGGATTATCTAATAAGTACACAGGCCTACTCCTACAAACACTAAAACTAAATCACTAATGCTGTCTCTATCACTAAGCTAGCTCCTACAACTACTATCCCTAACCCCCCTTCCCTCTCTATATATATGGGATGGGGGGGGAGGGAAATCACAAACACAAGGTTTCAGCTTAAGGTTTAAGTTTCATTTCAGTACAAAACTGAAATGAAACTTAAAGCAATCTAATAATCCTACTCATCGCCTGCTGTTCAGGAACAGCGACTAGCTCAGAAGGTGTTGGGAAGGGGGGAGGCAGATAGTTTCATTTCTTGCAAGCCTCTCCACCCCTGGTGCCTGGAAGTCTGCTCCTCAGTGACTAGTACTACCCCTCCCTGTCACCTTACAGTGAACCTTTTTTTGCCACCCGAACGCGATCCGAACTGTTAGGCCATTTCGCCATTCGGTATGTTCGGTATTTTCGTGTTTGGGTTCGCGTTCGGTCGTCTGAACAGGTTGAGTTCGGGCCGAACTCCGAACTTCCGAACCGCGTTCGCCCATCCCTACTCAATATGAAACTTTGGACAAAAAGTGCAAGTTATTAGACTAGCAGTATTCAAGTTCTTCAATACAGGAGAAGTGTCAACAGAAACAGCAGTAGAGAATTCCCCTTCTCACTCTAATAACATACCTCAACACTAGTCTACAGGAAGCACATTTAGGAGGTGACAGGTCAGGGTAATTCAGCCTCTAGAGTCAATGTAAGGTCGGCTGCAGACTTTCTGCTGGAGTTGCCAATAAAGTGGCATGGTGGTGACTTTGGAGATATTGATCCAGAATTCATAACTGCATTAAGAAAAACCTGTAACAATTCTACTACAGCCTACATAAAAATTTCTAATCCATTCCATTTTTCTTATGTTGTTTTTCCAACAGGATATACCAGTACTAGATGTACACCAAGCCAACTGGCTCATATACAGATACCAAGCAACATTGTGGCAGAAATGGGAAGTCATACCCCAGTGCCCTATCAATACGGTTGCTAGATCTGGTTTGAGAAACATGCCGTGACTGGTTATTGTTCATTCTGGTCAATAAATACACCAGTCAGCAGACTTTTATATATGTAGCTTTTTACAAAGAAAAAGAAGTGTACAGGGTGGCAGGCTGCCCTCATCAACTTCATTGACATTTACAAGCTATTTGACAGCCTGCACCAACATACATTATGGAACATCCTTCAAATCGTAGAAATTTCCAGTCAAATCATCATCACCATGAAGGACAAATAGAGAGATTCAAAGAGCCTTGTACGGTAAGCAACCTGATAAAGAGTGTGCGCTTCATGGGGTGAAAACAGACATGCATGTAACTCCGCTTTCATACCACTTTAATCTTAGGCATGTTGTAGGGCTGTATTGGCATCCTATGCAGCCCTGCAACACACACAAAAAATGTTAAAGCAGAGTTAAAGTTCATATCTGTTTTTACCCATTGTGGGCAGCAACAGAAAACAGGGTTGCAGTCTCTCCCCACTACTGCTTGTCATTGCCATAGCACTACAGGTACTGGCATGGCATGGGCAGATGGCAAATGTCTTGAAATCGAGCTTTGCTGATGGCGCTGCACTAAGGAGTGGCACCTATGAAAAGCTAGATACACAGAAAACCTGGCTAAAACAGCAGGCCAAGCAGAGCTCAAAATCAGTTACACCAAAACAAATATTTTTGAACTCTCACACTGAACAGCAATATCAAATCAGAAGGCAAACATGTCAAGGAAGTACAGTTGTCCAGTATCTAGGTAGCACCATGCACTTAGGTACCACCATACTAAGTAATGGAGACTTCAAAGAGGAAGTGGCATCATGGAGCTAGGAAAAGCATACACAGCTTTTACTAAATTTGACAAACTATAGAAATCAAAACAGATGGCATTAGAAGAAAGTTAAGGATTTTCAACTCAGCATAGTTTCAGTACTAACATCTGCAAGAACTGGGGCCTACCAAAAGGTTAGCCAGAAAG
Source organism: Sphenodon punctatus (assembly GCA_003113815.1). Classification (NCBI taxonomy): domain Eukaryota; kingdom Metazoa; phylum Chordata; class Lepidosauria; order Sphenodontia; family Sphenodontidae; genus Sphenodon; species Sphenodon punctatus. The sequence continues at coordinate 6,872,552 of QEPC01005447.1, forward strand.
ACTTAAAATCACCAGAGAGCTCCCAGAAGTCACTAGCCAGCAGCTCATCTCCATCAGAATCAGAAGGAAACACTGGTTGTGGCACTTACTCCAGATGCCAGCACGCAGAGTTCCAGGCGAAAGTGTAAAGTGGAAATCAACAGGTGTGAAAAACCACTCATTCTACTTTCCTTACTATCTCAACAACACTGTAGATCAGACAGAGGTAGCAACAAATGACAGAAAGGGACAAGACTGGTTTCTGTCCTGTGCACCAATACCAGTGCATGAAGGCTTAATCTATATGCACACAGGTTTCCAGAACCACCTACTGAGTGGAAAGTATGCAGAACCATTTCTGACTATTTGACCAAAACACACCATCATAAACCCTTAGTCTATTTCCCATGCACTATCACAAAGGCGGCCAAATCTTCTGGACACCACCTTATTATGAACTTTGTATGTTCAAAATGAATTCTAGCCAAAAATTAGCTAACATTACTTTCAGCAAACCAGTTATAGCGATGAACAAAATCTATTAGCTTATTAATAATGTAAGTAGTGCCATACTGGCTCAGACCAATGGTCCATTGAGCCCAGCATCCTGTCTCCAACAGTGGTCAATCTCAGTCGCTTGGGAGAAGTACCCAACAGGTCACAAAGCGGCAATCCATTCCCTGCTGTTCACTCCCAGCTCCCGACAGTAAGAGGTTACATCCCCAACCTACTTGGTTAATAGCGGTTTAAACTTTTTTACACTTAATACTAACATAAGGAATGAACTAACTAATACTAACGTAAGGAATCACCTTTGAAAGGTGAGAGGGGTGCACTGCTTTCAAACAAGATGATTAGAGGTAACATCTAGGGAGTTGAGAGAGAGGCTTCTCAAGTACATGCAGAATAATGTGTGACTAAGCAACAATGAGAATCAAAACCCTAGAGAATCCTTAGAATCTAAACACTACGTAAGTTGCATCTCTTGGGTATTAAGCCTGTTATCTCTATATTCCTCACCTTAAAGTCCTTTGCGGGCATATAAAATGTCTTTTTCCATCCACTGAACAAAAGTCAACAAAAAAAATCTATCTTGTTTATTGCAGACTGAGCTGCCCATCCTTGTGGGGATAATGTGTCAGTCCAGTGCAATTACAGAAGGAATTCAGAATAGCAAAGCTTCAAATTATCCTTTTCTTGCTTTGTGTGACCTCCTATTCCTAGGACTGGTATTAAGTGTTGATTTTCCAACTACACCAATCTTCTTAAACAAATTGGGTAGGAAGACAAAGAAAACATAGTATCTGTTTGGCACAATCTGAGTATCTATACAATTAAAAGGAAAACAAGCTTAAAGTATTTCAACTAAGTAGGTACTGCGCCTCATTTCCAAATTGTCACATTGTCCTTTGTTCTGGAAAATCAAATATAATATATGCAGACATTTACTATGGGCTAGAGCCCTGCAGAGGTTCAAATGTCAGGCCTGAGTCCAGAGACTACATGAGGACAAACTCATGACTGGCCTGACGCAGTCAGACTCCAGGTACTCGTATTCACTCCATTTTCCACACTGGTGGCAATAGAGAAAAACACAGTAAACATAGGTCCTCGACTATGGGTGTTTTTAAACGAGTGCCACAGGAGAGGGGGGTTTGTGACCCGAGTGGCACGGTGTGTGGGGAGCACTTTAAATGAGCGGATCCCAGAATGGCTGTCTCATCTGTGAATTACAGACCACACAAGATTAACAGGAAACGGACCACAAATTTCAGAAAATTACGAGTCCATAAAGAAGTTAACACAGTTTATTATTTTTTTACAACTAACAACAAGTAGTTCTGAGCAACAGGCATCCAAACTAATGAAGCCTGGTTTCCTATGGATGTGTTTTCCAGCTCTCTGTCTGGTTAACTAATTATATAAACATTTTCTTTTGTCTCTGACCATGGTCATAAGAAGACATGGAAGACACAATGGATTTTAAATTAATGAAGTTGTATTCCTGTGCTCAGACTGATTTTCAGAAACCCCCATTCTAAAATGTTGACTTTTGAGGGGGGGGGGGGGCAACACAATGTAAATTATTTTAATCTCTATTTTAATGTGTATATATTTTTTGGTTATATTTTTAGTATTTTGTAAGCCACCCTGAGTCGCTTGATGCAAGAGGGGCGGGGTTGAAATACAACTATAAATAAAATTTAAAAATATATTTAGCCTCTGCCAAGTTTGGTTGACCTTGGCATGAGGGAACCAAATGGAGCATTCCATCCTCAATGCAAGTCAATGAGATTTTTCATTAGAAAAGGGGCCACATCTCTCCTCCTGGTGCACCTATTATGATACAGTGGTTCCCTACTTGGCATCTTCTACCCCTCTATCAACTTTGGTTGAAATCCACTTGTAGGATCAAAGGTTATTTAGAGAGGAACATATACACAGATAGGGTGAATGCATAAGACTTCTTGTCAAGGAGGCCAGAATAAAAACAACACTGTAGCTACAAAATGACATTTTATTGCCCATTACTGAAATGCAGTTAGATATTCCCAGCAGTTTGCAAATATAATATCAATAGGATCAAACAAAGTTAACCAATAACCAGCATTACAAAACGAAGCATGAGGAAAGACTACTTACTTCTCTGGTAACTTTAGAAACAAACTAGCCCAGGTGTTTGTCATATTCTCCTATTTTAAAGACCACAAGACAGGAGATTCAGAAACAGGATCCCATTAGTGACCCCAGCTCTATTTCTTTGCATTATTATAAAGGTAAAATAAATTGTACCATTGTGTAATTAATTTAACACACTATTTAGCAGATTAAAAGGGATACATTTTCCTTGCTGTTCTTCCACTTAGTGACAGTAGGCTACCATTTACGTAAAATATGACAAGGTTATTATCAGATATGCCATGCTTTATGTAGAAAGCAATATTCAAAAGAAACATAAATCAGAAAAATATGCATGTATGTCAACCAGTCATGTTTGGTGTCATTTTAATCCTTACCAAGCAAAGTACAATGATACAAGATCAGCGAGTTGTAAATGTCAGAATTATAAAACATTATATAACTAAAGTTATGAATATGAATGATACAGGCAGGATTTTATTTTGTTTTTAAAGCGATAAAGCTGTTGTGCTTTTTCATTTGCTAAAACTAGTTACAAGATTCTAAAGTCTTCCTCTGTTAGATACAGGGGCGTGATTACCCAAATAAGTGTTCTATAGTCGGGGAACATCCAAAATTTATTCACCCTCTCCGTGGCCATGGTCCTAATTTCCCTGTATATTCCCACCTGGGAACTCTTCTGCCACTATCCTCACCCACACCAGAATCTCCTGCTCCTTACACTATCTTCTTTCTTCTTTTCCCCTCCTCTGTGCCTGAAGTCCCTTCCTGCGCATGCACACTGCGCTCCCTTCCTCCTAGTCTTCAAATCCCTCCAAAAATCCTACCTTTTCCAGCAGGCTTTCCTCAGCTCCCCACCTCCATGGATTGCTCATTTATGTTTCTCCTTATACCATCTTAACCTCCAGAATCCCACTCCTCTTCTAAGTAAACTAAGCATGTACACAGTGCACCTGCAACTTCTCATATTCTTGAATGCATCTGTCTCTTCCTGTGCTCCTCTCCCCCTTATCTTCTTCCCCTCCTTTGTCAGTCCTCGATTATAAAAATTGGGGTTGGACAAAGTTCCTAAGCCAAAGAGCTGCACATCATCTTCATATGGCCAAGAGCCGCCATCAAATGTTACTTTACCCTTCACGCACTCACACATGGACAAGTAACACACAGTCTCAGAGCCTCACTCACACATACCCACTCACTCTCCTGGGGCCACTGCCTCCTACTGCTTCTGTTTGCCCCACCTCAGTGCACCCCTCATTCGCTGCTCACCTCTCCTGCCTCCACCACCCACCAGCATGGGCTACCCAGTGCTGAGCACTCACCTTTCAGCACTAATGTAAGCACCCAGGGCTGGGCAGCCCTTGAAGCGGCGGCGGCAAGTACATGGAAGAGGCAAGTTATCCAGTGCTAGGCGGTGTATGTGAAAGAGGCAGAAGTAAGAAAAGCTACATGGACACCGTGACTTCAGGCAGCCATTTCTTCCGAGAGCTGCAGTAGAAGTACCGGTGTGGTGTCAGATATTGCTTACTGTCAATTTTCCACCTCTGTTACAAGCACTCTGGGCAGGAACCCGTCTCAAGTTATGAATGTTTAGAGCCAGGCACGTTGCAGGCACTATATAAAAAACAACCTCCTAGCTTGGTGTGGTTGGACTAATGCATATTCTTGCAAGAATAAGTAGACACACTCTGGGTTGTAAGAGCAGAAGCCTGTAAAGATTACAAGTGGGGAAACCAAGTCACGGCTGTGTAGTAGGTGGTGTAGTAGGTGGTTTAATAAGGGTGTACTCCAGTCCCTATTGGCCAATCATGCTATCTAGGTAAATGGAACGGTTTAATGACATGTTTACTTATAATCCCTGTTTGCATCTTGTAGGCATTGTAGTAATGTCTATAAAACACAAATAAATCTGTAAGCCTCTCAAGCAATTAAGAGGCAATAGGGCTTCCATACAGCAAATTCCGCAAGCATATTTATAGCATGAAGCATATGAATATTCCACACTTACTTTTTGTAATTTTACGCATCTGCATAAGAGCATAACCGAGCATCCCGTCTCAGACAGTGGCCAATCTCTCTCTTGGGAGAAGGACCCAACAGGTCACAATGGAACAACACTCCCTGTTATTCCAGCCCCCAACAGTAAGAGGTTATGTTCCCAAACCCCATTTGGTTAATAGCCATCAATGGACCTATCCTCCAAGAACATATTTTTAAATGTTTTATTGTTAAATCTTTTGTGTTGTTCGTTGCCCCGAGCTGCCTTTGGGCAGGAAGGGTGGGATACAAGTTTTAAATAAAAAAATAAATATTAATTATTATTATTATTAACATTTATATAGCGCAAGCAATGTATCTGGCACTTTACAAAGAATAAGACAGACATGGTCCCTGCCTGAGAGCTTACAATCTAAACACAGGGGGAGGAGAGATAAAACTAGCTACACTACCAGCCATTACCACTTTCTCCAGCAGTAAGTTCCACAAGTTAATTGTGTGCTGAGTGAAAAAATACTCTCTTTTTTGTTTTAAATCTACTACCAGTTAGGCTATTTTCAAATGGCTTACAGCGCCTCTGCAGCCCATGGGGGATGGGTGGAGGCGGTGGCAGCAGCAGGTGGGCAGCCCGTCCCACAGATGCCCACTCACCTCCACCCAACTTCACACACGGAGCATCCGCCATTAGTGCCCGTTGCTCCATGTGTGGGTGATGGGTGAAGGTGGGTGGAGCGCGTGAGCGTGCATGCACACACACCCCACGGCGATCCCATGGATGCCCCTCCCCTCCACATGGGAGAGGGGGAGGGGGTCTGTGCAAAAAGGGCCTTAATTTCATAGTGTCCCCTTGTTCTAGTACTCAGAGAGGATAAATAACTGCTCCCTATTTACGTGTTCCACACCACTCATGATTTTATAAACTTTTATAAGTCCTATTAAGCACAGATTAAACAATTTACAAATCAGGGCCTAAAATGGACCGGGGGGGGGGGGGGGGGGGGGCGGTAGAAGAGCATCTATCTATCTATTCAAATATTTTCCTTTTGTCATTAGAGTTGCAATGCCCCAAAGCAGGATGGATCTATTATGTAGTGTCTGACATTTTGTATTCTTCTCTGGATTTTATTTTACAGACATAATAAATATAGCCATGAAAACATTAGAAAATTAGGAAGATGTCATTAGTGAAGTCACATGCTTAACGCACTGCATTATGTTTCATGGCCTTACCACCACTTCTTGAAAACTGCTCAGGGCATCATCTTAGGTTCCCTGCTTCATGTCATTCCTCACTCAACGGCCTGAGCTATCTTTCATTATGGACAGGAGCAAAAGTTCTCTCCCCCCCTCAAGTTACAGTTCGCTTCCAGATAAATAAGATTTGGGCCAGCCTCATCTCTTAGTTTTCACCCCATCAGCAGTGCAACTGCATCACTGTAGAAGGATATATAATGCAATGCTGAAGTCAGCCTGCAGGATGGAAAACTGAATGAGCTTGAGTAGATTGGGACAAAGAGAGAGCAGGAAAAGAGACCGGAAATGCACCATTTCTGGAGGGAGAGCATTAAGTGAAATTTCCAGATACTGACAAGCAGTAAAATCCAATAAAGTTAGGTTAGAACAGGACTTTGTTCATCCCAACAAAAAATTATATACAATCTGTAACTCACCTAAAGGCCATATTCAAAGATCAGTGCTTTTCTTGTGAATTTAAGTGAAGAATGAGTTTCCTCCTGTTCACATTTCTCTTACTTCCTGTCTATCAGCAGTAAAACAATAGCCTCCATGAGATAGTTAGCCAACGTCTAAACTTCAGGTGGTATTTCTTATACATTATTTCCATTTTTCTAAACGTTGCTCATGACAGACTTCTGCACAGGCTTAAATTTGCAAGCCTCACTCATCCTGAGCCTGCTGGGGGGAAATAAAAATAAAGTCCAGCCTGCCTCAAGCCCCAAACCTATTTTGTGAGATTAGTGGGCAAAGTTTCCTAATCCCGAGAGCCACATCCATTTACCACAATGGGGCCAAAGAGCCACATGTGGCTCTAGAGCCACAGTTTGCCCACTTCTGGATTAGTGGAAAGCTGGCATGACCTGAAGATGATATGGTTGTAGATAGTTGGCTAGAGTTCAAAGCCAGGCCAGGCCTGACCTAATCTGTTTTTTGTGTCTGGTTATCAGGCTCAGAGCAAGTAGACTCAGCTTCTTCACTTTAACCAGGAGTCTGTCCAAACCCAGTCTAAGGGCCTGCCTAGCCTGTGCAGGGCCCTCATTCATGCTATTTTTTATCAAGGTATACAGGTTTCACTGTGTTTTACCAGATCAAGATAAAAGACAGTGACTGGCATGGCAGGCATCCTCTACAAATCAATGTTTACCAAGTTTTTGATACCAGAGACCAGTCTGCAGCTTCCCAATATTTGGTAATACATTTAAAATAGATGTAAGCCACAACAGCGGAACCACTACTGCTGATAACAGGGTAAAAAAAAAATCTTTTGGAGGAGCAGAATGGGAGAAGAAAAGGAGAGAGGTTCATAAGATTAAAAAGGAACAAAAGACAAGGAAGAGAGGAAGGGAAATAAAGGACACGAAGAGCTAGGGTAACCCCTTGGAGAGAGTGCAGAGAAGCAAGAAACAGAAATTGGGAGGGGTTTTTTCCTAGGGTATGACAAGGGGGTAGGGAGAGATATACACAGGCAGGAAAGAGGGTAGTACGGATGGGAAACAAAAAGGGGTGTGTTAAGGTATTTAGGGAAAGGAGACTCTGTGTAAGTGCCCAATTATTTTTTATAAGATGTAAGGTTAATTTTAAAAATCCAGAAAACAGGGTTAGGGTACACTGAAATTCCAACAGGAAGATACCCAGCTGCTCCCCACTACTGGGGTTGGTGCACTGTGTCAGGAAGGAAGAAATGAGGATTGGGGTATGCAGCTTGCTGACTAGGATAATGGAAAGGCTGACAAGAATCCGTGCTTGTGAGGGAGCCAGGCTGAGTGCTCGGAGTTAGGAAATGTTGAAGTATATTAGCGGAACAGAAACCTACTGTCAATGTCAGAACCCTACCAAGTCTAGAGATAGTGTATTCCTGAGCAAGAGAACCACATTCCCCAAGACAGACTTCCTCCTCTTTACAGGGACCAGTCTTGAGTATCAGCAACCAGCAGCTGTCTGCAGACTGGCATTGAGATACACAGCTCTATCCAACGAACTTTAATTCTGTCTTGGATAGACCAAGCTGCACGGGAGCAAAGAAGAGCTTCTTCTCTGCATCTCAAATTATTATTAGCACCGGCATACCTGGCACTGTACAATCATTAGACAGACACAGGTCCCTACCCTCTGGAAGAGCTTGCAATCTAGGAGAGACATGGGAGGGGAGACAAAGGAGAGACAGGAATACATTAATGAATTAAAGAAGTCACAGGTGAATGTGCTTCATTCATTTAGTTTTAGAGAAGGAAACCTTGAGAAAAATCAATGAGCAGACCAAGGGGATGAGGAGCCAATTCATTCCTTGGCCTCTCTGCAGAGACAAATGGCTAAAGGAGCCAACTGACAGGAGATGAATGAGACTGTCAACCTGTTTCACATAGGTCAGGGCAATGCACAGTAGTGATGACTGTCAGTCACTAGCAACTTGGGCAATTTCAAATTTGATAATCTGTAGATGAAAGTTGTCTCCCCCTCTCAACAAGGAACTTCTTTCCTCTCAGATGTATAGTTGGATGGTACAGAATCAACCTTTTCAGACTGTGTGTAAAATAGCCTACTGCCAATCAACTGATTCAACTACCCACATGAAATACTGTACTCCTTATCAAATAAGAATGGAGCATTATTTAGGTTTCCTCTAAGGAACCTCCTGGCCACAGAAGGATATGGAAAGGGCAGTTCACTAGAAAGATGCAGGTAATGAAAGATAGGCAAGTATATAAAGAGTCATGGCAAGAAAAGCTTTTAAAAGCCAAGCCCATGTTTTACTTACATTCGTTTTCTGCTCCTCTTCATTCACCCTAAACTGCTCTGGAGAGGATAGTCTCCTAACCACAGGGCAGTCTTCCAGCAGGCCATTAGCAGACACTGGTCTGTGCATTAGTGTCATTGTGTCCCCTTCTTTGGCCCAGCCCCCCTTTTATTTGCAGAGGCTGAAGGAGAAAGAAATTTTGAAAAAGTTCAGATTAACTGTACAGAAAGAATAGGAGAATGATGTCAGGCAATCTTGTGTGTTTATCAGGTATGACATTTCCAGGATCCACATTATTTCTGCTTTAGGCCATAGCACTGAAAATTTCTAGAATATAGTTATTCAAATACAACGTAACCATTTAAAAATATTCTGACAAGTAAAAATGTAGTATGCTTTCCCTCACCATGTACAAGAGAGCCCATATTCACCAGATGAAAATGTTATTGGTTAAATAACTCCCACTTGCATGATAGAACAAGGAAAAACCATGCAATACACATACCTTCAATAACTCCAATCCACATCTAAAGCTTTCACAGATTAAATACTTTTACACCAAGTTTACTGAATACTTGATACCAACTTCTTTTTTTAAAAAAAACACAAAAAACCCCACCCCCAGCCAATATACAGTGAGCCTCAAGAGTGAACGAGAGATTGATAGTATTAGCTTAAAAGGCCAGACATAGTGTAGGCAGAGATTTTGTTGAAGCTGTCCCACATATTGTCCTACCAAAGTACTGAAGCCCTAATCATAGCACTTCATGCCAGCCTGGGCCTGGATTTTCCACACAGCTCTCTACTGATGTAGGTTAGTCGTTCACAGCCACTAGCAAACCCAGCTATTCCACTCCTGTGTTTTTAAACGAGAGGTTACCACACATGGCCACCGAGAAGCCACTCATCTGATCACCCGCCTGAAGGTGGTGCTCCTGTGAGCCACTCAGCACCCACTCATGACCACTTACTGCGCACTGCTCAAAAATCGGGAGTGTCCCATGTGGGGCAAGCAAAAAAAAAAGTGTGACAACAGGCACACACGCATCCCCTGCCCGCATGCCCTGAGGCAGCCACCCATGCCAGCAGACAGGTCCCCCTCTCACAGGCACTGTGGGTGGGGGACACGGTCTTTGCAAGTCAGAGGAACTGGCCACGAGTACTGGGGAGCCTGGCTCCCCGGCACTCATGCCCTGGACATGTCAGTTTCAAAGGCCAGCCTGGCGAACCTCCCCCTCCCCCATGGTCCGTGGCAGGGGAGCGCGAGGCAGCTGGGAGCCACCTGTTAGAATCCCTCCCCACACACTCCGCCCAAGTGACTACTCCGCAGCTGTACCACTCAGCGGCCACAGACCCTCTCAGTGCTTACTTAGTCTGCTTGCAGTCCTATGTCCTCTGAGAAAAGATTTGGGAGGAGATGTTGGTGTACTGTTGGCAAGAGTCAGAAACAAGCACACCACATTAACAAATTCATCTCACCTCTTAGTTCTCACCTCAGTGGGGCTGGAACTCTGTAGAGGCACAGAAGCTATACATTGTCACTCCTCTTCCACCCAAAAGGGATTACAAACCTGTGGCAGTAAGCAATAATAGTGCTTCTTTGAAGTTCTTAAGAGTCTTGCTCTGCATGATGTCAATTTTATTTTCTTTGAAAAAGTTATCGCTGTTGAGAAAACCTCAAAAATGTGAGTGAAGTGTAATTGATGCACAGATGTTTTGTGAAAGCTCGAAAGAACAGCATGGAGATGTGTAGCTGCCCAACTCATCTCAGCAAGGGAGTTAATTTAGATGGCCTCATGATGGCAAAAAAATGCTGACAAATGATTTCATTCCTCAGGCAAGAAAGGAGAGGGAGGTCAAAGAGTTGGACAGTTTACTGCGAGAGATCTCTCATTTGGATGACAAATGGGTGATACCACCATTTTCCATGCTGCCGACACTAAACTAAATCCAAAGCAAAAGAATCTAGCAAAGTCCATGGACATAGGGCTTTTTTAAACAAGATGCGTCCACACATTGCCCCCCCCACCGTCCATGCATCCAACTGCTTGTGTTAGTGACAGTGGTGTGTGGGGAAGCGCACTCCTGTGACTCACACAACAGCCACTGATAGCCACGCACAGAGCACTCCTGAAAAATCTGGAGTACCCCATGTGGCTGTCTTCATGGACGGGGCAGTCATGCTGGGAGATGTGCGGGCACCCCACAACCACACTATTCAGGGGCCACGTCCTCCCCCCGCCCTCCTGTGGCGCTCATTTAAAAACACCCATAGGTCAGGGACCCGTGTTTACTGGATTTTCTCTATTGCCACCAATGTGGAAAACGGAGCGAATATGGAACCCTGGACATAGTGAAAGCCCACTGAAGGAGCAGTCAAGCTCAAGGAGTTTAACAGAGTCATACAACAGACAAAAGTCTATCTACTGAGAGTGGCTCCTCATTTTGGTAACTCATGAAGGTAAAACTTACTTTGTGGCCAGAATTTAGAAACGCAACACTTCTAAGATTACCCTCTTTCACCACTCCACCAATCTTTATCAAGCAGTGCTATGCTACATTTTATTAATACAGTTATAACACAGCTTGGTTTCCTCAACATAGAAAGCCAAACCATGGTAAAACAAGGACTCAAGATACTTTAATGTTTAAGTACACTACTTAAAAAGTCAAATGCTTAATGTTACAGCTAGAGAAGTACAGCTCTGTTTCTTAACAGACCAGGACACAGGTTGCTAAACACAAGCAATGCACGCTTGTTAACTTGGGTGGGTTTTATTTCCCAGTCAATACTGATGGCGTTTATGCTTATATCTAAACCCAGTAACACTACTGGGATTTAAGGATTTACTTACCCATTCCCCCTCCATAAGAAACACACCCTATTAAATAATGTACACACTCAAAATACACGAGGAAGTTAATTTTATATAAATAAATACCAAGTCCTACTAGAAATAGATTATTGATAACAGAGCTATCACTATTAATTAATTCCTCCTGTTTTTAAACACATACCTTTCCCCCTTTAAATATTAATGTTTGGACAAAAATGCCTCCTGCTTGGTCAAAACTAATTTTTAAAAAAGGTTTGTTTTTTAAACAGTTAAAAAAACATCCTCATCTCTTTTTTAAAAAGAAAATATTCAGGTATTTGTACAGCAATAACTCAAGAAAAAAGTTTTCAAACATGGCACATCTTTTGACTTTTAAGAGGAATATAAGATTTGCTCAGTCTCCAATACTGGTCAAGATATAAAGTTAGATACTAGGGAAAACCCCCACAATGCACATATTCTATATATCTGAAAGACCACCTTCTCCCATATGCTCCATTGCTATTCTTAAAAGGTCAGCCAAGAAGGACCTCTTGCAAGTTCTGTTGGTCTGCCAAATTCCTACAAGGGCACAGAGAGAGAGAGCATTAGTGGCTGCTCTGCAACTTCTGATGTCTTCCAGAGGTGATGCAAGACCGTAAGAATATTGGCCAGGCATTTTGGCAGACAGAGTTTTGAAGGGATTTTTATACTGTGATGAATGTTATGTTTTGTTTTATTAAACATTCACTTTTTTTTACATGGTTTTATATACTGCTACCCAGTCTGAGCCCTCATGATAGGGCAGGATAAAACTCTAAACTAAGTACATTTTAATTTCCTTACAGAATTAAGTACAGCTTTATTCATACAAGCCTGTTAGACTAACTGGACCATTCCAAGTCCTCTCTATTTCATGAAGAGCCTTCCCTATAGTCCCCTTTCACCTCCCCACCCCCTTTTCTCCTGAGACAGCAATGGATGAGACTCATCAGAGATAGCAATACTCAGCTGATCAGAGCCAGGGGTTAGTGCATTTGGAAGCACACAACTCCATGACCTACATGCTTGATTTTCAATGTGTAACCTAATCAGAATGTGTGCAAGTGTGTGCCCAGCAACTTCCCTGAAAATATACTCATACATAAAAACAAAGTCTGGAGGCCCAAAAGCACAGGTATGTTTTAAAGAGTGCAATGAGCCAGCTTACGCTCAAAACTCTCCTACCTGGTATATCCAGCCCCAGAAATCTACTACTGTCATGGAGAGGATGCGTCTGCCTGCAGTGCCCACTCTCCAGGCAGCTGGAAAAAAAAGAATCCTGATGAGACCATTTACTAACATTTTGGTGTTCCTGGCCACAGCAACTCCCCATCACAGCTTAAAAGCTGAGCTACAAGAAGAACAGTAAGTAGAGTTCTTAAGTGCTGCACACTAACTACACTGGACTAGAGGCAGGGGGTCTGTTTCACTTTTTGGGGGGTTAGACACCTCAGGAAGGATCCCCTCCTCCCTGGAGCTCAACTGATAATGATACACCAGAAAAAATAGTATCCGGCTCCCTCTCCTTCAGCTGTACAGCCAGACAAGACTAAGGTAGCAATGTTAGAAGATCTGAATACATGCATGGGGCAGATCTATTGCATAAAATGGAGTCATATTTACATAGTTACTTAGCTGACCTTAGGCTACACCTCACGATCATCTTGGATGTCTATTTATATGGGGTTTGGTAATATCAATACAGCTGGGCCACCACATGTATTTTGTAAAGGTCAGTTAGTTAGATCATAAAAACCGGCTCTACCAGATAAACAACAGGCAACCTCAAACCAAAACTTTCTCCTCTCACCAAAACACACAACATGAAATCCTTGTTCATTAGTGCTCAGAAAGGGCTGGGGATGGAAATGCAATAGCCCTAACTCATATTTCAAGTCTCTCCCTCCTTTGTCTCGCGGAGTGTAAGCCCCTGGGGGTAGGAACCTATCTAACTATTGATTGTACAGCACCAGGTACACGGCTGGTGCTAAATAAATAATAAAGAAACTTTACTCATACGTAGAGTCAACAATTGCTTTTCATCTTTTTAGAAGAAAGCTGTGAAGCATGTGAAAATTATCTCAGCTGCTAACTCTGGCAATGCCAGGATACCAGCATGACTCAGTTATGCCATGAGACAGAAAGCCAAGCATAAAGAATGAGAGTTATAAAGACAGTTTGATGGTGCTTCCTGTTGGTGACATAACCATGAATGGGAATGACTTCGCTCCCAGACTCCAACATTTATAGCAAATAATCACCAAGGCTAATTAATGCCTAGTTTACTACCTTGAAGGTGCTTCTATTTTTAGAAGCACCCTCTAAAAATAGAGGGTGTCTCTCCCACTGTCCCCTCTCCCTGTCTCCCCCTCCTTGTCTTTTAGATTGTAAGCCACAGGCAGGGACCGCGTCTATTTCTATGTTCTGTAAAGCACCAGGTCACACTACTGACACTATATAAATGTTTATTATAATAAATAAATAAATAAATAAATAAATAAAAATAGATATTTAAACTTTAGATGAAAAAAGAAAAGCTATAAAACCCCAGGTGGGTTGTGAAACTGCTAGAGAAAAATACTCAGAGCTGTGTAGTTGCTCTCAAATTGGCAGTGTTATTTTGTACAACCTCGGTGCTTGAAGCAAGTTGTTACTAGCCCAATTGGTTTGGGAAACTAAGGGCACTGTCACACAAGACACTCTCCATCCACTATACATGTTGCAGGGCTGCAGTGTTGCCCTATGGGTGCCCTGTAACATGTATAGTGGGTGGATATTGGATGGAGAGTATCTTGTGTGAAAATGCCCAAAGTAACACAACATTACTGGATACAGGTCTACTGGGGGGAAAAAATTCTTTATCCAGCCTGATTGAACACGAAGTTATCAACCTTGCCAGTCTTTTAAATTCACAGTCTAGGAGCAATGCAGCCAAGTATGGAGACCGAGGAGGGTGGGGTGGGGGCTGATTCAAATAAGCAGTTCCAATTTTGTGGACTTTTCTGTGATATCAGAATGGATTTTGATTTTCCAGTCAGAAATGACTTTTCGTTTATTTTGTTCGGTCCAAGTTCTGATTGGTGGTCTGTGTATTCTAAAGTTGGAAAAGGACTTGGCTGTATGCGGGCTGTCTTCCTCTCCCTGAATCTAGCTGATTGAGGATTGGAACCATCTGCTTTTCCCTTCAGGTACAGCCTTCATAAGGGCATCAAGCTGCACGGAGGCAGCAGTCATCAGGTGGTGGCCAAAGGGCAGTGGGTCATGTGGCCAAGGCCATGAAGTTCTGCTGTCCTGAAAGAGCTGCCATCTTATAGCTGCTGTTTTTAGCCCTTCCTTCTATTAACACCTTTGGTTTTTTGGCATCGTATTTGTATAAGGAAGGGTTTGTCTTTTACGGGGCTATTTCGGGTAGAAAGAGTGAGAAGGATGGGGGGTAATTTGGGCAGACTCGTTTGGGTGAGAGACGGTAGAGTAGGAAGGGGTCAGGTTGTGTAGTTTTATAATTTAGCCATGGCCCCTCTGAAGGGGGCGGGGGTACTAGGCTGGGGAAGGGAATTCATCCAAGTGAGGGATTGTATGGTAGAGAACGTATATGTACTTTTAAATTGGTTTGTGTTTTAAATGGGATTTGGGCTGCAAATGGTTTGGTGGGGGTAGGATATATCCATGACCCCTCTCTGAGAGGGCGGGGTATGGGTTTGTGGGGTGGGTGCTCTCCTGGGTGAGAGACGGGGGAGTGCCTGGGGGGTTGGGAACTCCCTTGTGTGAGAGGCAATGGGTCGGATGGGAAGAGTGGTGGGTTGTGTGTGCATGTATGTTTTATTGTTTCAATTACTATAAGTTGTTGGGGGGGGGGGGGGTTTTATTTAATATGTTTTACTTTTTTTTTTTCAATTGTTGTAAGCCACCCAGGCTGGGTATAAGTCAAAAGCAAACAACAACAACATTGAAAGGAAACAATGGGTGTTTTTAGATGAGCAAGGCTCGAGGAGGGATCTGTGGCCAAAGTGGAACAGATGCTGAACACTCACGCACACGGAGGAGTGATTCTAATGGGCAGCTCCCAGGGTGGCCATTGCACCAACTCAGGAAGCCTCCACGCACTCCCACCACCATGGACCGGCTATGCAAACAATTCATAGGGGCTGCAGTTTCCCCTCCCCTTCAGCCGGCAACAACCCCTACCTCAATCCCCGCCCAACTGCCTGCCCTCTGCCTTGACAACAGCCCTGGATACCATGGAAACAGCTGCAGCAGACAGTAACTCCTTCCTGCTCAAGATCACAGGAGCCGCTGGCACTCCTGTCCTGGCCAACAACAGAGGCACATACTGGGCGGGACATACAGGACACCACTGCTGTCCTGGAACTCCCTCCCTGGATACATTTGTTCTCCTCCCTCCCAACTTTCAAATCCCTCCTGAAAACCTACCCTCTTCCATTCGGTTTCCTCCAGTTCGTCATGAGCGAAACTGCATCCTCTTCCCCACTCGCTCAGCATCTCTCGGAGTCCCCCATAACCAAAGTTAAGCAGATGCACCTGCAGCCTCTCAACCTCATGAATGTATTCTTGTCTCTCCCGATGTTTACTTCTCTCGTCTCCCCCGTACTTGTCTTTCTTGGATTGTAAGCCCCTTGGGGTAGGGACTTGTCTAGAACTATTGACTGTACAATGCCAGGTACATTGCTGGCACTATATACAACAACAACAAAATAGTTACTTTTAAGTTAATAACTTAAAACATCAGTTCTAACTACCAAGGTTAGTGCTAAGTGTTTACATAACCAGACTCTTACATTGTAAGCTCTTCAAAGCAGGGGATATAATTGTACAATGCTGTATGAACTTATAATATTATTTAAATTATGGTACTATTAAGCATACTTAAGACATGCTTTTACAATATTTTTGGCAGTATCATGCGGACAAATGTAACTTATTGCCTGCAGTATGAACAATTAAGTTCATCCCCCAACACAATATATTCTGGGCACAGAGAAGGGGCAGTGCATGAACGACTCAGGATGGTCAGGTGCCTCCCTACCTCCCAGTGTCCCTACTGAACCGCCCCTGCAAAGGCACCCCTGCCTCTCCCACATCCCAATTCACAGCCAAGCTGACTGCTGCAGTTTCTCACTGGCAGCATATGCGCAAAGCCAGCTGCAACTCAGGTAGGGGGGGGGGGGGGGGGGAGATGGAGAAAAGGGCAGGTCTAACATGACAGAGCCAGTTACTGCCTACTGTGCTTCTGCCCTTGGGGCAGGAGAGCCAGCTCCAGGTTCAGAAAAACAAGTGGAGGGATTGGAGGCAGGGTCTGGGAGACTCTCCCTGCAGCTCCCAATGCAGGGAGCCTGCCACTCAAGGCAGCATTGAGGCTCTGATTCACAATGCGCCAAGGCCAATATCAACACAGCGAAAACAGGAGGGAGCGTGGTGTCTTTCTGGCTGTTGATGGGAAGCCACACCTCCCTCCCTGTGGCGGCGCCTGCGCAGCAGAGCCCCGCACGGGACTTGGTGGGCGGAGCCAGAAAAGCACGCGCGAGGCGCACGGCAGTTGGGCGCCAGATCAGCAAGGAGGCAGGCGCACCTGCCTTCTCTCCTGCAGAGCTAGCTGCGTAGGAAGGCCTACGCAGCAGGACAGAGCCTGAGGGTCCGACCGGAGACCCAGAGACTGAACCCCACAGCGGGGATAAGGACTTGGGTGATACACCCACTGTATATAGTTGATACTCTGCCGGGTAAATAAACAGAGTTGAAGAAGCTCGTGGTCTGTGAGTACTTGGGCTAGTAGTCCACAGCCCCTCGTGCCGTAGGCCCCCAGGGGTCTAGTCAGGGAGAACCCCCCACCAGAGCCCCACCTGGGGAGCCAGGCATTACACTCCCCAGAGATCCAACATGGCGTCTGGAGGAGTAAGGAGCGGCACATCTGTAACTGGCGAGTCCTACTACTACTATCCCCCCACTCACCCCATTTTTGCCTCTCCCCTCACACCTCCCCCATTTCTGCCTCACTGTCTTCCTTCCCCAACCCCTGTTTGTCCCCCTCTCTGTCTATTTCCTCCCCCCTCCCTCAGGTGTGGGTGTTCATTTATTATTTTAAGCATTGCTGTGGAAGTATGTGGATCTGGGCCCAGTTTTTGTTTGTTTTTAAAAGAAACTGCTTGGTATGTGGGGGTTTTTTTGTTGTTTTTTTTAAATCTTTGCTGGAGGAGTTTTAAGAGGGAATTTGTTTTGTTTGGGGGTTGCTTTATAGGCTTGGGCTCCACTTAAATTTTTAATACTTGAGACTGGCTTCAGGGGTTAAACTAGAGACTGACTGCAGGGGCTCCACTTACAGTTTTAAAACTTGAGACTGTGCCTCTGTTAGGCAATGGACGGCTTTAAATATGTGCAATTTATATAAATTGCTAATTCTATGTTCATTTAGATGTATGCATGCAAATTGGGGGTGGGGCCTTGGATTTCCTACTTAGCCATTTTCAAATCTGTGGCCCCACCCACCAACCACATAGCCTAAAGGTCCACCAGCTACCATGGACACAGAGACTAGGAAAGTTTCATGTTGTTAAGGAGACTGAAACCTCAGAGCTAAGAACTGCCCACATGCATAAAAGGTGGAGAATTTGCATACATAAGTGACCAGTTTCTTCTAGTTAAACATGATAATAATATACATCAATATCATTTACAACTCCTCTCCAGAATTTACAGGACCAATTATTCACTACTAACCTACCATTCATTAAATATTCCAAAATATTCTTTGCTTTTAAAGTGAATTTGGTACTCTATATAAAAGACTGAAATTAGAGACATCTCCATCCATCTAGACTGTCACACCACAGACAGGCATCCTACCATGCCAGTTGCATCACAAACCTGATCTCTTAGCACAGTAGCACCAGTGAAAAAGGGTGTATAATTGAAAACTCAGGTGGGAGTATTTTAAGATTTATTGCCATGTCTTGGGGCTGTCAGAGCCACTTTTTGCGAACTGGACCCGTGCCCGTCCTGGCTGGTTAAGGCCAGCCAGGAGACGTTAGGGTAATTGGTGGTACGGGTGGTCAATGCCTCCTTCAGGAGGGCAGGGTGCCAAGCGGCCTCTGCTCAAAAAACCATTGTTTGACACGGACACCCTCGCCAGTTATCGTCCAGTCTCTAATCTTCCCTTTCTAGGGAAGATTATTGAATGGGTTGTGGCTTGGCAGTTGTGGGAGCATCTGAATGGTGTCAGTTTTCTAGATCCCTCGCAGTCTGGCTTTCATCCAGGTTTTGGTACCTTTGTGGTTTTGATTGACGACCTTTGCCGAGAATTGAACCAGGGTCGATTGACCCTGTTAATTCTATTAGATCAGTCGGCCGCACTGTCAGCACGTGCCCCCCCCCACGTCGGCGCGCGCCCTCCCCAGGCCGAGCACCCCAGAACGACAGGCCCGCTGACACGAAGCCGGGCCCGCCTTGGGGGCTTGGCAGGGGACGCAGGTGCGGCGCTGGACAAACGAAGGGGCGGGGCCTCGTAGCAGGGGAGCGTGCCTCTGACCACGCCCCCTGCGTTTCCAAAGCAGCATCAGCTGAGGCAGCAGGGTGGTTGGGCCCCGCCCAGGGAACTAGAGGCAGCAAACAAGGAAACTATAAAAGGTACCGGCGGGGCCTGACTCCCCCGCCGGTAATCATTCTTGAGAAGCTGGCCCCCTTGCCTTGGAGTTCTGTGTCAGAGTGGAGAAGTGTGATAAGCGCTTGGTCCCTGTGTTCCCCT
>QEPC01005447.1:6901126-6921687 GCA_003113815.1 Sphenodon punctatus
GCTCTGGGTGCGGCAGCCTCTGCAGCTGTAGGATCCAGGCCCCAATTAATGTATTCCGAGCAGGGCCCAGCCGATCCACGATGGGCCTTGCCCTACCCCAGGATCCCGCAGTCCGCCCAGGCTTTAACCAGTCAGGGGGGTGCTGCGGGGACAGCCCTTGCACGGGGCTGGGCCAGGGAGCCTCTTCCTTCCTTTTTTCAGCAAGAGCAACAGGCGGGGACAGCAGTGCTGCAGGGACAGGGCGACGGAGATCTGAGCCAGCGAATGGACCGCATGGAAAGGGCTCTTCAAGCATTAATAGATCAGCGTGCCCACACATCGGGAACCCAGCAGGCGATGCAGACCGTCTAGCTTACCCCGGATACAGGTAATGCCCCCACCCCCAGGGGAGGGGCAGGCAGGCCCAATGGAGGGAATCTGTTGCAGCCCCCTGTAATGGGTAGCACGGGTGACGAGAGGCCAGCATCAGGGAGCTTACAGGGTTACGGGGCACGGGGGGGGAACGCAGCAGCTTGTGTGGTGGGGTGGGAATTGGGTCCCAGTGACATACCCACCACTCCTTTCTACGATGGGCAAGGGGGCAAGCGGACCAGCCGGGGGGGTGCTCCCCCATGGGGGCACGCCGAACTCGTCCTCCCTTGCCAGGCAGGCCCTGCAAATATGGGCACCAGCACCTGTCCCACAGCCACCCCTACTGAGTACAGTGTTTCCTACCCCACCAGCAACAGTGGTCACACAGTGCCCCCCGCCCGAGGGCGGGGGCTACTCTTCAGTCTCGGACCCAATAGGGGGCCATTTGCTGCCAGTAACAAAGGAGAGGATATGGCGGGGGGAGTACATTGATTTGTTTGCCCTCCTGTTTAGTGATCAGATTCTGTATCCCACTGAACAGGACGACAAGAAAGAAAAGGAGCGCTTCAAGCGCCCCAAGGCGGACCGGAACTGGTCCAATTGGACTGCTGCTTTCTCCATTTACATGGGAGTTTTGATCCAGGCATACCCCACACGAGCCGCGGACTTGCTAAAGTACTCCGACATCGCGCGACGTGCTTACGAGGCCCGGCCAGCGGGCGCATGGCTGCGGTACGATGAGGCTCTCCGCCACAGAGCAGTGTATACGCCCGTCCTAAGGTGGGATTTGCATGCGCACGACCTCCGGTTGAATTGCATGAGTGGGGCGGGGAATGTGCCCAGGTCAGATAGTGGCCATTTACTGGCAAAGGGGGGGGGGGCGTCTTCGGCAACGGAGTCCTTTCGTGACGAAGGCAAGAAAGGAACGGAGCCTTCCACGGGCATGTGTTGGGAATTTGATTGGTCCGGGCGATGTTCTCAAGCAACCTGTAAGTTCCGACACACTTGTCCCAACCGTGCCGGACACCATGCTGCCTCGGCCTGCCCCAAGGGAAAGGGTTCGGGTAAAAGAAAACAGTTCCCCGGTGGGCAGGGCAAGGGAGGCACCAATGGAAGGGGCTCATCCCCATCCAGCAAGGACACCAACTCCGGTTAGGGTAACAGAGCTCGCAAAAGCCCTCCAGTCCTACCCGGACCAACTGGAAGCCGAGTTCATAACAACAGGTTTTCGTGAAGGTTTTCGGATCCCCGCTACTGAAGTTCACCAGCACCGGTTGTGCCCGAATTTGAAATCTGTAGCGGGGATGGAGGAGATAGTGTGAACCAAAATTCAGAAAGAAAGGTCCGAAGGAAGGGTGGCGGGCCCATTCCCTGTTCCACCATTTCCTGACATGGTTGTATCCCCCTTAGGCGTCGTGCCAAAGAAGGCCCCAGGTGAATTTTATTTAATCCACCATTTGTCATACCCCTGGGGGGGTTCGGTCAACAATGCGATCCCCAAGGACCTCTCCTCAGTCAGATATGCATCGTTTGACTCGGTGGTAACCCTAGTGAAGTCATTTGGTCCCCATGCAGTACTTGGGAAGTGTGACATCAAGTCTGCTTTTCGCTTGCTCCCTGTGCACCCCGACAGTTTCCCGCTACTCGGTTTTCACTTCCAGGGAGGATACTATTACGACAAGGCCATGCCAATGGGGTGCTCGATCTCATGCTCAGTTTTCAAGCGTTTCAGCACCTTACTGGAATGGATAGTAAAACAGCGGTCTGGAAAAAGAGGAATCATAAAATATTTAGATGATTTCTTATTCATTGGTCAGGCCGATACAAGCGAATGCATTGACTTGATGCGTATTTTTCAGGAAGTAGCAGAGAACTTGGGTATCCCCTTAGCCCATGAGAAGACAGAAGGACCTGCCACCAGGTTAACTTACCTGGGAATAGAACTGGATACTGAGCAAGCGGTGTCTCGCCTGCCCAGGGATAAGTTAGTGTCATTAAGAGAGAAGATTTCAAATTGCCTGGCGGCTAGCAAAACCACGGTCCGGCACCTGCAATCGGTTGTAGGGAGCCTTAACTTTGCTTGCCGGGTAGTGGCACCGGGTCGGGCTTTCTTGTCCCGCCTCTACGCAAGGTTCGCCGGCAACCCGCCCCCCCACCATCACATCAGGGTCAACAGGGAAATGAAAGAAGATCTCCAGACCTGGGCCACCTTCCTGGAACGTTTTAACGGTACCAGTTTTTGGAGGGAGCAGCTTCTATTGGAAGCGGAGCTACAGGTCCACTCTGATGCGGCTGGCGGGGCGGGCTTTGGGTTGATCTTCAATGACAGATGGGTGGCGGCCCCCTGGCCGAATGATTGGATAGAACAGGGCATCACCAGGGACCTCACCTTTTTGGAATTCTTTCCAATAGTGGTGGCGGTACATCTATGGCCAAACCAGCTGGCAAATCAATCTGTTTTGTTCTGGTGTGACAACCAAGCCGTTGTACACATAATCAACACGCAGTCTTCAAGGTCTCCAAGAGTGATGAAGTTAGTGAGGGTTTTCGTGCTCACTTGTTTGGAATTTAACATCCTGTTCCACGCCAGGCACGTGCCGGGTCTGGACAACAGTGTAGCTGACGCCCTTTCTCGCTTCCAGATGGATCGTTTCCGTCTGCTGGCGCCCCGGGCTCGGGCGAACCCAGATCCGCTGCCGCCGTTGGTGTGGAACCTTGGGTTGTAGAGCTGCACAACGCCGTTCTGGGATCCCTGGCACCCCGAACCAGGACAGCTTACAACAGGGCTTTCAGGGAATTTCAGAACTTCCAGAGAGAGCAGGGCTGGCTTCAGGGTTTCCCAATACCAGAACAGCAAATGTTACAATTTGCCATGGCCTTGCGGCGCCGAGGTTCGGCCCCGAGCACGATAGCTGGGAAACTTTCGGCCCTGGCCTTCGCAAGCAACCTTGCAGGTCACCCTCCACCCGACCGAGGGTTTTTTGCCAGGCGATTACTTGAGAGCTGGCAGCGGGAGGGGGGTAGGACTCAAGATCAGCGGGCCCCAATTACGTTGCAGTTGTTATTGGATATGTGTAGGGGGCTCCCCCATGTTTGTTATGACCATTGTGAAGTTACAATGTTTAATGCATTATTCAAGTTAGCCTTCTTCGGGGCTTTTCGAGTGAGTGAACTGGTAGCTGACTCAGCCAGAGACACGTCAGGTAGGGCTCTCCAGTACAATGACATCAGGATCAGCCCGATGTCAATGGCAGTGAAAATTCAGCGGTCCAAAACGGACCAGAGAGGGAGAGGGCAAGAAGTTAGACTGAACCGCGCAACAACAGACGAATTGTGCCCGGTTAAGGCTACGGAAGGGTATATGGTAGTTCGTGGGTCGGCTGCAGGCCCCCTCTTTAGGCACGCCACTGGGCTCCACGTAACCAGATACCAATTCACCGCAGTTATGCGGAAGGCCCTCATATATCTGGGATTTTCCCCATCTGCCTACGGCACACACTCTTTCCGGATAGGGGCAGCAAGCTTTGCTGCAGATAATGGTATGCCTGAACAAGGCATTAAGGAATTGGGGCGTTGGAGATCTGGGGCGTTCCGAACATATGTCCGGTAAGCCCCCCCCCCTCCCCCCCACCCCCTGTGGGAGTCCCTAATTTGTTATCTCATTCCAACAGGTTCACTCCCAAGGCCGCGGAAGAGGGTGTGGATTGTCGGGCACAGCCTGGTCCGATGGGCGGGCAAGGCCGCCAGGCAGACCGGATGGGGATCGCAACTGGGTCTGGCGACGCAGGCACAGATTCAGTGGAAGGGTCGTAGCGGGATGAGGTGGCACCAGCTTCTGCCGGCAGTCCACGCTGCTGCCACAGAACCTTCGCCTGATGTCATTGTAATTCATCTTGGGGAGAATGACATCCCGCAGCTGAAAGGTGTCCAATTAATCAAGAACGTCAAATCTGATCTGTGGGAAGTTATGAAGCTCTTCCCTGGTGTATGCCTCCTCTGGACCAATATGGTGGAGCGATTAGATTGGGGTCACGGGGTACACCCCCGCAAAATTGACAAAACTAGGAAAACAGTTAATAGGGATATAGTGAAGTGGCTCACCAGTTTGGGAGGAGCGTATGTGGACACAAGGGTGTTGACACACAAGAAGCCTGAGTTGTACAGGCGAGATGGTGTGCACCTGTCCCCTCAAGGGAATGATCTATACCTTGGTGCCTTAAAGTCGGCTTTAGTTCACTCACTAGAAAGAATTGAGGGTTAGGTGGGGGCAGGGTCCGTCCGGGTAAACCCAGCGAACCCTTAGTGGCAGGGGTCCAGTACTGTGAGTTAGAGTAGTTAGAAGGAGCATAATCTAGGAGTCATCTCTGTAAGAGATGGGGAGGCCCACCTGCCGGAAAGCAGGGGAAGGCAAGCGGCTGGGCAGCCTCCCTGGGAGGGGTGTCGTGCGACGATGGCAGGGGCAAGTATGGCCCCCCATCGGCAGGCATCATTCTCCTTACTCACAATGAGAAGGGATCCCCTCACGGCCTGTGGTGCCGCTTGGAGGGGAGATGTGTGATCATCATTTGGGGGGCATTCGAGGGTACATCGAAGCCACCCCTGGTTCAGGTTTTGGTACATTTTCGTTAAATGTTAAAGTTAAGTACTGGACCCGCATCGCTCTAGGCGATTTACATCCTACCTTAATTGGTATGTTAATTTGAAATAAAGAGTGCGGCCGTTTATAACCCAATAAAGTCATCCTGTCTCCTTCGGTGCGTCGGCAATTGGGTGTCATCAGCATATTGATGACACTGAACTCCAGAGCGCCACACAACCTTGTCCAATGGCTGCATATACATGTTGAACAAGAGAGGGACAAGATGGAACCCTGCGGGACTCCACGTGAGAAGTCCCGGGGAAATGTTCCCTGAGTGCCACTCGCTGAGTTCTTCCGGCCAGGAACAAGCGGAACCATTCAAGAACAGCTCCACCTATCCTCGCTCAGTCCCGCAGGTGAGTCACCAACAACGCGTGGTCAATGGTATCAAAAGCAGCTGACAGATCTAACAAAAACAGGGTCGAACGACCATGGTCCAATTCACAACAGAGGGCCAAGACGACCAAGGCCAAAAGTGCACTCTCTGTGCCATAGCCTGGATGAAAGCCAGACTGAGAAGGATCTAGAAAACGGAGTTGGTCCAGATGCTCCTATAGTTGCCGAGTCACTACCCATTCAATAACCTTCCTTAGGAAGGGAAGGCTAGAGAGGCTGATAACTGGCGAGGGAGTCAGTGTCCAAAGATGTTTTTTTGATCAGGAGCCAGACCACTGCCTCCTTGATGCAGCTCACCACCCTGCACTCCCGAAGGGAGGCACTTACCACCCCAGCCAGCAATGGGGCCTGCAATGCACCTAGCGCTGTACAATCATAATACCCCAAGAGGCTTACAATCTAGAAAAGACAAGGGAGGAAGACAAGAGAGAGGGGAACATAGGGAGAAACAGGGATACATTCATGAAGTTGAGAAGTCGCAGGTGCACATGCTTAACTTAGTTGCAAGGGAGAAGGGGTGTTGAGCTGCAGCACAACATCAGCGAGCAGTCTGAGAAGGTGAGTAGTTAAGGAAGGCCCAGTGGAAGAGGTAGGAGGGTTTTTTTAGGAGGGATTTGAAAGCTGGGGGGGAGGGAGCTGATAAAATGCACTCAGGGAGGGAATTTCAGGCATGGGTGGCAGCATGGAAGAAGGTGCAAAAACATTTCTGGGAGCCAAAGGCAGTTTGGGTGAAAGGAGGAAGAGCGAAGCTCCCAGGTGTGGATATAGCAGGAAACAAGTGCAGAAAGATAGGAAGGGCAAGCCATGAAAAGACCTGAAGGCAAAGACAAGGTGTTTGTACTGAACGCATTCTGGTAGCAGGAGCCAATGGAGAGGGATAAGGCTGAGCAAAGTGACAGGCAAGGCGGATGATTTTGGCAGCAAAATACTGAACTAAATCAGAGATGCAGGCTGAGAGCTGGGGATGCCAATAAAGAGGAGGTTGCACTAGTCAAAGCAAGAGAGGACTAGAGTAGAGCCTAGAGTTTTAGAAGAGGAAAACAGTAAGAAAGGACTTATTGGTGGTTTAAAGGAGAGGGAGGAGTCAAAGAGGAACCCACATACACAGGAGAAAAACTAACTGCTTCTTCCTGTCATCTCAGGACACACTGTATATCTATGAAGGGAGTATTCCCAGGTTAACCATAAACCAGATAGGAATCTAACCCATGGGTTTTGGCAGTTTAAGTCTACTGGGTTTTGATGTTACAAATCATGTTCCTGGTCAGCCCATGTCAGCTTCCTTTAGGACACAAACACATTCCTTTCTGAATACCAGTTCTTTCCTCAAATTAGTGTCCCTCATCTGCTCTTCCACTTAG
The DNA here is from genome assembly GCA_003113815.1 of Sphenodon punctatus. Classification (NCBI taxonomy): domain Eukaryota; kingdom Metazoa; phylum Chordata; class Lepidosauria; order Sphenodontia; family Sphenodontidae; genus Sphenodon; species Sphenodon punctatus. Next base: position 6,907,874 of record QEPC01005447.1, read on the forward strand.
GGTGTTTAGGTAACACGAGTAGTTCAAACTACACTTTGTTTTACATTTATTTTTTCAATGAAACAGCTAATATCCAAACTAAAGAATTAAAAAGGACAGTACAGCATATTGCAGGAGTCCATCAGATTTTGATTTGAGCCCTACAGAAAGAATGGGCTCCCATAAGTCCTCTAGAACCCAAAGACATCCTCATGGGAGTGGGAAGAGTTTCCCATGCTGTAGGCAGGACTAGGGGGGCACAAAACTACAATTGAAAGGAGGTGCTTACTGCACCACAAATTGGGACCTGTTCTCCAGGGGTGGGAGCAATCCTACACTTTGCCCCCAATCAATTCCTGGCTGAGACTGGGTGTAGGATTATTCAGGAGGGAAATCTTTGTAGGCAGACCGAGGTGGGATAATTTTCTTTTTAAAAAATACGGGAGTGGGTTGTCGGCAGCAACAGAACTGAATTTTCAGCCCTAGAATTATCAGTTCCTTGTGGGACTTTCATTTTGATCATCTGTAGTGCTCTAGAAAGAACAGATCCCCTAAAATCATGGCTGCTATGCTGAATTTGCTCCATATTTTGTTTAAAAGAAACCTAGATAACCAAGGACCCAAAATATGCATATGGGAGGGTAGGGAAAGTCATGAACATAGAATCAAGCAACATTATCAGAGCTAAAAGGTGCCTGCTGGCTGCTTCCTTAGAATGAGTGTTAGAGGACAGCTGTGGATGATGGAAGTGAAGATGAAAAGCGGAGCTAAGTAGGGGTGTGCATGTCATTATCCCAATAACGAAAACAATAACGAAAAAACAAAACGACATTTTGTTTTTGAAATAAAGGGGGGGAAATGGAAAAACGTATTTCCGGCTATAACATTTTTATTTTTTTATTCAATTCTGATGAAACTTGGGGGGATTGTACCCCCAGTGGATGGCCACTGTGTGCCAATTTTCAAAACAATTAGATAAAGGAAACCAAGTTGTAGAAGCAATTGAATTATGATTTTAAGAAAAGCTCCATACACATGAATGGCTACAACTTCTTTATCTTCCATTCAGTTTGCATCTTCCATTCAATTTGCATGAGCTTTGTGATTATTATGTCCCGCCACAAGCTTAACACACCTGCCAGTGTTCAGAAGGATTGGATGAAAGATCCTGATGGTATAAGACATTAACTTAAAAATACATTTCCAGCTGTAACATTTGTCTATTCCATCCTGTTTACACGGTATTTGGCAGGAACCTATCGCATACCTTCCCTGTCATCTCTGCCAAACTACAGGACAATTTGATAAAGGGACCCAATTTTATAAGCAATTGAAGTTGTCCCCTTGAAGAACATTATTCAGATAAAAAGCAGCACATACAGTGCCAGTCAGAGGCAGGCACCTAGCATGGCAGGGGGAGAGAGGCTGTAGGAGGAAGGATGTGGAGCAACATAAAAGACTGACAGACACATTCACTGGTCAATTACTGCATGCTTCCAGCTTTACAGGACCAATCGGTGGTGGCTTCAAGGTGGGCTTAGGGGGCCGTCCCATAACTGGGACTTTGGGGATCGCATCCCAGCAATCAGGAGACATAGTTTACACATCCAGGCTGGCCAATTATCATCACAATCACATCCTGCAGCACTGTGACAGAGGAAATAAGAGAATCTCTATTGGCTCTTTCCTAAACAGATGCTTCTGACTTCCCAGTAAAAAGTAGGGGAGAGATGTTGGGATGGTCACAGCACAGAACCAGCATATTTATTTGACATTTCTGTTGGCCAATTGGCATCACAAACAGCTCTAATACCAGCCACCCCGAGCTGTTTGCAGGAGGGGCGGGATATAAATATATTAAATAAATAAATAAAAATTATACCACAGTGACTCGTAAGAGAATCCCTGGCATGGGCTCCTTCTCCTGCTGTGCAGGCATATAAAATTGGAACCCTTTAGTACATCTTTCTGATATTTGGCAGAGATGATTGTGAAAGTGCGATATAGATCCCAGTCAAATTTCATGTATACTGGTTGGACTACAAATATGTTACAGTCAGACATACATTTATATGTTAATTGCTTATACCACCAGGACCCTTTATCCAATCCTTCTGAAAGTTGTCAGGGATAGTAAATATGGGAAGGGGTATAAAATGTGCCAAGTTTCAGCTACATTAAATGTGAGGCAAAGAAGTTACAGCTAAGAACGTATATGAAGAGATTTTTGCAAAATAATATACTTCAACTGCTTCTAAAATTGGATTCCTTTATCCAATCGTTTTGGAATTTGGTACACAATATCTTACGTTGGAGGTATAATCCCTCCAAGTATCAGCCAAATATAGTCAAAAACATAAAAGCTACAGCCAAACATGTGTTTTCCATTGAAACCAATGGAAAAGAAAAACGAAAGCAAAAACGAAAACGACAATTTGATATTTGTGAAAACGAAAAGGACAGATTTAAATAACAAAAACAGAAAATGAAAACAAATGACATGGGCCCCTGGTGCGCACCTCTAGAGCTAATGGGTGGAGTACAACAATGATTCTGAATAAGCTTCATTAGTCTCTGTTTTTAGACAAGCACCTTCCCACCCATTATCCACCCATCACGCATGTTTTGGGGCTGCATGGGGCACCAATGCGGCCCTGCAACATGCATGTTGGGTAGGTAATGAGTGTGGAAGTGATGGTTAAAAACACCCATTGCTTACCTTTTTCTTTCTTTCTAGGATTTGTGTTGATGAAACATGCAAGCTATCAATTTTCACACTACCAGTCTGATTCAAAGTGTTCTGCTAGCATAAGCCCACTGAAGTAAATGTTCTATGCATATTGAATTTTTGGGAGGTAGGGATGGAGGGGAATATACCTCAGTCTTGAGCCAAACCATTCCAACAATTTGTATTGCCAGAAAACTCCCCACTACTTATCACTGAAATTTTTTGTTTTGCCTAAAGGATTCTACTTATCCAAGTTGTTGATAATACCTATGAGTATCATTAATATTTTATAGAACACTGTAAATGATCTGATGCCAATAAAATGCTATACTAAAGAGAATATAAAAATATTTTTATAACACTTCTGCTGACAGCCAAAACCATCCCAAAGTAGTTTGTAAACAGAAGAAGTCATGATCATTTAGGTCTTGCTTCAGAATAGGCTTACCTCTATCAAAAAGGTATGTATATGTCCCGACTCTCAAATCTCCTCAACATACAGTGTAGGACAATCTCAGGTGTTTGTTTTTAAAACCTAGTTTAGAATTTTCTATTCGCAGTAGTTGCTAATGACACATCATTAATACAAGAAGGAACACACACATCTGCCGCAGTTCTCTGCTTATGTGTCTGCTTTCCCACCGGGATGTAAGTAACACACTTGGAACAATCCATTTATTTATTTTTTTAAAAGAACAGGGGAAGCTTTTTGCTACTAGCGGTTTGCAACCGTAACGTTCTGTATTTCTACAATCAAGCCATGGATGTAAAAGGTTTAGAGGGAGAAAAAATTAGAACCTTGATCTTTAGTAAGTTTAAGCCTCCTATCACTAAAACACCAAACAAACAATTCCCTTCTGGTTTTACACAGAATTCAAACATTTTTTTAAAAATAGAACTTTGTTCCCTCTGGCAACACCTGGAAAAAACAAACAAAGCTATGAACCTAAAAGCTGCCTGTGGCAGGAGGAGCAGGGTAGCAAAATTCTAAAAATAAAAATAAAAAGAGAGGAAAAGCATAATAATACAACATTAGACTCTCCATCCAGAGCCTTGTCCCACTACATTTCTCCTACAACTCTAGATCATTAGTGCAGCTCCACTAGCAATAGCCCTAGTGTACACAGCATGCAAGCATTTTCACCAGTCTTGTCTTAGCTGGCTCTGAACGGTTAAAAGACACCAGTGAAAATATCAGTGTCATGTCTACTGGCTGTTGGCAGGGCCAGTTATAGATAAATGCAAACTGTGCAAATGCATGGGGGTCATGTGCTGTGGAGTCCATGAATTAGCAATGACATCATCAGCGTGAAGCACTGGCATAAAACCCACGTGTACATGCTTCAAATATGGGGGGCCCAAAGCCAAAACTAATTTGACATTGCAAATTAAGATATTCTGTTCTAGAAACAAAATAGCCATTTTCATATTTATTAGTTACAAAATGTCAGTCATCCATAACTTTGTTATTGATAACTTCATTATCCATAATTTTGTTAACAGATTTTTCCTTCATTGTTCATAATTGCCATTAGGTACTTCATTTACTTTGTTATTTAGAATTCGTTATTCACTACTTTGGTATTTGATATTCCGTAAGTTCAGAACGATCTCCTGCTTTATATCATGCAGATAGTTAATCAATTTTTTTTTTAAAAAAAAAAAGCCTCCTGCTAAATACTACTGAACACGTGCTTGAGGGTAGGGCCTGTTGAAACGAACAGGGTAAAGAACATCTCGCTCCCCCTGTCCAAAACTCCACAGAGTGCATGGTCACATCAAGAACAGGTGCGAAAGTCCCTTTTTCCTGGCCCTTTCCATTGTGGCTACACCCTTTCTGGAGTGTCGGGAATTTAAAGGTTGGGCGGGGGAAGTCAGGGAGAGGGCAAGCCCCGCTCCTAGCGCACATGCCACTGAAGACACGAAATACCAAGTAACAAAATGCCAGAGAATAAACCACCACAGAGATTATGAACAAATGAAGTCAAAACCATGCAAATTTTGCAGAGTACCAATCTGACTTTTGAATTCACTGAGCACGTCTAAATTTGAACAATACTGATTTCCTCTCTACTTTTCATATCACCCATCCCAGCTCTAGGTAAGTTTTTCTCTTATTCAAGCAATTAAAAATAATTCCAGCCTAAAATGACACCTAGATATATAAACAACCATCAGTTGTCCACTAAATACCTCCTTTTCTGCTTTCCTCAAGCATCTGAGAAAATCTAGAATGCTGCATTGCATAGTAATACATAAAGGGAAACAATTATCCATGAGCTATAACACCGCACTTCAAAAACACAGGAACTGCCATGCAGATAAGATCAGCGGCTCATGTATCACATCCCAACATCATCGACAGCAAACTGCATCAGTGTCATTCCAGGAAGGTGCAACACATCCCACAGCTGACAATTATGGAACAACTGTCTCAAAGAGAAAGCTACTGACTAACATCTGCCAGTCAGTAGTTGTCTTAGGTTCTGAAGCATGGTCCCCATCACACAAATATAATCCTTCCGGTCTAATATAAACTGAAGAGAATCACGTTAGGCATCTAGGCGTCTCATCCTTTTTAAAAAGTATATCCTGCGGACCCAAGTTCTACAGGCCAAGTGTGCAATGGCTAAGAGTTAATGTATCAGTTTCAAATTTATTTCCTTTCCGTTTCATAGGCTGTCCACATTTTTGCATACTGTGAGTGTAAATGAGTCCACTGCATTTACCTTCTTCATGTCACTCAATTGGTACATATGCTTCCTTTCTAAAGTCTTGTCACTTGCTTTATTTGCTCTCCATATGCTCTTAGTCCTCCTACTTTTATTTTCATTTCAGTTCCTGCTGTTTATTATTTCTTTGTATTGGTTTCCTTGGGAATTTTTATTTTCTAATGTATATTTACTTGGCTTAAATAGCCTCTGGAACCTTTCTATTGAACTGTACTAGGTATCTTTCTTGCATTGCTTCTTCATTTTTTGATTAGGAGTAAATGTATCTTCTGTGACTGTCAGCAGACTCCATGCTGAAGAACTTTTATTAACTACTACTACTACTACTAACAACAGCTTTCAACGCCCCCCTGCCCCTCTCAAAACAACCCCTCATTTCTTGAATTTAGGGCAAAACCCTCCACTCATTAAAGTCAATGGGAACTGGGCCACTGACTTTAATGGACTTCAGATTGAGCAGTTAAGTGTCCAAAATAACTGTGCGCGCGTAAAGGCTGTTAAACCTAAAAGGTAAGAATCATCATTAAAGCAGCTTGCGGTCCGAATACAACTCTCACATTCAAGCCACATTGTTTTTTGCCAATTTATATTTGAGTACCATGCTATAGCAAAACCAGAACCACTCATTCAGTGCCACTCACCAGTTTTGGTACTTTGGAGATCAAGGGATAACTCGTATATAAAGTATATACAAATTATATACTTCTGTCTCTTCAATGCTGGAAACTAAGAAGGTTTAGTTCTTCCCTCCTCCCTAATTATTATTATTAGCAAGCATTTATATAGTGGCAGCAATATACCTGGCGATTTACAAAGTAATGGAATAGACACAGTCCCTGCTCTAGGGCTTACAATCTGAGAGACTTTGGGGTGGGGGGGGGAAAGATGAAGGAAGGGGAACAGAGTGAGACACAAGGAGTGTAACATTCACAAAGATGCGAGGTCCCAGGTGCACGTGCTTGGCTTGGTTACATCGAGAATGATGGCTGGCTGGCCCGTGTGGTGAGGATACGAGTACGCAGACCTTAGGTAACAGATTGTACTGAAATCAAAAGCAACCCTGGTTTTGTCCATCTAATAAAAATTAATTCCAAGGATACTAAAAAAAATACCCAACTGAAATCTTTCTGCAGTAAAACAAAACACTAGCCATTTTATATAATTATCTGTGCAGAAAGAAATACAGATATTAAGGATCAAGCCCTGTAATCCCTTACTTGTAAAAGTAACCCTTGCTCAGAGTAGAAAAATAGCACCATTCATATCAGTATGTGGAGTACAATATTCCTAAATAATGAATCCATGAAAACACCCTTGAAAAGCAAGCCCAGTAAGTATTAGCGCTGTTTTACAACAAGGGGGGAAAGAGCACAGAAATGGCCAGCTCATTGTCACCCAAAAAGTGATGGCAGAGCAAGGAATAGAGCCCATGAGATCTTGACTCCCATCCTGCTGCTTATTCCGCTATATCAAATTGTGTTTACAGACTGATAATATCCTCTAGCCTGATTGTCAGAACATTTCATTTCCAATACATCTTTGAAAAACAAGGACCAATGCCATATTTTCACGTTAAAGTCATTCATAGTACCTACCTTAAAAAGAAGAGAACAAGATCCTCAGGACAAATCAGTGGATATTCCCTAAAGTAAAGCCTCTTGCAGCAAGCATTCCAGTTAACGGACATTGGTACAAAGTTGGATGTGCCAGCATTTAGGGGCTTCGTTTCCCCCACTTCTCTATCGGCTCAAGGAGCCAGCTGGAAGCCTGTACCTGTCCTGCTAGCCAGAGATGATCTAGTGTGAGTGTTAATGACAACAGCTTTATGTATTTGAACATACTCTTTGTGATGATCCATGTCTATTATGACTCACAGTAGTTAGACAGATCCAACAGCGGATAGCTATGCCAGGTATTACTGAAATGCCTAATTTTCATTCACTGGGACTAAAGGCAAAAAAAGAGAAACCATTTGAATGAAAGATTCTAACGCCTAACATTTGTTGCTCAGGAATGTTAGTGTTTGACATGACCAATGCCTATATTTTTCTAATTTTTTCAATCCATTTTATCGCCACCAATTGTCCTATCACCTTTAGATTCCAAGAATAAATTTCTCATTAATACAACCCTTTAGACTTCCCCTGCTATTTTAAATTAAACTTGTTTTTAGAATTGATCTATGACAGCATCAGGCTCTTACAACACAGCAAATGTGACAAGCTACAATAGATACTTGCAATTGCTAAATATACTAAGTACATGTTTATTATAAAAACAGAGGACAATTTTATATAAACAGGCAAATATAAGTTACAGGGTTAAATACATCTAACGCTTCAGATGACATCAATAATAATAATAATCACAAAAGGAAAGTCTGAGCACTTTAAGTCAGTTGGACCATACGATATACATGGTATTCCAAGAAATGATGTAGTGTATCACTGAAAAGAATTCCCAAAAACATTTCACCAATGTTTAACTTGCACAACTAAAAGTGCAGTCACTTCAGAGGTGGAAGGCGGATAGGATACTCTGTGAACAAATGCTCTTAGCCTTATGAGAAGGGCAGGATACAATAAATAAAATGGCACATAATGCACTGTACTGCTCAAGAGCAAGCTGGAGGGAAAACTCCAACAGAAAATTCCTGCTTTTAGACCAACACATGATCCAAAGTGCAATTCCACCTTCAGATCCAACTGTGAAAGTGCTGTTTATATCCATATAAATCCATATTTATTCTCTCTGACACCACATCAAATTATTGCACTTACAAGCAAAATACATTCTTCCTAACCAACACACACAACACAAATGGCCCTTTGATCCGTGTCTCAAGCTGGGTCTTTTAGTCTTGTGCCTCATCATAAGCAAATAGGGCTCCAGAGACTTAATTATGGCCCTGATGATTCCACGTGCAACCCATTTAGCTCTGCAACTAGGACTTAATTAATAGCTATGCCCTTGCTTACAACCCAATTAGCTGTCAATGCCATTGAAGCATAGCTGAGGGCAACAGTGTCTCTGCGGAGTCTTACTGATACTTGGCCTGCAGAATCATTACTGGCAAGGACACAGGAAATAAAAGGAATCCATCTTGAATCTCAGAATCCCCTTCCAAATTTTCAGGGACAGGAACTGGAATTTTATTACCATTTTTGAAGCAGATAAGAAGTCATTTAGGGACAATTATGGAGCCTTAAGTAATTTTCACAACATATATTATTTAAAAATCATAGAATTTTAAAGTTGGAAGGGACCTCAAGGGTCATCTAATCTATACTGCACTTTCATGTACACACACACACACAGGAATGTAGCAAGGTTCTACAGGAAATACTCCAAAAGTGATCTTAAATATAAACTTGCAAAAGTGATCTTAAATGTAACTTGCACTGGATGAAACTTTACCAGCCTAACTATATTTAGGATCACAGCCTCGGGTTCTGCTTCTGAAGAAGGATCTGTTGAGAGTGTTTCAATGTTGTGGCTCTAGGGAGTGTTTTTGTTTTAAATTTGCTGTTCCGAGTACTTGCCTAGCTAACCTGTTCCAGCAAAGGAGGGGAGGAGGAAAAGAAGGGGGAGGAAATTGTGACCAAAAGGAATAAGCATGGGACTAAGTGTCAAACTCCCGAGTTCTAACCTAGTACTCACAGTGTGATCTCAAGCAAGAAAACACTTGACTCAGTTTCCCCAAGGGTGATTAACAGCCTTTACTCACCACTCACAAGGATATTAGCAAGGTTTGTTCAGGTAATGCTATGAAACTTAGAGCAGCAGTAGTACCAGTTTTACTGCTCAGGCCACTCCACTGTCACATTGTGTGACGTACAAGTTGCTTTGTTCTGACAGAATACCAGGGTGAATACCTGGGAAATAAGAATTTTCTCCCACCCCTCTTTGCTTAGGCACACTGCATTAACTTCACATCCAGTTTAATCACAACCCCCCAAATCCAGGACAAATAAAAGAATTTGTTATTGTTAAGTATTTATATAGCACCAGTAATGTACACAACAGCAAGCCAGCTGCTGCTGCTAAACATTAAAAAGGAGATAGAGCAGCCTTTAAACTAAAAACGGGGGGAAAGCAGACAGGTGCTGAGCAGCACGTGGGTCGGGCTGAGGCAGCTGCAAAAGATGCTGTTATTTCAGGGGAATTAAAGTATCCTAATACAGAAGACAGGAAAAATCCCCAGAGCGCTCAGGTGGAAATCAGTTTGCAACAGTCAAACTATTGATCCCCAAATAACAGTTACTTACAATAAACAGATCAAAAATAAAGAGGATACATTTAAATGTCTATATACAAATGCTAGAAGTCTAAAAAGTAAGATGGGAGAATGTATTGTGTATTGCATTAAATGAGGACATAGACACAAAAGGAATCTCAGAGACCTGGTGGAATGAGGACAACCAATGGGACATGGTATAACCAGGATACAAAATATATCAAAATTTCAGAGTAGATCGAGCTGCTGGTGGAGTGGTGCTATATGCAAGAGACAACATTAAGTCAAGCAGGATTACTATCCTAAAGGAAGCAAACAGTACTCGAGTCTCTGTGGATAGAAATTCCAGTATTATTATTACAGATATTTATATCCCACACCCTCCTGCACACTGGCAGCTCAGGGTGGCAAACACCACAAACAATCAAAACAACTATAAAATCCTTTTAAAATACTACAAACATTTTAAAATATTAAAATACCAAAAACAGAAAGGCTAAAAGGCAGAAAACAAAACCCTCCTCCCATCGCCCCACCCCCTCCCCGAAGGCCCAGCAGAACAACCAGGTCTTACCGCAAAATGACCCGGGGCCTGAGGCGGCCTCGCAGATAAGCAGGACCCAAGTCGTTTAGGGCTTTCACATCACCAACATCTTGAATTGGGCCTGGAAGACAATAGGCAGCCAGTGCAGAGTACGGAGCACAGGTGTAATGCGCTCACGGAGTCCCGTCCACGTTAGGAGACAGGCTGCCGCATTCTGCACCAGCTACAGCTTCCGGACCATCCTCAAGGGTAGCCCCATGTAGAGTGCATTACAGTAGTCCAGTCGAGAGGTACTGAAGGCATGGATGATAGTAGCCAGATCCGAGTCTGAGACATACAGCCGCAGCCGTCGCAACCAGATGTCCTAACGGGAACAGGACGCCACGAGCACATTACACCTGTGCTCCATACTCTGCACTGGCTGCCTACTGTCTTCCGGGCCCAATTCAAGGTGTTGGTTCAAGGGGAGGGAGCTTCATAGAAAGAAAGTTTACCGGTAAGTGCCCCAGTTTTCTTTTTTAAGGGTTTCTGGTTGGGGTGTGGGCAGGAGCAGCGGTTGCAACGCTCTGGCCATCACAGCATCTTTTCTCCATGGTTCCAGCAAACCTGTCCCCTGGGTGCATTTGCAGCCCCATTCACATGAGCCAGGGATGCATGTCAGCCCTTCCCCACGCATGGATTTGCCTGCCACTGCACAAAGCCACTAATTTGGTCAGCTCACTCTTTGCTTCCTTTCCCAGGTTATAATGAATATATTGAACAACACTGGTCCCAGTATACTATTTACTTCCCACCATTTTTAAATCTGTCTATTTAGTCCTACCCTTTGTTTCCTATCCTTTAACCAGTTACCAATCCATAACAGGACACTGCCTCCTTTCCCATGACTCTTTAGTTTCCTCAAGTCTTTCATGAGGAACCTTATCAAATGCTTTCTGACATGTATTGGGACCACTTACTTATTTATTTGGGGTGTGATCCTAAATGTGCTTTGTGTGGGGCTGCCCATGGTGACAGTCTGGAGGCTGCAGCTGGTGCAAAATGTGGTGGCCCGCCTGCTTACTGGAACAGGTCGCAGGGAGCATATTACACCGGTGCTCTGAATATTGCACTGGTTGCCTATTGTCTTCCAGGCGCTAGGTTTGACCTTTAAAGCCCTACACGGCCTGGGCCCTGCTTATCTGAGGGACCAGCTCACACTCTGGACAGCCACTGCAGTCGTCCAGGACGCCCTCCTGAAGGTCCTGTGTTATCAGCAGGTTCAGATGGACAGACGGGTGTTCTTGGTGGTCGCTCTGTCACTGTGGAATGCGCTTCCGGTGGAGATCCGCCCTAGCCTAGTTCTCCTTGCCTTTTGCTGGTGATGTAAAACCTAGCTTTTCCACCAGGTGTTTGGCGGGGGGATATATATTAGATGGGCTTCAGGGTGGGTAAATTATTTTTCAAACCACCACCATTTTATGGTGATAATTTATGACTTTATATTTATGAATTTTTATTATTGTTTTTACTGTTTTATATTATTCGTTAGCCACCTCAAGTTGCCATGTGGTGAGAGGGGTGGGATACAAATGTACCAAATAAATAAATGTAATTGATGAAATGCTCCCCTCGCCATAGCTTCCACCTGACAATCCAGGCAGAGGAGCACCCCCAGACTATGAACCTGTATAACGGGGAAGTGTATAGCGGTCGGCCTATACTATCGTTCTCCTGACCAGGACAGTGAGACTGACCGTGAAATGCTAAGGGAGATCAGACAGGCTACTAAAGTCAGAAACGCAGTATTAATGGGCAATTTCAATTAACCTCATGTTGGTGAACATCTCCTTGGGGCAGGATGCAGAGATAAAATTTCTAGATGTCATAAATGACTGCTTCCTGGAGCAGCTCATCCTGGAACCAACAAGAGAAAGAGCCACTCTGGATCTAGTCCTAAATGAAGTGCAGGATTTAGTGAAAATGGTAACGGTGCTGGAGTCGCTGGGCAATAGTGATTATAATATAATCAAATTTGACGCACCCACAAGAGGGGAAATGCCAATTAAAACCACTGCGGTAACATATAACTTTAGAAAGGAGAACTGTGTAAAAATGAGGAAACTAGTTAGAGAGAAACCGAAAGGAGCAGTTGCAAGAATTAAATGTCTACAGGCAGCGTGGAGACTATTTAAAAACACCATCTGGAAAGCTCAGATTAAATGTATTCCACAAATTAAAAAAGGTAGGAAGAGGACCAAACGTCTGCCTGTGTGGCTAAATGGTGAGGTGAAGGAGACTACAGGAGCAAAAAAAGACATCCTTTAAAAAAATGGAAAGAGTCCTAATAAGGAACAGCATAAGTGGTGCCAAAGTAGATGTAAAAAGTTAATAAGGCAGGCCAAAAAGGAATTCGAGGAGCAGCTTGCTAAAGATGCTAAAACTAATAATAAAGACTCTTTCAAGTACATCAGAAGCAGGAAGCCTGCTAGAGAGTCAGTTGGGCCGTTAGATGACCAGGGGGTGAAAGGGCTGCTTAGGGAAGCAAAGGACATTAGAGAAGCTGAAGGAGTACTTTGTTTCAGTCTTCACTGCAGAGGATGTTGGGGAGATATCCACACCGGAAGAGGATTTGGAAGAGCTGTCACAAATCAACGTGACTCTGGAGGAGGTTCTAGAGCAAACGGACAAACTAAATACTAACAAATCACCCGGACCAGACGGTGTTCTCTGCAGAGTTCTGAAGGAACTTAAATATGAAATTGCAGACCTACTGTTAGTAATTTGTAACCTATCGCTAACATCTGCCACTGTACCAGAGGACTGGAGGGTGGTGAATGTAACCCCAATATTTAAAAAGGGATCCAGAGGTGATCCTGGAAACTACAGATGGGTGAGCTTGATGTCTGTACCAGGCAAAACGGTGGAAACTATCATTAAGAACAGAATCACTGGGCATATTGATAAATGGCTTAACGGGGAAAGAGTCAACATAGATTTAGCAAAGGCAAGTCATGCCTCACTAACCTGTTGGAATTCTTTGTGTGTGTAAATAAGCACATGGACAAGGGAGACCCAGTAGATATAGTATACCTGGATTTCCAGAAAGCATTTGACAAAGTCCCTCATGAGAGACTCTTGAGAAAGTTAAGAAGTCATGGGATAGGAGGTAGTGTCTTACTATGGATTGGTAACTGGTTAAAGGATAGGAAGCAAGGAGTAGGACTGAATGGTCAATTTTCACAATGGAGAGATGTAAGAAGTGGTGTGCCCCAGGGATCTGTATTGGGACCGGTTGTCACGAAGGAACATAGGGTCACACACGTGAGTAGGGGAGACCGGGACAGCTTTGGAACCCCACCCCATCCCCACCCCCTGGACTAACACCCGGAAGTGCCGAGGGGCACTTAAGTGAAGGGCTTGCGGCTGGGCTGAGGAGAGCACAGTTACCACCTGGGGCTTGTTTCCCCATTGCTCTCACTCCCACTGCTGGGGCTTGCATCCCTGCTGCTTTTGCTCCCGCTGCAGTGCCCAAGGCAAGAAGGACCCACATGGCTGTGCTGGAGATGAGGGGCGTGAGTAGGGGAGACTGGGACAGCTTTGGAACCCCACCCC
>QEPC01005447.1:6937454-6948433 GCA_003113815.1 Sphenodon punctatus
TTAGTGGTCCCGATGTAGCGGCAGGAGCTGCGGGCTCTGGATTACTGCATCAGCGGTACCAGCGATACGGGGAACACCTAGTGGTCCCAATGGAGTGGCAGGAGCTGCAGGCTCTGGATTACTGCATCAGCGGTACCAGTGGTACCGGGAGCACCAAGTGGTCCAGATGGAGCGGCAGGAACTGCGGGCTCCGGATTACTGTACCAGCGGTACCAGCAGTACCAGGAGCACTTAGTGGTCCAGATGGAGCGGCAGGAGCTGCAGGCTCCGGATTACTGTACCAGTGGTACCAGCGGTACCGGGAGCGCTTAGTGGTCCCGATGGAGTGGCAGGAGCTGCGGGCTCCGGATTACTGTACCAGCGGTACTGGGGCCGCTTAATAGTCCCGATGGAGCGGCAGGAGCTGCGGGCTCCGGATTACTGTACCAGAGGTACTGGGAGCGCTTAGTAATCCCGATGGAGTGGCAGGAGCTGCAGGCCAGCGGTACTAGGAGCGCTTAGTGGTCCCCATGGAGCGGCAGGAGCTGTGGGCTCCGGATTCATCTCGGAGGTTAGTGAGTGCTGGGTGGGGCGCCGGAGAGGCCCCTCTTCACCACCCTGAAGTGCCCTTTTGTTAGAATGTTCGGAGGCGCAGAGCCCTAGCCCGCTTTGTTCTGGTAGACAGGACAGAGCAGGATTTACAAGTCTGAGTATTATGGGTCTCTCTGAGGCATGGTTACTCACGGAGAGTGTAGTCGGACAGTTGCGGCAGTGTTTAAGCCTGCCTGCTTGTGCATAGTCTGGTGACTCCGCTTGAAAGCGGGTGCAGCCTGGGGGACGAACCCCACGGGCCAGGGCACTGCACTCAAGTAGTTCTTCTTAAATCTTCTTTTTCTTTTCTTTCTTTACTACTGACAAGCACTGTAAAGTGCTAAAGGTCTTCCAAGCGCGACGCGGTTGGAAGGAACTGAGGTGGTGAGGGCTCCTCACCCTATTTATGCAGTCCTGTTCTCACGACATCTTGAGCCCGCTCTTTTGACAGGATGGGAGGGGGGATAGAGGGGCGGAACCCTCACCATATTCTAGATCTTTCCAGGCTTTCTGCCTGGAGACTGTTGACAACAAGGTCTCCGGTGCCTGCAGAGCAGGAAGTGAATCCCAAGAGTGAGAATCACGGAGATCCTCGAAGAAGAACCTGGGCTAAGACCCCCTTGGACTTAGAGGGTTATGTTTCATATGATGTTCCAGCAGTCAACTACAACCCCATTTAGATTTAAGGGAATTTAATATTATTCAAAATTCGCAGATAGCTTTGGATTTTTCTGCCAAGTTGGGTTCCATTACTCTGATTGTTCTTACGATGTACATTCCACCAACCAATACTAGCTCATTTAGGAATTCGTTATGGAGTGACCTTGAGAGTTTGATGGAGGAGCTCACTTATGTATATCCTGATGGGTTTTTCTTTGTTATGGACGATTTTAATGCAAGATTGGGTACGGATGATACAGCCATGGTTCCCTACAGCGATTTGAGTCCTAGGGACCTGTCTGATGGGTTGGGCCCTAGGACCTCCAAGGATCAGGGGATAAATCCCTTGGGAATCAGGCTGGCTAAGCTGGTTGCCTCATTCGATTTGCATATCTTGAACGGATCTGGGTTTGGGGACAAGGATGCCGAGTTCACCTACATGGGAGCTGCAGGATCCAGTGTGGTGGATTATGCCTCGGTATCTTCCTCGGTCCTCCCTTATATGGTAAATTTTGAAATAGGTAAAGAGCTGCTAGGAGACCATCTCCCGTTAATCCTTTCTGTCTGTTTTCTCTCAGCCAATATGGTGTATAAAAACTTACCTCTTAGGGAAACCAGCAACCTTGAAGTTCATAGGGTCCCAAGATGGGACGAATCTCTGGCCCAAGTTTTAGGAGCCCAGTTGATTTGCCTGGAAAATGTTCAGCTTCAGGAAGCTATGTCCCAGGAAGCCAATCCAGAAATGCTAATAGGCTTCTTTGAACAGATTATGGCCAAGTTGGCTCATGTAACGTGTAATGCGGGTAGAGACCTGCGGGGTCCAGTTTCCAAATTTAATCAGCCATGGTTTGATAGGGAGTGTTGCAGTGCTCGAACCAAATTCATTTCTATTTATAGGAACTATAGGAAAGCCTCTATGTCAGAGTTACCCTCGGAATATTTTGTACATAAACAGAACTATAAACAACTGATCAAGCAAAAGAAAAGGTTATATGCAGAGGGAAAGTGGTCATGCTTAATCCAGGCAGTGGACCAAAAGAACGATAGGAAATTTTGGCAGTTAGTAAAAGGGGCAACTTTGCCGTATAATAGGCTGGCCGCAATTCCCATTCTTCCACATCTCTGGGTGGAGCATTACAACGTAGCGCAGGAGGTGATGGTCGCTGTAATTAACGACCCCTCAGAGATTATTTGGGACTATTTTCATCCCTGGCCCCCAGTTTCGGCAGAGGAGATAGGACAGGTAGTGGGTACTTTTAGGAACCACAGGGCCCCTGGCCCAGATGGTATCCATATAGAATTTATAAAAACGTTCTCTGACTGGTGGTTCCCATTACTGGCTGTGCTGTTTACAGCGGTAAACAACTCAGGAATGATACCAGAATTGTGGACTAGGGCGGTTTTAAAATTTATTACTGTAACACTGACAGTCGGGAAACTCCAGGAAGCGTAGACATTTAAATAATGTGTATTTGGGAAGCCTAGTCAGACTGATAGCCAGAGACATTTAAATGCAAATGCAGGCAGCCATTGCCTACGTGCAAGGAGACACAGAAAGTCGATAGAGAGAACAAAAGGAATTCCAGAAGCCTCGAGAAGATACTAGGGGTTTCCCCCTAAGGATATAAGGAGCTGTACCCCATAGGGGGAACAGTGACTATTGGTAACTCACTCAACATCATGCAGCCAGGAGGGCTGAGCCAAACCATAAACTGAGAGAGGGGACTTTGATTTAAACTCTCTAAGAACCAGCACCCAGTCACCTACATCTCTGACTGAGAATGGACCAGAACTTATGGACCTTTGTAGGGTAAGATTCTTATCTAGGAACTCAACCAGTATAGATTAGGAATACGTTATAGTTACCTTTGATTTCTAGTTACCACTCTGTATCAACTATCTTGCTTATGTAATCAATAAACTTTCTTCTTATCTTTATGAAGAAGTGTCTGTGTCTAACATTGGAAACACAAAGAGCCACAAGAGTTTTCAAACTCTTGCGAACCCAGAGAATAAAGAGTCTGTAAACGGGAAGGATCGGGCCCATGGGTGACAAAGGTGTTGTCCCAGCTTCAGGATTGAATCACCCAGAGGGAGAAAACTGATTCAAGTGGGCTGTAAGCAAGGGAAACTGAGAATCAAACCTGGTAAAGTGGGGGTGCTGACTTCCAACCCGTGACACCAGTACTTTTTAATGTATTCATTAATTATCTCGAAAAGGGCGTTAAGAGTGAGGTGATCAGATTTGAAGATGAAACCAAGTTATTCAAGGTAGTTAAAACACGAGCAGGCTGTGAAGAACTACAACAGGATCTTATGAGACTAGGTGCCTGGGCACCTAAATGGCAGATGAGATTTAATGTGGACAAGTGCAAAGTGATGCATATAGGGAAAAATAATCCAAACTATGAGTACACAATGCTGGGTACTAAGCTAGGAGTTACCACTCAGGAAAAGGATGTGGGAGTGATTGTGGACAATACACTGAAATCCTTAGTCCAGCATGCAGCAGCAGTCAAAAAAGCAAACAGAACATTAGGAGTTATTCGCAAAGGGATAGGGAATAAAACTGAGGATGTCATAATGCCTCTATACAAATCAATGGTGTGACCGCACCTGGAATATTGTGTATAGTTCTGGTCACCCCATCTCAAAAAAGACATAGTGGAACTAGAAAAGGTACAGAGAAGGACAACGAGAACGATAAAGGGTATGGAACGGCTTCCATACAAAGAGAGGCTTGACAAACTGGGTCTCTTCAGCTTGGAGAAGACTGAGAGGGGACATGACAGAGGTTTATAAAATCTTGAGTGGCGTGCAACAAGTAGATAGGGAACGGTTATTTACCCTCGCAAATAGTACTAGAACTAGGGGACATTCCATGAAACTAGCTGCCGGCAGATTTAACACAAATAAAAAGGAAGTACCTTTTCACTCAACGCATAATTAACTTATGGAATGTTGCCAGAGGACGTTGTCAAGGCCAGCAGTATAGCTGGGTTTTAAAAAAGGACTGGGTAAGTTCTTGGAGAGTAGGTCCATTAATGGCTATTAACCAAGTAGCTTATGGGATGAACTTCTTACTGTCGGGAGCTGAGAGTGAACAGGGAATGGACTGCCCATTGTGACTGTTGGTTCTTCTCCCATACGGTCGAGATTGGCCACTGTTGGAGGACAGGATGCTGGGCTTGATGGACCATTGGTATAACTCAGTATGGCACTACTTATGTTCTTATGTACTTTACAATCAACAATTATAGACAGATCCCTGTCCAAGCAGGCTTGCAGTCCAAGAGAGACAAGGGAGGAGAACAGAGGGAGACACAGGAATACATCCAAGCAGTTGCAAAATTGCAAGTACACGTGCTTAGCTTAGGGTTGTCCTCTTCCCTGTAACTAAGAAAATAAGAAAACCAGGGAAGTGATGAGGAGCTAGGAAAAGCATGAAATAAGAGGTAGGTTTTTCAGGAGAGATTTGAAGATAGGGAGGCAGGAAGTAGAACAAGTGTATACAGGAGAGAGTTTCTCCAGCAAGGGAGAAAAGACTAATACATTTTGAGAAGCAGTTCTGAAGATATTATTTATACACCAACCACCCAAGACTACAAAGCACTGAGGCAGGTGGAGGAGAGAGATTTAAATGGACAATAGTAGTAGTAAAGATTACAAATCATTCTATACAGCAATGGCAGAGAAAACCTAGAGGGGGCTGGACTAGAGGATTCTCAAAGTCCCTTTGTGATAGTGATCGTGAAACCAACATATACGTAGCACGTATGTTCTCAGATGACTACTCTGTATTCGTATTGTATAGCCATGTTTGGTGCCATATTATTCAAGATTAAAAAAGGAATGTAACCATGGTACGCAAGATTGTATGAAAACCTTTTGGAATGAGAATAAATACATGGTCAGCTATGTAACAAGGATAAATCCAAAAACCAAGACTGAAAGGCAGACCACTAGCGTGGGACAGCTAACCCAAGACAATAGGTGTTAAGAATTGCAAATAGAAGGTGTCACTATCCAACAGCCATGGCTTATGTACAGACTAGCATAGCCACAAACCTTGAAGGCCCGGGAAAATTCAAGAAGAGCAATCAAAAGCCTATTTAAGGACCATGACAGACAAAGGAAAAAGATTCCTTCTATAATCTTGAACTGCAACCAAGCAAGAAGCTCATGCCCAGCTCCAGTCACATTAGAGCTTAGAGACAAGGAACCTTGAAAGAGAAATGGACTACTGCATAGATAGAATTTTAGCCTAGAATTCACAAGTAAGGTAGATTTGTGTTTTCTTTCAGGTTGATTTGATTTACTTCACTCTGAGCACAATCTTGCATTATACTTTAATCTTGATTCTTGAATTAAACTAAAGTCACTTTCAGACCTCCCCTCCCCCCACCCCCCCCCCGGTGCATATTTTGGCTGCGGGAAGTAATGCGCACAGTCTGAACACCCACCCCCCAATGTGGCTTTGCCAGTAAACACCCACAGCGATACAGAGCAGGATTTCCTGCTTGGTATTGCTGCGGGAGTTTGCCGGCAAAGTCTCGGGGGGCGCTTGGTGAGTGGGTGCAGATGCTGTGAATACAAGTCTATGGTTCACACAAAGCAGTGCCTCCTGTATTAGCAATTCTCTCTTCAGCCCCTCCTCAAACCTGAACTCTTGCAGAGCACGGTTGCCCGATCTGTACTGTGGCATACAAAACAAATACCACAATTTGGTAGTGTTTCTGTTGTAGTTCCACAATCAGATTTGTTTACACAAAAATGTGCTTTTCTCCTTCAAGATGGTGGCATAAAACTGGGAAATGCTTTTTCCACCCAGAAATGTGCAATGTAGAAATATTTCAAATGTTAGAGAGCACCTACCAGGCCTGTCATTAATTCCCCAGGACATCTGCATTAAAAGCTCTTGGAAAGGGATTACAAAAAAAGGCATTTGCACTGACATTTTCTAAAATGCCACCTATCTACAAGACACTTTTTTAAAGGGACCATATTTAAAAAGGCTTCAGAGACAATCCTGGAAACTACAGACCAGACAGCCCGACATCTGTGCCAGACAAAATGGTGAAGACATTAAAAAACAGAATTACTAAAAACAGAATGGGGCATACTGATAAACATGGCTTAATGGTGAAGAGTCAACATAGATTTAGCAAACGAAAGTCATGCCTCACTAATCTATTGGAATTTTTTGAGGGTGTGAATATTATGTGGATAAGGGGGAGCCAGTCGATACAGTGTACCGGGATTTTCAGAAAGCTTTTGATAAGGTCCCTCATGAGAGACTCTTGAGGAAATTAAAAAGTGATGGGATAAGAGGCAGTGTCCTACTGTGGACTGGTAAATGGTTGAAGGATAGGAAACAAGGAGGACTAAATGACCAGTTTTCACAATGGAGAGAAGTGTGGTTTTCACACTAGAGAGCCAGTGTGGTGTAATGCTAAGTGTGCAGTATTGGCGGGGGGGGGGCGCGGCACTGGTTCTAGTCTTGCCTTAATCAGAAACTCACTGGTTGACCTTGGGCCAGCCACAATATTCTCTCAGCTTGACCTAACACACATGGTTGTTGTGAGGATTAAAACTGTGTTAAATTGTTATGTGTAAAGCGCTCCGAGTGCTATGATAGGGGAGTGCTATATAAAAATAAAGTTTATTATTATTATGTAAATAGTAGAGTGCCCCAAGGATCTGTACTGCGACCGGTGTTGTTTAATGTATTCATTAATGATCCGTGAAGGGGAGCAAGGAGTGAGGTAATCAATTTGTAGAAGATACCAAATTAATTAACGTAGTTAAAACATGAGTGGACTGTGAAGAATTGCAGGAAGATCTAGCAAGACTGGGCATCTAGATGGCAGATGAAATTTAATGTGTACAAGTGCAAATAGGGTGATGCGCATCCCCAAAGTGATGCACATAGGGAAAAACAATCCAAACTTTATGTACACAATACTGGTTTCTAGATTAGGAGTTACCACTCAGGAAAAGGATCTTGGAGTCCTCAGCTCAGTGTGCAGCAGCCACCAAAAAAGCAAACAGAACGTTAGGAATTATTCGTAAAGGGATAGAGACTAAAACTGAAAATATCATAATGCCACCATGTAGAACTATGGTGTGACTGCACCTTGAATACTGTGCGCAGTTCTGGTTGCCCCATCTCAAAAAAGATAAAGTAGAAAAGGTACAGAGAAGGGCAACAAAATGTAAGGGGTATGAAACAGCTGCCCTATGAAGAGAGGCCGAATAGGTTGGGGCTCTTCAGCTTGGAGAAGAGACAACTGAGGGGATAGGATAGACTTTTATGAATTCATGAGTGGTGTGGAATACATTACAAGGGAACAGTTATTTACCCTCTCAAATAGTACTAGCACTAGGGGACACGCCATGAAACTAACAGGTAGATTTTAAATAAGAGAAAGCATTTTTCACTCAACACACAATTAAGTTGTGGAATTGTTGCCAGATGGTGCAGTCAAGGCCAGTTGTAGAGCTGGGTTTAAGAAAGAGTTGGATTAGCAACTGTTAGTCAGGTAGGTTTGGGGAATGTAGCCTCTTACTGTTTGCAGCTGGGAGTGAACAACCGGGAATGGATCACCCCGTTGTGACCTGTTGGGTACTTCTTCCAAGCGACTGAAATTGGCCACTGTCAGAGACAGGTGCTGGGCTAGATAGGCCACTACCTTATGTTCTTATGGCCATTTCTGTACCCAACTAAATATGCACTATAGCTGCCTTGAGAGTCAAGGTTTGCTTTTCATCTTCTTAATATAGTACCTTAAATACTTTCAGAAATATAAAGCAATGTGTCCCCCACTTTAACTGAAAAACTAGACACAATCTGATCTATGGTCTCACAACAAATTCACCATAAAATCGGCCTCTGCCATTGACTCACTGTGTGGCAACAGGCACGTGACATCACTATAGTACCTTGTAATTTAATTTACCTATCAATAGAGGATACGGATTACTACATCAAAGGGTGACAATTAAACACCAATTATAAAAACCACTGACATCATGAATAGAGAGCATACCATAAAGCAGACATAATAATGAACTATGAGAAAAACCAATGAAGTTAAGTTACCCAAAAGCTCCAATCAGTACTCCAGTGATATGAAGAAGGGACTTGCATTCTCTCTGGGTATGCACTGAGGTTCTCCTCCGAGTCTGCCAATAACTGACGGATGAGACCATGATCCACTTCATGGAGTGCCTGGGAACAAGCAAGCAAAGTGTGTAATTTGTCAATGCAGGCAACCGGTTGTGGAATAAAATGTGGTTAATACATACGTAGGCTATTTCCAACATGCCTTTTCTGTAGCCCCTGCACTGAAATTCCAGCAATTAATATACAGCAACTAAGATTATATATATAATATTTACAAGATGAAACCAAGTTGTTAGAAAGGCACTGTGGAATCCTTAACAACAACAACTAACTCTGGTGATCAAATATCAGTTCCCCACCATCTATATGCACATAGACAAGACTACCAGAATATCATATTGTATTATCCAGAGATCCCTGCACTGACAAGACAAAACAACACTATGCCATTTGTAAGAAGCCAACACTCCTAAGGCAGCTTGATTTCCTCAACTGTAAAAGGACTCAGTAGACCATTCTGAAAGCAAAGCCTTCTAATTAATACTACATTTTCTAGCTTTGGCTACATAGACAGTTGCACCAGACCACTGTAACTAAAGGGGTAGATTTAAACCAACTTAAACTAGTAAGGGGCAGTGCAGATCACTCTGTGGGCACTCTTACTTCTAAGTCAACTTGAAATAAGTTTAAACTAAACCCATACTCACATTAAGAGTGTCCAATAGGCAATTGTACCAGTTTAATAAAATTGATTTAATATACAGACAAATTATATTTGTGCAAATGTTTCAAGCAGACAACCCGTGGGGTTCTGCTAGTTAGAACTCAGTCAGTCAATCATGAGATCTCCTCACTCTGCTTCAGCGTTCTCATTGCTGTGTCTGAGCTCAGAAAAGGGGATGTAATGCCATCCAAGAAGTTCCCATCATCCAACAAAACAAAGTGGGACAACACTGAGCAGAAAAGACAAGTCATTACAAGTATTTTTACAAGCATGTTTGAGATTGTGAATTAGACACCCGCAGAATGGATGAGGAACCCACATCCTGAATTTACAATTGGTTTCCTGTCTCAAAAAATTGGATTACAAAAGATAAATCTTATACTTGAAAAATAAAAAAAATACAACCAAAAGGTACATCAATAATAACACTAAGATCTTCTAGAGCTTCCCTAATAGCACGCTGCAAGTATTAGGTGCCTGCCAAGTATCAGGGCAAACAGGCAGCCTACTGCCATAGAAACACTGCCTGTGCATTACATGAGAGATGGAGAAAGCAATTTTATTCATTATCCTCCACTAACAGAAACAGAAGGTGGGACAACAAGCCTCCCTCTCCAGAGCCAGGAATAGAGGTGGGCAAACCCATCCAATCAGCTCCCAAAGAGATCAGAGACTTTTAACTACGAACAACACCTCTTCCACCCAAATTAGAACGTAGCAGTCAATTGCTTTACCAGCTATCACTAAGCGGCTAGTTTGCAAAGCAACAGAAAGACAACAGCTGGTAGTGCCTGACTTAAGTAAAGCAAAAAATCTTGAGCTTTCCATCTCACAAATACTGAGTCCATTAAATCTCAATTTAATAGCTAAACGGCTGAAAAACAACCCCTGAAATAAATCTTCCAGAGCAAACCAAGAAAGCGAAGAGTAAGGAATCAAATGCTTACCATAGCGAGAAGTAACAGATGCAACCTGTAAGTTGATTGCCTTAAAACTAGCACCATAGGGCTCCAATTGCTATTCTGCAATTTAAAGGGCCAGTTGCAAGCTGAGACACATGCTGGTAAATGATTCTATGATAAAAGGAGCGAACCTGACACCACAGCATTAGCTGTTATCTAATTAGAAAAAGACCAGTCTGGATATTGTCCAGTCATCTTAGGGTGGCAACCAAGTTTAAAATTCTCTTTTGAAGTAGAAGTCTCCTTATTAAGCCAGTTGTGTTTGCTTTATTATATGCAAATTAGCATGTCTGTTAAATAAAATTCTTGTTGTTATAAAAGCTTCTGTATCCTATAGAAAATAAATTGGAATGTGGAGTGTTCCCTTCGCAAGGATCTCTCGCTTTGTTTCTCTAGGGAAGGTTAGCTGTTCTGTAGCCCCTATCCATCTCTAATCCCCTTTGCCTATATTGCATTTGCTGCTGGGAAGGCAGCATGATGGGAATAAAAAGGATGATGGGACCAGGGAGTACACGCAGTCCCACAGAAAAGCTGACAAAGTTAATGTAAATTGAAGATGTCTGTGTTAACTATTCTGCAGTGCCTTGTATACTAAAGAAACTCCCTTTTGGGGAGGTGCAATGGCAGTGTGAAAACAACATCCTCGGAAGAAAAATTCAGGGGTGGCTGTTAAAAAAAAAAAAGAAAATTGGCTCCTTCCCAGTTCCTGGAATGGCCCAGGGATCTAGTCCCTACTCTCAAGCACTGGATGAGTGAGCAAAAATGAATGAGGGAAGCAAAGATGAGAGCAGGGGCGGATTGGGAAATCAAAGTGGTCTGGGAAAATATAGTGTTATTATTATTATTATAAACATTTATATAGTGCCAGTCATGTACTTGGTGCTGTAGAGAAACATAGAAATAGCCGCCGGCACACTGGAAACGGGCCAAGGGGGCG
>QEPC01005447.1:6949419-6959956 GCA_003113815.1 Sphenodon punctatus
CCCCCCCCCCATCCCGACCCAACCCGACAGGGGTCGGGAGTCTTGGGACCAATTAAAAAAAAAAAAACCCAGACCGCGGGACCGGCCCTCTCTGAGCCGGCCCGGCACACCGGGAATCCTCCCGGTGGGTTCAATGGCCAATCCGCCCCTGGATGAGAGTATGCACTCAAAGATGTAGTTGTAGGAGATAGATCCATGACATGGATCCCTGATCTGGATCGTCCCTTTCTTTTTTCTCTCATTCTGAGCATACCTCTTAAGCAGCCCCACCAACAACTCCTATCCAGCCCAAAGTGCTTGTACTGATTTTCAAAGCAGCCTGCGGGAGGGAAAAGGTTTCCGCACCCTTGGAATAAGGGATCCAAAAGTTAAAGAATCATAAGGCTCATATGTGGGCAGCTCATACCTCTTGGGCACCTGAAGTGAACCCAGCTGCTATTCCTTCTTCTCCCACCACCCTGCCCCGCCCCCCCCAATAACCAATAAAATAAGTATTAAACAAACAAAAAACATGGAAGGAAAATTCTAAATGAAGGGATCCTTACTGAGTTCTGCCCTCCTCCCAACTTCTACTTGTAGCTTCACGTTAAAGGGCTGCTCTGGCTAGAATTCTACCCTGTATGCTTAATTTCTACTTTTAAAATTAATTCTATAAATAATTTATATTTGAATGACATAAATCAATAAAAATTAAATCTATTCACTTAAATTCAATCTATGCGCTGCTATTTATTTATTTACACCATTTATATCCCACCTCTCCTGCCTAGACAGCTCGAGGTGGCTTACACAAATTAAAATATTTAAAAATATACATAAAATATATAAAATACATAAAAGGGAGGCATAAAAGAAAATTTAAAAAAACCATACTCCCCACCCTCAGCGAAGGCTCGGAGGAACAGCCAGGTCTTGCACTGTTGCCGAAATGAGGCAAGGTCCGGGGTCACCTGTTACTCCACCGGAAGGGAGTTCCACAGCTTGGGTGCCACCATCGAGAACGCCCTCTCCATCGTAGCCCCCCACGCCACCCAGGGGACACCAAGAAGGGCACTCCCAGCGGACCGCAGGGGTCAATCCAGGGCATGGGGAGTGAGACGATCATGCACATAGGAGGGGTCCAGACCGTATAGGGCTTTATAGGTAAGCAGCAACACTTTGAATCGGGCTCGGAAGACTATCAACAACCAGCGCAGAGCTCGGAGCACTGGTGTAATGTAGTCACGGCAACCTGTCCCAGTAAGGAGACGGGCCACCGCATTCTGCACCAGCTGCAGTCTCCAGACCATCACCAAAGGTAGCCCTATGTAGAGTGCATTGCAATAGTCTAATCTTGAGGTGATGAAGGCATGGATGACAGTGGACAGATCAGAGTCAGAGACATCCGGCCAAAGTCGTCGGACCAGGTGTAATTGGCAGAAAACACTCCTTGCCACAGCTTCAACCTGGAGATCCAGGAGAAGCTGCGGATCGAGGACTACCCCCAGACTCCAGACCTGAGAGACCAGTGGGCGACAAACCCCATCAATAATGGGGGACGTCACACCCACTGCCCTATTGGGGCTGCTAAACACATGGTGCATTTTAATGGTGTATGGTGAATGAATCCCAAGCTGTTTTAAAAGGCATCTAGCAAGGTACATTCTTTTTTCTGAATAAAAAGTAAGATAACAGGGTTATTTATTTGAAAATACCATTATAAAAACTCATCAGTCTGACATCATTCAAACTGGTTGTTATAACTTTGTAGTGGTTCACTGAGGAATTCATAAACATAAAATAAATTTTAGCACTGCGTTACAGAGCCACCTAGAGGAAAACGAGTGTATAACCTGGCTTAAAAGAGAAAATATTCCACTGTAAAATTATAAATTCTAGGGCTTCAAGTTATTTTGTGAGATCATTTAATTTATCCCTTGCCCTGAATTACTTATGCCATATTAATTATACCTAAACCACCCTGACCAATGTTACTGTACCTGTAAAAACTTCTCATGGTGGGGAATCTACAACCTCCCTTGGTAACTTGTTCCTTTATTTTAAAATGCTTATGGTTAGAAAATACCTCTTAATACTAATACTTAACCTAAATTTTCTTCCTGAAACTTAAATTCATGACCTCTTGTCTTCTTACCCTGAGTGATCCAGAAGTGTAACTGACTTCCGTCCTTTTGATAAACGGGATTTACACATTTGAAAACTGTTATCATGACCCCTTCAAAACTTCTTCTTGAGACTAAATATTCACAGATCAACTTGTTGTACTCTAAAGTTTTTGGACATCTCTGAGGGTCAAGGTCAGAAGTATAGCTGGGTTTAAAAAAGGTTTGCATAATTTCTTGGAGGGTAATTCCACATTAATGGCTATTAACCAAGTAGGTTTGGGGAACATAACCTCAGACAGTTGGAAGCTGGGCATGAACAGCAGGGAATGGATTGCCCCATTGTGACCCATTGAGTACTTCTCCCAAGCGACCTAGGTTGGTCACTGTCAGAGACAGTGTGCTGGGCTTGACAGAACATTGGTCTTCCCCAATATGGCACTTCGTAAGTTCTTAGGTTCTGGTGCTCTCTTCTAAGCACTCTCCAATTTTTCCACATTTTCTTTAAGATATGGGGTGCAGCCAGACGAGTCAGGCAGGGCAGCCTACCATGCCTTGGGTAGCCTTACTGCTCCCTGGGCAGCTAGGCCATGTGATGCAGTGCATTGTGTGGCCAGCTGGCCACAACATGTCCTCAGAAAAATTCCGAGGACACTTCACAGAGCTGCCTTAACCTAACTGGGGTAATGCTGCCCAAGGCAGGGCTACTCGTGTGGAGGTGCCACGCTTGCCCCACCACACAGGTAGCACCACTACGGGGCCTTGAGCGGCAGGCACTGTCGCCCTTTGCGCGAGGCAACTTCACGACTGGGGGCAGGATCTAGGGTGGCCAGAGATGCAGATTTTAGAGGACACATGAGAAATACAGGTTGCAGTGCTGCACTGGAGCCAATGCAGCCCTGCAACCTGTATTTCTCATGTGTCCTCTAAAATCTGCATCTCTGGCCACCCTAGTGGGATCTCAGTAGCACCAGGAGAGGGAGGCGGGGCAAGTACAGGTGCCCACTCGTGGCCAGCGCCACAGCCTGCCCGAGCCATGGTGAGAGTTTCAAGAGCAGACAGGCCACCCAGTTTCCTCAGGGGGGAGGGGCACTGCTCAGGAATCAGTAGGGTGGCCACACCTCCCCTTTAAAAGAGGATGCTTATGAAAAATACATAGTTACAGGGCTGCACTGAAACCAATGCAGCCCTGCAACAAGTATTTTTCATAAGCGTTCTCTTTTAAAGAGGAGGTATGGCCACCCTAGGGATCTGCTCATGTGGCCTCACCCATAGTGTGTGTACCCATAGTTGCATCTGTACTGAATACAGGTGCAAACAACAAATTGTTCAAAAATCATGAGCTAGGTTCCCCCCCCATCATGAAATTGATTTTAAATCATGAAACTGATTTTTAAATGACAGGATTTTTTAACCACCCTCCCCCCCCGGTACCCTGTAGTTTCATTTTCAAGCTTTTCCCTTCAACTGCTTGGATTTATTGTTTAAACATAAGCTGAGACTCCTATACAATTTTATTACAAGTCTGCTTATTTTAGGCTTTAAGAAGCCCTTAAAGTCACAAGACTTTCTATTACATCGTAAGAGATGACAACCCTGCAATAACTGAGCTCATAATGATGTTTCAAAGTAAACTAGGACCAACGGAGGAGGAGGATGGGAAATAGTTTTATAAACTTTAAAATGAATAAAAACATTTTCAGGAAGTTAAAAAACTCATCCATATTGCCAGTCATCTGAATGCAGGAGCATAACTATCATGGGGACAGGAGGGACATACGGGGGTGGGGTGGGGTACAAATCCTGTCACGGCACAGCCATATGGAGGACACAGCACAGCTGCAGCCTCTAGGGCTCAGGTGCAGCAAGTGGGGGGGAGGGGGTGGGACAGGGAGAGGATGGTGATGGGGGTGGGACCTGGGCCCATTCCAACCTAGCCACACTCCTGTCTGGATGTAAACCTTGCCCTACTTTATTTGAAATCCAACTGTTGTGCTAGCATGTGACAGCCAAAAGGGGGGAAATTATGATCAAGCATGGAGGGAATAAGGACAAGTGCTAGGTTTGTGGATGACTGTGGGATGGCAGGTTTTTCTGGCACAGAAGAGCAATTTTGGGGGGGGTCTTAGACTGTGAGCTTTCTTGGCCCTGGTATTCCCCAAGCCCACCCCAGCCTGTAGGGGTGTAATGCCTCATAGCCCCATTACCTGCTGGGGGCTGAGAGGACTCTGGGCACTTTCCATCCCCACTGGCTTCTTCAGTACATTGTACCTCCCCAAAGCCTTTTCTATTGAGCAGCATAAACCTGAGGCTGCAACTAATGCTCTTGTTAAACCACTTCTCCTAAGGAAGGGACCTCACACACGTGTGCAGAAATCAGTAGCTCCCCCAAGTGGCTGGTGTTACCCAATGCAGGTTCCACTCCCTCCTTAACCCACCTGGAAGCCATTTTGTTTTCCTGGCGAGTCACTGTAGGAGAGTTTCCCCTTCCCAAGAGAAGTCTCATCCCTCCAAGACACTGTGTCCCCGCTTCTGTGCTCCCTGTTACCCTCAGGCTTGACATATGTGAGAGACGTTTAACATATTGGCTATATTCGGGACATATTGGCTTTAGTTTGGATGTAAAGGCCTGGACATATTTGGTCTTCTGATAGCTTTTCCCCTGCTTAAATATGAGTACGTTCACAGTTAGGGAAGTAGAGGCACACAGCTGATGAAACATCCCTGTTGCACAAATGGGTTGCAATATTTAGGTTTAAAGTAGCTTAAAAACAGGATATTTCATGGGTGGAGATAACTACTTTAGTTCCCCAATATCTTAACTACAAAAGTTGTCACACATTTATAATTGTATGTGTGTCAGTCCTTTTTAACCATGTGTAATTGGCAGTTATTAATATATTAATTACTTAGCCTGAGTGTGATGTCAGATTTCTTATAAAACTTTAAGTCACCAAGGAAATGTTACCTTCGACGCCATGAACCCTCTCGTGGTGGTCTTTGGTCACCAACTCACCATGGTGATCACATTATCTTCTATTTTCCTTGCGCTTGTATGCCTGGTAACTATGCTAGTTTTACGTTTATTACTTTAACTTTTGTACTTTTAATACTTAAAACAATCTTAAGTTTTAACTTTAATTATAACTAGGTAACATGTACCTTTGAAATACTTTTATAAACCACCTATCAAGGTTTTACTCTGTTTTGGGGGTTTTGTCCCATACAAAATGCTTTTACTGTGTTTTCATACATATTTTCTATTCTTATTACTAATTATGTGTCTCTCTTCATTTATTTGGTCATTTCAATCTCTCTGGGCATTTCCATAATTTAGCTGTTTGTCCAGGTTTTGAACCTGCGTAATTATCTATCAATTAGGAAAAGGATCCAATAAATTAATAACCAAATCAATATTAGACTAAAACCTGCCAACATCCCTCAGCAAATATAGCCCTCCAGGTTACTCCCCATCCCAGCACACAGTAACACCCCTAATCCTCCCTCCAACCCACCCTCACAGCACAGTCCTCCAAAAATCCCTAGTCCTTAATTCAAAACATGAATAAATATATTCCCTCTAACCCTCTCTCCAGTACAACCTCAGAGTGACACCTCCCAGAAGTCCTGCCAAATTTCCCTCTAGCACATTTGGGTTGCTACTTCTTAATGGGTGTTTTTACACACACGTTTCTTCTGGATGTTTGCTGTTACATCCTGAACTTTCAGTGTGTCTAAATCACTCACCCAGATCTTAAACATCCGGCTTTTTGACCTTCTGTATAGAACTTCTCCCAGAACTTGTGTGTGTAAAAAGTTCTCCTGGTAGACTGCTTTGCTCCAGGCAGCTGTGGTCACTTGGTTTCCATGGCAGCCTGTTACAGCTACAGCTGCGGCTACGCAGTGTTTGTGTGAAGAATGCATCCAGGAACTGCCTCAAGGCAGTGTGTGTGTGAAAAATGCATCCAGAACTTACTTGTGGACTTGTAAACCCAGAAGATTGAAAAATCCAGAACTTTAACTTGAGTGTAAAAATGCCCACTGTTTCAGCCTGTGATTCCCGTATTGTAAGCCCCCTCCCCCTCGCTGTCTTGGCAGAATATTAAATGTTTTAAAATAAATTAATTAATGAATAGGTCAAAATGGGAGTCTCAGGGTGAAGCAGCAAGAAGTGGCAGCCCTAAATACAGTCTGCAGATATTCCCAATACTTTCCCATCATAGCCTCAGAGCAGCATCCCTCAGAAATCTCCCAAACTTCCCTCCCATGCAGCCTGTAGATATCCCCTCATCCTTCCTCCAGCACAACCTCAGAGCACCACCCCCACAAAATCCCTAATCTTCCTTCCAACGCAGTCCACAGATATTCCCCTCAATCTTTCTTCCAGTACAGTACAGCCCCAAGATATCCCCCAATCCTTCCCCCAGCACAGCCTCAGAGCACCATCCCCCAATCTTCCTCCATCACAGCCTGCAGATAACTCCCAATCCTCCCTCCAGTACAGTCCCAAGATATCCCCCAATTCTTCCTTTAGCACAACCTCAGAGCACCATCCCCCCATTTCCCCTCCAACAGAGCCTGAGATATCCCCTCCATCCTCCTTTCAGCACAGCTCCAGAGCACCATTCCTCAGAAATCCCCCCAATCTTTATTTCAGCACAGCCCCCAGAAAACTCCCCAATCTTCCCTACAGCACAGCCTCAGGGCATCATCCCCCAATCTTCCCCCCAGTACAGTCCCCAGGGATCCCCCATCCTACCTCGACTACAAACCCCCAAAAGCACAGGCCTACAAAGATCTCACTTTTCCCCTCCATAACAAACCCTAAGAAATCCTCCTAACTCTCCTTCCAGCATACACTCCCTCTAATTCCCCCTCTCCCTTCCAGTACTGCTCTCCAGCACAGCCTCTGGAGATCCCAACTTCTTTTCTCCAGAACAGCATCCAGATCCCCACCATCAGCCAGGGAAGAAATGTCAGACTAGAGATCCCCTCCTCCCAATCCTGCCTTCAGCACAGACTTCAATGGCATATTTCTCAGCATTCTCCACAGCCCAACCTCATTCAGTACACCTATCGGTCGTGACCCCAAGTATGTACCATCTGTATGTGGGGGTTCTGATTCTGATATTTGATTTAGTTTTCATGGAGACCATCAGCTAGCCTGGAGACCATTCCTCTGTAACATTTTATTTATTTATTTTCATTTATAGCCACCCTTTCCCACAGGCTCAGACAGGGCAGCTCACAAGCAAAAAATCAATACAAATAAATCATATAAAACACCAATTAAAACCCCTGCATCCACCTGCCAAACCCTATTCCCCACCCACAAAAAGCTGGAGACTGGGCAGAGTCCCTGGGGGACCAATGGCCCTTTAAAAGTGAGTGGTGCCAGCCAGGAGACTGCACTGGTGAGGCTGCAGGTGCTGATTAGAAGGGACAGTGCCTAAGCAGAGGCAGCTGGGCTAGGGCAAGACCCAGTCAGCCCAAGCAAGTATAAAGCTGTCCCTGAGACTCAGCATGAGGAAGGCTGTGCAGAGGGACAAGATGTTGAAAGAGAGTTTTATCTCCAATTCTTAAGTCGGAGGACTGTTGCACAGATAAAGGAGACTTTTGTAAGCCTCTTAAACTCAAGTAGGTAGGTCACTTAACCTTAAGTTTCTCAGCCAGGCACCACTCTCAGGCTTACCAAATAGGATTAACTAGAGGATTGTTGCTTAGCCAAGAAGGACTGAGGTAAGTCAGATGCTGATGCTTGGCTTGGGAACATCAAGTTATTATTATTATTATTATTAACAAACATTTATATAGCGCCAGCAGTGTACCTGGCACTTTCAGTTAAGACCTTGTATAGAATAAAGGACTGTGAGAGAGTTAATCCCCTAAACAGTGACTGTGGTGGGACTACTGAGCTGAGTCCCCAGAAGAAGCAGTGTGTGCGGCCTGATCCTGTGAGTACTCGCACCCTGTGGCAGCCTGCTCTGCCACAGAGACAAGTCAGAGTAACTAGGCTGGCTACTATGCCAAACAGCACAGCTGGATGGGACTTTACAGAAACTATGGTACCGCTACCATAGGGAAGCTTGCTGAATCACAAGCCACACCGTAGTCCTTCAAAGGGATCTATGTTCTTTGTTCTGCCCATGGCCTCGCCTCACAGATTCACTGGCCCTAATCGTGGCAGGGTCAGCAGCAAGCGATTTTTGCTGCTGACTCTTTGCCTTGCTCCCAGCACTGCCGCTTTGCGTGGCTGCAGGAGAGCCGCCCCCTCTAACAGGGGCGGTACCTCCAAGTCCAACGAGGCACGCATGCGCCGCCTCGCTTCAGGATGGTTGCCACAGCAACCTTCAACCAAACAGCGGGAAAGACTTCCTAGCAAGCCTTCCCGCAACGGCCTCCATTTGCTTCCCCCGTCTTTCCCGCTACTGGGGGGGCGCAACAAATGCCCCGTCGCTGCCATTTAGGTGGCAAAGGGGACATAGCCCACACCAGGTGGGCTGGAGACCTAATAAACGAACAGGCGGACTGTTCGTTTATTAGGTCTCCAGCCCCCACTCATGGCAGCGCCCCAGAGCATGTGGAGTCCACCGTGCGGGCTAATGTGTGCCCATGTGTCCAGTCCCGTCAATTAGGTTGTATACTGCATGGCACGTATATACAGGTCTGCCAGCTCCATAGAGTTGTGGGCGAAAAGCCTAGCGCATTCTGAGGAGCGAGCACTTCTGGTGCGTCTTGGCACTCTCACTGGTGCACACGTAATGTCTACCCTAAAAGCTCACCATGCTATTTTCAAAAATGCGTTCTCCGCCCCCCGCCCCCAAGTCATCCTGGTTAGCAGTCTGTGCCAGACGCTTTTGTTTCCCAGCTGCAGCATTCTCAGTAACAACTTGCAAAGGGTTACCATCACTATCGCCCTGAATAATACTGACAGCCAGGCAACAACCAGCACCGCTACCATCTTTGCCGATGCACCCCATGCCCAGAAATGAGACACGGAGACATGAATTGGATTTCAAAAGGCCGCACTCTTTAATGCAAATCAGAGCAAGAACATTAGTGAGATTGTCTCTAGGCAATCATGGGTCCAGTATTTTGTAAGAACCAATCAGATCATTAAACAGGTATCTGGCTTGGATATGCCATTACCAAATCAACAGTTAAAACTTTCCCCTTCGAACAGCTCCCTGGCCAAGGCCGATTTGGGGGGGAGGAATGCCCTCAGGGGCACTAGTCAGGAGAAAGGTGTCATTAAGATCGAGGGCCATGCTTGCCCTTACCCCCGCTTGACACCTCTCCTGGGGAAACGATCCCGTTGCTAGCCATGCCCTGCTTATCACCAGGTATCGCCCCCCCCATCTCATATGGAGATGATTCTTTTATCTAACCTACAACTACCTAACAAAACAACCTATTAACCATACTGGACCCCTGCAAGAGTGCAACAGAATATATTTCTTAACACGTTCCACAGCCAAATCGTTGCCAGATCATTTAATTGTCCCTATCTTAATTATACCAAATTTAGCATCCAAATTAAAGTTAAACTATTTTAAAAATTATTGTCCAATCAACTACTCATTCAAAATGCCAAATTAAGAAAAGGTTACCATTAGACGAACATTTAACCTATTCCCATACTGTAGAAGGCAAAACAACCAAGGCTGCTCATAATGACTGAGGTGCCTTGCAAAATTCCTTCTCGGTCCCCTTATGGCAACCAGTTAGACCCACAGTATTAGGGGGGTGGGTGCTGCCTCATGGGGAAAGCAGGCGCGAATGAAACCTGCTGGGGGGGAAAACCGCATGCGCGGGCAGTCGCTTCCTGCCCCCCTTTCTAACAAGGGGGAAGAGCTCCCCCCGTGCCGTGCAATCAGATGCCTGATTCACAGGCACGTGATGTCTGGGCCACCAATTTCCGGTGCCCAGGCCGAATGAACGGGGTCTCCTGGCCCCTTGCAGCCCTCCATGCTCCTCCCAGGACTGTTACAAGAGAGGGGTGTGGCAACCTCCCCCCCCCCCCCCGCTGCCAATCTGGGGCAGAGGGTCCTTCTCTCAGATTCTGTGGACAATCTCTCTCCACTTACCAATCTGCCCATCAATGCTGCATTCCCTGGACCAGGGTCTTCATCGCTCTGTGGGGGGAGCAAAAGGTTTTATATGCCCTGGTGCAGGGGCGGTCAGCCCCTTAGGGAGGCAGGGGCAATGCCCCGCCTGGCCCCCCCAGGGCTCCCCCAGCCGGCAGAGGCTTTTTTTAAAAAAAAAAAACAGTCGCGTTGACGTCGCGGTAAATGTTCAGAGCCATCTCAAAGAACCTTGTTTAGAGAGGCAGAAACCTTCTGAAGGTTTCTGCCTCTCCAAACGTTCTTCGAGATGGGGGGCGAGTGCGGTCACACGGGGGGAGTGGGGGTGGGTTAGAGTAGGGGGGCTGGGAG
>QEPC01005447.1:6960183-6975212 GCA_003113815.1 Sphenodon punctatus
TGGGAGCCAGGATTCCTGGGTTCACTGGGAGGGGAATGGGGGCTAGTGGATTAGAGCAGGAGGTGCTGGGAGCCAGGGCCTCTGGGTTCTCGGGGAGGGGAGTGGGGACTAGTGGGTTAGTGCAGAGGGTGCTGGGAGGCAGGGCTCCTGGGTTCTCGGGGAGGGGAGTGGGGGCTAGTGGGTTAGTGCAGGGGGGACTGTGTGTGGTAAAATTAAGGTTTGGAAATCCTGAGAGAGATGTCACTGCAAGTCATGCGATTTCAGTTGTGTTCAAAACGCTGGAAATGGGATGTGCATGGTAAAATTGGACTCGGGCTGTGACTGGGGTGCTTTACAAGGATGGGTCCCTGTGTGTTTTGGGTTGATAAATTATTTATTTTATTTTAGTTTAGTTTAGTTTATTTGCGGCCGCAGCCAATAACACATAAATACAAAGTACATTCAGCCAGTTAAAGCAAAAATCAGAGCGAAGGTCAAGGTACACATATAAAAACCTCACCCCGATTCCCACTGCTACCAGCTGAATCCCCGAGTTGCATGAATCAAACATACATCAAAATAATACATAAGAAATATCACTCAAGTGACCTTAAGGCATAGGTAACTGAAATTGCAAAAAAAGGGCACGGCGGCTAAGGGCCGCCACCAGGAAGCGTGCCACCGCCTTGGTAAGGGCGACATCTGCATCTACCAAAGCCAGGCAAAGCAGATGGTGTTCCGTCCTACCGGGGTACTTCTGAGAAAATGGGACAAAAAAAGCCACACGAAGCTTGTCATATAAGTGGCAGCTCCACAGCAAATGCTGCGTAGTTTCCACCGACTGGGCATCAAAGGGGCAACACCTCTCAGAAAACTCTTTATTTAAAATTATTTATTTTAAGCTTGATGTGCATGTAGACTGTGTTTTCTTCCATCCGATGTTAACGCTGGGAACTCCTTGCTGCTGGGTTTTGCCACTGTTTTGCCAGTGTTTTGGGTGTTTCCCTGTGTTTTGGGTTTATAAATTATTTATTTTAAGCTTGATGTGTATGTAGACTGTGTTTTCTTCCATCCATTGTTAACCCTGGGAACTCCTTGCTGCTGGGTTATGCCATGACGTTGGCCTACCGTCCCCCTGGCTCTGCCCCTAGGCCCGCCGGCCTTACTGCCCCAGTGCCCCTCCAACATCAAAACCCACCAGCCACCCCTGCCCTGGTGAAGTGCTACAGGAACAAGTCTGTGTTCCAGGAGATCTCGGTTCAAATGGCACAGCAGGGCTACAGCTGGGACATGAACCAGTGCTGCCAGCGGACCAAGGACTTCAGGCGCAGGTACAAGGAGATCTGGGACAACAACTTTGTCTCTGGCCACAGGAGGTAAACATCGCTCTATTACATGCTCCTGTACCGGTTGCTCTGTTATTATTATTATTAACAAACATTTATATTGTGAATGGAGCCATCGTTGCATCTGGCCTGTATGAATGTGCCTTCATCAGGGCCCAGAAACTAGTGGATATGGCTCCCCTGCTGTCACTGCAACCACTGTTAAAGACACAGGGACATAGATTTGAATTCCAAGTCTCCTCTTTAGCTCTGCTCCCAATGACTGGCATTCTGTCCCCTTCTTTCCCCAATATGCCCTCTCTATATGGAAGCTAAAAAAACTATAAGCAGGCAGCTGGGCTATACTTCATGTCAGCAGGGACACCCAGGGTGGGATTAAATTGTGTGTGTGGGGGGGGGGGGAACGGACTTCTCCCACTCCCCCTTCTACTTCTGCTCAGATTATCCTCCCACCCAATCTGGCATCTGTTGTGGTTCCAGTAACTGAAGTCCCCACTGGGGCTAGAGTCCCTTGGCGGAATTGAAATGCTGAAGAAGATAAGAACAAACCACCCCTTGTGACTGTGGGCTGTGGCTTTGGGGACTTTGGCAGCTGGGATCAGGGGTGCAAACAGGGCAGTAGTTTGAGGAGCAACTCACTTAAATTTTGGGGGGCGGGGAGAGGGGAAAAAACTTCGGGGGGGGGAATTTCCCCCTTCCGATGAGCAACTAGGTCACCAGTAGGTGGGGGGGGGGGGGGATTCAGTAAAAGGGGGGCAGGGGGGACTCCCCAAACACTGGGGGGGGGGATCTGCACCCCTGGCAGGTATGGTGGCAGTGGGCCACATTGGAAAGAGCTGAGGCAAAAGGGGGGTTCTTCCACCCCCTTTCTGATGTGGCCCCACCCAGTACAAAGTGCCATGATTTCATGATGCTCTAAAGGGGATTTGGCTATGTCAGAAAGGGGCAGCAAAGTCCTTTTACTCCATCCTCTTCGGCATAGCCTCACACCCTGCAGGTCAAAGCCTTGGAAGGTGGCATTCCTACCTGTAGGATAAAGCCTAAAAGGTTTGGCTAAGTACTAGAGCTACAAGCGAGCCAGTAGGAGTAGAAGAAACTGCATTTGGATCTCCAGTACATGGGAACTGATACCAGTCAGAGGCTGGAATCGTGTATCCTTGCAAAGGCCAACATGTAACTGTAATACTGCTGGTAGAATCAGTGGGCAGGGTATGTGGTGTTGCAGAATTTGAAGCTAACTTCTGGAGTGTTTCCCATAAAATATTCTTGGACCTGTTCCTGCGTGTGAGCTTCTGTTTACTCTTACAGGTCGATGCTAGACAGGCTAACTGTTCTCAAATCCCCAGGGCACATCACTGGGCATCAGCTAACCAGGAGGCCATCATAAGAACATAAGAAGCGCCATACTGAATCAGACCAATGGTTCAACAAACCCAGCATCATGTCTTCAACAGTGGCTGCTCTCAGTCACTTTGGAGGCCCAACAGGTTGTATCCAGCAGATCGTAATGGAATGATCCATTCTCTGCTATTCACTCCGTGGCCGCGATCGTCTAAAAACGGCCCCAGTTTCCGACAGTCAGAGGTTACATTTCCCAGCTATTGACTAATAGCCATTAATAGAACTATCCAATCCTCTTTAAACATCCAGTTTATTATTTATTTATTTATTTAGTGGCAACAATGTTCCTGACGCTGAAAAGTCATGATTAAAGACAGATCCCTGCCCCGAGGGGCTTACAATCTAGGATGGACACGGGAGGGGAGATGAGGAGGAGGGACACTTAGGGAAAGACAGGGATACATTAAAGAGGTTGAGAAGCTGGAGCTACACATGCTTAGCTTAGTTATAAAGGGAGGGAGGGAACCTGGAGAATAAGAGAGTATATATATATATATATATGGAGAAGCTTTAATGAGCAATCTGTGGGGATGCGGAGCTAAGGAAAGCCTGTTGGAAGAAATAGGTTTTTAGGAGGGATTTGAGTGTTGGAAGGGAGGGAACATAAACCACTGTAGCAGCTTAAAATGTGGCAATCATCCAGGCAGCAGGCAAAGTGCTGTGAACTAAACTGTGGTTGGTAACTTTAGTAAGTGTGACATTCATTGGACAGAATATGAGCTCCTGTCATAAAAACATACGCATGTAGCTTTTGTCCATACAATCTGAGAGAAAGGCAAAGGCAGGGGTAATATAGTCTTGCTAACTATGAACAAACAAGCTTGGAAATTCTACAGCTGGACAGTGCCACCTCTCCTGTTCCTAGGGCTGGTGGGTAAGTATTGATCTACTAAACATCTTTAATCTTGAGGAGGTTGGTTCATTTCTGTAATTTGACGTGTTTGGATTTTTTTAAAGGACATTTTAAGAGTAGAAGAGGAACTTTGTGGGTCTTATTTAGTGCTGTTTGTTTCAGCCTAAAACACTTTCTTGTGTACATCTATATGTAGTTATCAGTATTTGCGTTTCACACAAAGATGGAATTTATCTGTAGAGGAAACTTTAGCGAGTAGATTTTAGGCTGTCTAGAACTGAATCCATGGAAGTTGGGGCCTGGGGTGAAAAGGAGGCGTGGGTCCCCTCCTAGCCTAGGAATGTTTGATGGGCACACACCGTCTCAACCTTAGAAAAAGGGAAACGCTAACATAATTAATTTCTGATGTTCAGTTAAACACAACATCCCCTCAGAGGCCAGTGCTCCCTTTATTGCACAATGTTGTTGTTTCTAGTTTGCTCGTGGGTTCTATATATTGGGGCCCTGTTCTGAATTGCCATGGGCCGCCCAAATGCTGGGACTCCCTGTGACTGAGATTCTACTGTGGGCCCTTATTTTACACCAGTTCTTCTCACAATCGTGTTGTCATTTCAAGTTTATTTATAGACACCGCATAATGTGGGAAGAGGGAGGCCAGCACATGTGGGTCTGTGAAATTGCATAGTCTGCACTCGACCAGGTCCAGCTCGGGGCTGTCTGTGTTCTAGCATTAGCAGAAGCTTTATGTCTGTTTCAGTGCAGCGATACATTAGCTATCAATTAGAATTACAAAGGAGCTATAAATCCTTTTATTTCCAAAGCCACCCTCAGCCAATGTGCAAAAGTCCTATAAATCCAACTGAGATAAGTGTGTGGTCATTTATCGCAGAATCCTATACATTAAGGGCCAAATCCTGTAATGCAGGGAGGTGCTTTGCACCATGCTGCTGGTAGATCATGTCTGTACCCTCAATATCCAGCCACTGGTGCTTTCTACTGCGCTGGCAGTAAAAAGGCAATATTGACCATGAAACACTACTCTAAACAATCTCCAGCTATAATTTTGGTTCCCTGAGCTTATCAACACTAGCACTATGCATGGGGGTTTGGATAAAACACAAATAAACACAAATGGCCTTTTCTGGCTTCCCTATTTGAAACACAAATACTGCCCTACAATTTTCAGGTATGTGTTACTGCGCCTATCAATTTCCATTCATAATTTGATGTTTTTAATTGTTGGTCTAGTAGTCTGAGCACCTTTCAAGTTTGATGGTAATTTGTGTGGGTCAAGAAGGAGTTTAGCTTCAAGAGCAGTAATGTATAGGAGTGAATTGTGTTTTGATTCTAGTTTACTTTTAAGCTTTGAGGTTTTGAGGCTTGGCCTGCTTCTACAGGCAGCTGAAGGCAGAACTGTGCCCAGGGGACAAGATCTTTGTGTTGGGCAAATGACACTACCAAGTTGGATCCCCCTGCCCAGAATGGGACAAGGACATAGGGTCCTTTTGCCTGGCGCTCGCCGATACCAGGGTTCTTTGCTGTTAGGGTGGCCATGCCTCCCCTTTAAAAGAGGATGCTTATAAAAAAATACATGTTGCAGGGCTGTATTGGTTCCAGTGCAGCCCTGCACCATGTATTTTTCATAAGCATCCTCTTTTAAAGGGACGGTATGGTCACCCTATTTGCTGTTTATTGTAGTGTCACTACCTGTGCATGCGCGCACGCACACAGAGAGCTGCATCCACCTGCTTGCTTGCTTTCCAGCCAACTGTAGCAGCTACCAGATTTTTTCCCCTTATAAAA
Organism: Sphenodon punctatus; assembly: GCA_003113815.1. NCBI lineage: Eukaryota > Metazoa > Chordata > Lepidosauria > Sphenodontia > Sphenodontidae > Sphenodon > Sphenodon punctatus. The sequence goes on from QEPC01005447.1 coordinate 6,965,566, forward strand.
GTTCCCAAAGTTTGAGACACAAAACAAACAAGCAAACAAAAAACTGGCATGGAAACCAGAATACAATTCAGAACTAAAGAATTTGCTTCTTTGCACATACCTAATTAGCCCCCAATATAGACTAGTATAACTTAGGGGAGCCCATAGGATTTCTGAGGGGCAACCAGAATTTTGAGAAGGTAGGGCCCATGTCGTAACCCCCTCTTCCTCCCTAATGCAATGCCAAGTAGAAACAGAGGCCCTTTTCCTGTGTGCTGTGGGAATGCCGTGGCTGGTGGGTGTGTGCGTGTGTGTGTACGCTCCCGTGCTCCATCCACATACAGAACAGCGGGCGCCAATGGCAGATGCTCCATGCATGGAGGTGGGTGTGCATCTGTGGGGACACCACCACACACCAACCACGGCGCCCACCCATCCCCTGTGTGAAAAGGGCCAGAGTCTGCAACTCTCCCCTTCTGCCCTCTCCCCCTTTTGTGGTAGACTCTGAGACCCTTTTCAAACAGGCACCCCCTGCACATAAGAACGCTGCGGGTCACTGCTGGTGGTGGGGTGCCCGTGGGAACACTGCTGGTGAGGTGTGTGTGTGTGTGTGTGTGCTCCCGTGCACCACCCACCTCCACCCATCATCCACGCATGCAGCAACTGGCACCAGTGACAGATGCTCCATGCATGGAGGTGGGTGTGCATCCGTGGGGACACCCCCGCATGCACTGCACACCCACCATGGCGCCCACCCATATGCCCCCTCCTCCCCGCACTGCCAGCCCATGTGAAAAGGACCAGAGTCTGCAACTCTCCTCTTCTGCCCCCATACCCCTTTTTGTGGCAGACTCTGAGGCCCTTTTCAAACGGGCTCCTCCCTTGCACATGTGTGTGGGTGAGGCATCTGTAGGAATGCCACGGGTCGCTGCTGGCGGTGAGGGGTGCCCGTGGGAATGATGTCAGTGGTGGGTGAGGGTGCGTGCATGCTCCTGTGCTCCACCCATCTCCACTCATCACTCACGCATGGAGCAACCAGTGCCAATGCTGGTTCCTCGGTGGGTGAAGATGGGTGTGCGCTCATGGGAATGGGCGCACACCTACCTCCACTTGCTGCTGGCGCACACCTATCCCCCCACCCACCACGGCCCATTTGAAAAGGGCCTGACTCTGCTGGGGGAGCAGTAGCAAGAGCAGTAACACTACGGAGAGTGGGCCACCAGGGTCTCCTCAGCTCCCTTCCCCTCTCCTTTTTTTGGCTGTGTGGAGCCCCATTCCCTTTCCCTTACCTCACTGCTGGCATTCTCTCCCCTCCCTAGCTGCTACCATATGCCTGCCTGGCAATCTCATCTCCAGTACAGTAACAGGCAAAAGTCAAAGGGTTGCTGTAATGCTGCTTTCTCCCCTTTGCTACTGGGCACTGCCTTGTGCCTAATCTGGGCATGTCCCATTGTGGCTCCTGGAAGTAAGGAAGGGAGATCACAGCGCTGCCTTTTGCCTGATCAGCAATGAGCAAGTTGGGTGGCAGAAAACAATGAGTGCAGCCCCCACACAAGATGCTGTGGCCAGGCTAACACATCTTGGGGAGCCTTAACCCACCCTGGGCAGCTGGGCCACGAGATGCAGTGGCTCATGTGCCCAGCGGTCGCCAGATGTTCCTTCTGCCCCAAGGCAGAGTGAGCAGCTGACTGCCCCACAACACATCCCTGGAAAAATTCAGAGAACACATCACGGAGAAGCCTTACCCCAATTGGGGTAAGGCTGACCGAGGCATGACTGCCTTTGTGCCCAGCTGCCATCTGCCCTGCTACATGGCGAGCAGCACAGCGGGTCTTTGAATGGCAGTCATTAGCACCCATCATGTGCTGTCATGTCACGGGCGGGGGACGAGTGGGACTTTGGTTGGGCTGGTGGTGGGAGGTGAGACAGAGACCGGCACTTGCCTGGCTTCCCCACGACCAGCTCCCCATGCTTACCCACAGTGTCGCAGCTGGGATTGCATGCCATGGGGCTGCATGGGGGTCAGGCTCTTGCAGCTCGTGTGGCTGCACTCAATGTTGTGTAACAGTGGGGAAAAGAGAGGGCAGAAATGGAAGAAAGCACATGAGCACTGTCAGAAGTTGAGGGCCAAGGCAATGTGCCCAGGAGTGGGTGGCAGGGAATTTATTTTTTATTTTTTTATTTTATAAATTTCTATCCCGCCCCTCCTGCGAACAGCTTGGGGCGGCTTACAACAATTTAGGCCCCTTAAGAGCCCAACTTGACTTTTCCCTGTAGACTTCCCAGACTGCACATGGGTGGCTCCAGGATTGGGCATTCATTTTGGAATTGGGGATTGCACTCACTTTGCATCACACAGGGTTGCCACCTTCCCTGAAGCTTTGACCCAAAGGAGGCAGGGCCCCACAGAAAAGGGGTTGGGCAGAGGAACCTTCCTGCCCCTTTCATATGTCAATGCCCTCTTCGGAGTATCATCACAATGCCAAGGCCATGCCAGAAAGGGGGCAGGAAAGTGTCTTTGCTCCACCTCTTCCTGATGTTGTCTTAACCCCCTACAAAAACTTCCTAAAGTTATCCAGATGGGGAAACTGGGTCTTCACGAACCCAGGGATGTTGCCTCAAAACTTGGAGACTCTAGATCAGGCTCGGAGAGGTGGTAGCCATAGTGGAACCCTTTTAATTTACACAATATGTTACTCAGCTTTAAACAAGGATCTAGGTATAAATATGGGTTATTTAATCTATACCAGATAACAAGAGCAGCATTATTTCCTATACTACATTTACCCTAATGTGAAGTGTTTTAAGCAAAGATAAATAAACAAAAATGGTTTTCCTCCCTATTAGGGAAATAGACCTCAGACTCCCATTGGACAGGTGGGGCTATCAACCAGTCTAGTGATTAATTCAATGGCATAAGGAGAGGCAAAAAAAAAAAAAAAGAAATATTCCTGGATGCCAACATAGTAAGGGCATTATGTATTTAAACACAAGTGAACAAGTCATTACCATTTGTGCAACATAAAAAAGTTAAATCTGTGTGGTGACCTTCACAGTGAAGCCCTCAGACAGAGCTGGCATTGAAAAATACAACACACTCTTTTGGATTCTGATTTTAATACCAGAGTGCCATCTGAACGATATGTACTGAACCCAAGATAATGGAACATCTTTTGAGCTGGGAGGTGAAGCAGGACTCATGAGCAATGGAGGCAGTATTCAAAAATATTAACATGCAGTTACCATCAGGAATATGACTATGTAAACAAAAACGGGACCTTTTAAATCTGCAGTAATCATGCAGCTGATGACCGTGTGAAGTGAGGATTAGGGGTGCAGTTGGTAGCACATTTACTACCTATGAGTAAAATGTGGGCACCCCCAATGGGCACCTATGGATTTACTCGGCCCACATCCGCTGTCTGGATGCTGCAAAATGCAGGTCTTACCAGGACTTATGGGGCACCCCCAGGGGCACCTACAGGTTTACACAGCCCCCATCTGGTGCCTGGATGCCACAAAATGCAGGTCTTTCCAAGACTTTCTGGGATTCCCCAGGAAGCTCCTGCCCCCATGTGCTCCCTGGGCTGACGCCTGCCCAGCTGCACTGCTGCAGCTGCTCTCACTGCTCCTCCCGGCCTGGGTGGCCTGCTGCTCAGCTGAGCCAGGCAGCACGCCACAGTCCCCACAGCAGGGGTGGGGTGGGGTGTGCGCGAGGCCAGGGGAGCAGTGGTGCAGCTGGCCAGGTGAGTTAGTCCAGAAAGCATGTGGGGGCAGGATCTTCCCAGGGCGCTCCCTAAGCTCCCTCACCCACCTGACTGTGCCTCCGTTCAATTTAGTAACTTAAAAAATAAATACAAATTGCACACCCCTATAACCAACTTGCCATGGCCATCTATGCAGGTAGCATCTGACCAAGAACTATAAACACAGCTAACATCTGTGTGAACAAACTACCTCTCTCCAGAAATTGGCTTGGCCAACCACTAGCCAATGGTGCAGTGTGTATGTGTTGGAGAAAGGTTGGGGTTAGGTGGCCTTAACTTACTAAAATGTACTCCGCTCCCTCCCTGATGTCCTCCACTACAAATTCTCCCTCTCCTCGGCTATCTCCCTAGCTAGACAATGCTATTATGCCTCCAGGATCGAATTTTTCTCTCACGACCCTCGCCGCCTCTTCTCTACTTTCGTCTCCCTCCTTAAAACCCCCTGCCCTCCTCCGCCCTCTTCCCTTGCTGCTCAGGATCTTGCATCATTCTTCACCTCAAAGATTGACAAGATCCATCAGGACATTGCCTCCCACCCACCTCCTCCTCCTGCTCCCATACCTCCCCCTCCTCCCTCACATCCTTCCCTCCTGCCTCTCTCGAGGAAATCTCCGCTCTGCTCTCTTCATCCAACCCCTCCACCTGCCCCCTCGACCCCATCCCCTTCCGCCTCCTGACCTCTATTACTCCTACTGTCGCCCCCCCCCCACTTCTACACGTTATCAATCTCTCCCTTTCCACAGGCTCCTTCCCCTCTGCCTTTAAGCATGCCACTGTCTCCCCCATCCTCAAAAAGCCCACCCTGGACCCATCTGACCCCTCTAGTTACCAGCCAGTCTCCCTCCTTCCCTTTGCCTCAAAGCTTCTGGAACGTGTCGTCTACTCCCGCTGCCTGGACCTCCTCTCTGCCAACTCCTCCCTGGACCCTCTCCAATCCGGCTTCCGCCCCCTCCACTCTACTGAAACTGCCCTGGCCAAGATCACCAATGATCTACTTGTCGCTAAATCTAAGCGCCTCTACTCCATTCTTGTCCTCCTTGACCTCTCTGCTGCCTTTGACACTGTCGACCACTTGCTTCTATTGGACTCGCTTTACTCTTTGGGCTTCCGTGGCTCTGTCCTTGACTGGTTCTCCTCCTACCTCTCTGACCGCTCCTTTAAAGTCTCGCTCCCCGAGTCAAACTCCTCCTCCCTCCCCCTTTCGGTTGGGGTCCCCCAAGGCTCTGTCCTTGGCCCTCTCCTCTTCTCTATTTACACCCTGTCCCTTGGCAAAATTATTGCCTCCCACGGATTCCAATATCATCTCTACGCTGATGACACCCAACTCTATCTTTCTACCCCCTCTCTCTCCTCTTCTGTCCACTCACGCCTCGTCAACTGCCTCTCTGATATCTCCGCCTGGATGTCCCGACGTCAACTCAAGCTCAACATGGCCAAGACCGAACTCCTCATTTTTCCTCCCTCCTCTTCCTCTCCCTCTAACCTGCCCATCTGCATCGATGGAGTCACCATCCATCCTGTTCTCCAAGCCCGTAGCTTGGGCTTCATCTTTGACACGCACCTCTCTTTTAAACCTTACATTGACTCTGTTGCCAAATCCTGCCGATTCGCCCTCCATAACATTGCTCGGATCCGCCCCTTTCTCTCTACCTCCTCGGCCAAAACCCTTGTTCATGCCATGGTTATCTCTCGCCTCGATTACTGCAACCTCCTCCTTGCTGGCCTCCCTCGCTCTCACCTGTCCCCCCTTATCGCAATCCAAAACTCCGCTGCCAAGGTCATTCACTCTGCCCGTCGCTTCGACCATGTGCAGCCTCTCCTCTTCTCTCTTCACTGGCTCCCCCTTCCTGAACGTATCCTGTTTAAACTCCTGGTATTCACGTTCAAAACACTCCACAACCAAGCTCCCCCTTACCTCTCGGACCTAATCTCCCTACGCACTCCTGCACGCGCTCTCCGCTCTTCCTCTGTCCCCTCCCTCACTCTCCCTCGTTTCTCCTGCTCACCTAACCGCCTTCGACCCTTCTCCCTCGCTGCCCCCCATGCCTGGAACTCCCTCCCTACCCACATCCGCCTTGCCCCCTCCCTCCGCTCCTTCAAATCCCTCCTCAAGACCCACTTTTTCCTCGCCGCCTTTCCCAATGCCTGCTAGTCGTTCCCCATATACTTACTGTCTGCCCTCCTCTGCAGACTGCTGCAACCAACCTGATTGTAACCAAGCCAAGCACACGCACCTGAGACTTCGCATTCGCTTGAATGTTTGTTTGTCTTCTCCCCTGTCTCTCCCACTGTCCCCTCTCCCTGTCTCCCCCTCCTTGTCTTTTAGATTGTAAGCCACAGGCAGGGACCGCGTCTATTGTATGTTTCTGTACAGCACCAAGCTCATGACTGACGCTATACAAATGTTTATAATAATTATAATAATTTTCTCTCAGTGGGTTTGGATACAGTATTTATGGTAGAGAGTAAGAGAGAACTGCTGTATGATTAAAATAAAATCCTGACTGTCCCTAAAAATCAGTACCCAGATACAGGCAAAAAGGTGATCCTCTCTTTTGATAAAGCTACATTCTGCGTGCAGCAAAGGCGAAGAGCCATAATTGGTTATGACACCTGGACTCTGCCAAAATACACTGAACTAAACAAATACCATTCCAGAACATTCTGATACAAAGGATGAGTCGGGCTGCGATCATACACGCACTTATGCTAGCAAAGCCCCTTGACCTGAATGGACTTCTGACATATACAAGTGCATTCAGGATCACAGCCTCAGAGACCATTTGACTTCATATAAAAATACCTTCCTCCCCTGTAACTGTTTGAGGATGCCCTAGGGGACTCTAAGCACCTGTCTTTGCTTTCCTGCCTTCAGCTCTCCCTTTCCCCTTCACTTCTCAAACCACCAGCTTCATGGAGTGCAACCTGCACAAATTACTGCAGATGTTTTTCATAGTATCTTACTCCTGTTTGTTTCCCCTTTGGAGAGGAAAATGCTGTCCTGTGTGACTGATTCCCCAATTCTTATCCACCCCACTCATGGGTCTGGATCTCTGTGGAGTCCTGTGGACTGGATTGGGCCCCAAGTATCATTTTGAAAGACTGCCTCTTTCTTCATGTTCCATAGGAGCCTCTGAGGTCAGCCGGGAGCACACTCTTGCAAGTTTCTAAAACAAGGGTACACAGAGAGGCCTTCTCAGTGGCTACTCCACAAGTGTGGAACTTCCTTCCTTTGGAGGTTCATCTAAGCCTGAGTCCACTCATCTTCTGGAGGCAATGTAAGATCTTCTTGTTCGGCCACATGTCTGGCAGGCAGGGTTTTTTGTGTTTCTTGTATTTATGCATTGTAACCCACCCTGAGTCCCAAGGGAATAGGCAGGATAAAAATATATAATAAATTAATAAATAAATAGTTGAGAGAAATGGGGGAGGGACACACACATGCACACGTGGTTTGGAGCCAGCTCTTCTCCCCTTTCTGTCCCTCACCAAACAAAACTGGAGACTTCAACTCCTTCCCCTCCTGGGAGTGAGGAAACAATGTAGCCCTCTGCACTATAATAATGATCTTGATATTTATAGCATTGAAATGCTAGGAGATAAGTTCATGGTACAGCAGACTCACTGCCCACAAACATTTATAGAGAGACAGACATAATTATGGTCCAAGGCAACTTTTCATGAAAAGAGAAGAAGGTGGCTGATTCACTGGCATTATGCTGATATAGTTGATGTACTTAAAGCTTGGAATGTAACTGAAAATACAGAGATAACTTCCATTTTAAAGGTGAGCATAACAGATTCCAGTGTGTTTTACAAACTTTACTAAGTAACTACATGGGAATCCCCTCATCCATTACTAAAGCAGTTTTAAAGAACATAAGTAGTAGTGCCATACTGAGTCAGACCAATCGTCCATCAAGCCCAGCATCCTGTCCTCTGACAGTGGCCAATCTTGATCGCATGAGAGAAGAACCAACAGTCACACTGGGCAATTCATTCCCCGTTGTTCACTCCCAGCTCTCGACAGTAAGAAGTTCATCCAGTAAGCTACTTGGTTAATAGTCATTGATGGACCTACTCTCCATGGAGCTGCTGGAAGTCTTGTTTTTAGACAACATGCTACCACACAGGTCCACCCATCTGCCCCCCCCCCTCCCCGCAGTGCTCATCTGAAGGTGGTGTGTAAGGGGGGGGTTGCACACTCCTGTGACCCATGCAGCACCCACCTATGACCGCTCACAAAGCACTGGCAAAAAAGCCAGAGTGCTCTGTGCAGAGGCAGGCAGAATGATGCATGGGGACAGGTGTCCACACATCCCAAGCCCATATGAATGGTGGCAGCCAGCCATGTCAGCTGAGTGGTCCAGTGTTCAGAGGCATTGTGACCAAGGAAACCGCTGTTGCAAGGCACAGGAACTGGCCCGGAGTCCTGGGGAGCCCGGGTTCCCCAGTGCTCGGCCAGGACATGTTGAAATCAGAAGTCAGCTCAGTGCGCTTCCCCCTCTCCCATGGTCCATGACAGGGGGAGCGCGTGGAGGCTGCAGGGGTACCCACCCAGGGAGCCACCCATTTGAACCCCTCCTCACTCGCTCCATGTGCATGGACACTCTATAGCCATCCCATTCAGCTGACATGGACCTGCCCCCACCCCCAGCTGTGCTCATTTTAAAACGACCTAAAATGCATCCGCTTCTGGGGTGAAATGTATTCAAGTGAGTAACGAGGGTTCCAAGAAAGGGACAATATCCAGATTTTTTCAATTGATCTCCATCTTCATTTAATTCAACAGAAAATTTTGTTTAGACTCCATTGGTCATCAAGTTATCTGTTAATAAATGTATAAATGTGACTAAATAAATAAAATAGGGAGCTAGTTCTAATGATAATTGCTGGAGGTGTCGTTTTCCTAGAACAATGTTTGCAGACATGTTCTGGGAATGCTTTGTAGGCCAGCTGTGATTATTCAGATTAATATTATTTGAAATAAGGCGCTTCAGTTTACATCTATAGCAGCTTGTAGTTGATTATATGCCAGGTTGTTAGGAACTTTCTAAATTTGAAATTTTGCAGTTTCTTAGGACTACTTTGGTTGCAAAATGAATAATAACGAACTGGAAAAATATCAGTGATTGATATATGGAACGTAACAAATTGCAATGCTTGACTTGGCTGTTTAGGAGTGGGTGACATACCACAGGCATAACATACCAGAGATTCTTGAGAAGATATGGGGAAGGTTTATCGTTATGGGCCATTTTACATGAGACCTCAGCCCCCCACCCACATGGGTGAAGGGGAGGTGTCCATGCCACCACCAGTGGGGATGGGTGGGGGTGCATGCGTGTTCCTGCGCTCCACCCATCTCCACCCATCGTCCGCGCACAGAGGCAATGGGGAAAACAGGTGTCTCTGTGCGTGGAAATGGATGGAGATTGGTGGAGGTGGGTGGGCATCTGTGCGACCGGCCACCCACACACCGCACACCCGCTGCTGCCTCCACATACCTCCCCCGCGCTGCAGCTCCTTTGGCAGCTTGTTTGAAAAGGGCCTCTGACTGTAGGTTAATGACCAAAGCAAAAAACATAACAGTTTAAAAATAAACTTAAATGTACAAGAGTTTTCTTAAAATACACACACAAACAATTCTGTACAATTACAATTCAAAACACCTTCCACTCTATACATTGCAACAAAACATAAATGCCAAAAAACATAGAAATTAATTCACAATTAGAGCAATATTTAATATTTTATCATCAACATACATTTAATATATGTACTAAATTCCTTACCATACATACTTCGTTTTTATCAATAACTAAACGTGCACATTTTACAATTATGAAAATAATTTATTATCATAATTTGACAAGGAACAATTGTGTCAGAGTAATTTAA
>QEPC01005447.1:6995470-7010267 GCA_003113815.1 Sphenodon punctatus
CCTGCTGTTCAGGAACAGTGACTAGCTCAGCAGGTGTTGGGAAGGGGGGAGGCAGATAATTAGTTTTGTTTCTTGCAAGCCTCTCCACCCCTGGTGCCTGGAAGTCTGCTCCTCAGTGACTGACACCTCCCTGTCATGTTTGACCTTCCAGTGAACATTTTTTTGCCACCTGAACTCATCCGAACACGATCCGAACTGACCGTACTGTTCGGCCATTTCGCCGTTCGGTGTTCGGTTTGTTCGGTATGTTAGCATTCGGGTTCGGGTTCGGTCGTCCGAACAGACCGAGTTCGGGCCGAACTCCGAACTGCAGAACCGCTTTTGCCCATCCCTAATAAATGGAGTCTCTATCACTCCATGGTCATAAGTGCCTCATGCCCTGCACTATTACAAAGCAGCATGAATTTCTAGAACCTTTCCTGCAGTGACCTGTCAGCCTACTGCCTGCCAGCTGATCAGTACAATCTATTACAAGAGGCAGTCAGCTCTACAAGACAGTGTAGAAACTAGCAGCTTCCCACTAGCCTCCCTTGTACTACTCTAAACTGCATATATGGTGCTGGGGGAGGAAACATCGAGCCCCCGCGCTTTACCGTGTGGCGTTCCGCAGGGATTGATCTTGTCTCCGCTGTTGTTTAATATCTACATGCAGCCCTTGGGGGAGGTCGTGAGAGGGTTCGGGGTGCATTGTCACCAGTATGCTGATGATACTCAGCTGTACCTCTCTTTTTCTACTGACCCAGACCCTGCTATCTCGTTGCTATCCCAATGTTTGGAGGCCGTGGCGGATTGGATGCGGCTGAGCAGACTGAAGCTCAACCCAGATAAGACGGAGGTGATGGTGGTGGGGAGGGCGAAGGGGGTGGTGGCCCCCCTAGTTGGGGGGGTTTGCCCTCCTGTAGCTCAGCAGGTCCGGAGTCTGGGGGTCATATTGGACGCAGACCTGCGTCTGGAGCGGCAGGTGGAGGCAGTCGCTAAGGCTGCCTTCCGCCAGCTTTATCTTGTACGTAGGCTGCGTCCGTATGTCTCTGGCCCGGACCTGGCCTCCCTCATCCATGCCTTCGTCACCTCGCGGCTCGACTACTGCAACGCGCTCTACGTGGGGCTTCCCTTGTTCTTGGCCCGGAGGCTGCAGCTGGTGCAGAATGCGGCGGCTCGTCTTCTTACGGGGACGGGTCGCCGGGAGCACATTACACCGGTGCTCCGAGCGCTGCACTGGCTGCCGATAGTGTGCCGGGCCAAGTTCAAGGTCCTAGTGATGATCTATAAAGCCCTATACGGCCTTGGCCCCTCTTACCTTAGGGACCGCCTCGCCCTTCGCGCCCCGGAACGGCTCCTGCGGTCTGCCGGGGGTGCCCTCCTGGAGGTCCCCCGTGTTAAGCGGGGGGCCACGATGGAGCGGGCATTCTCGGTGGTAGGGCCGCGGCTGTGGAACTCCCTTCCGGAGGAAGCTCGCCTGGCCCCAAGCCTTTTAACATTTCGGCGGAACTGTAAGACCTGGCTGTTTGCCCAGGCCTTTGGGGGAGGGGAGGGAGTTGTTTTTTTTAATCGCCTACCCATTTGTTTTGTCTAGCCCTGTTAATATTTATATTGAATATTTGATTGTTTTTATCTGAATTTTAATGTATTTTATTGTTTTAATTGTTATGTTGTGAGCTGCCCCGGGCTGCGTTGCAGGAGGGGCGGGATATAAATTTGTTTAAATAAATAAATAAAATATATTTCTGTGGAATGCCTAATGACTGCGCCTTTCTCCCCAGGGTTGTTTGGTATCGAAGAATCCATTGGAACAATCATTGGGGTGGTGGCAGCTGGTATTGGAGGTCTGGTGGTTCTGATTATAGTTTTAACCCCACAGTTAAAGAAGTGTCTTCCATGCATAAAAGAAACATCTCACCAAGGTAAGAAGAGAAAAGTTTGTGAAACACTTTTTGAAAAGATGCATGTTTCTGATCAATTCAGGCATCATGTTATTTGTGCCCCAAGTAGTAAAAAATAAAATAAAACCAAGTCCAGCAGTTATTAGCCTCTTGCCTATCATAGACTGAACAGAAACTTCATTCATTCATTCATTATTAGTCTCTTGCCTGTCACAGACTTAAACAGGAGCTTGCTTTATCCATTAATTCATTTGCTATTAACCGCTTGCCTCATTCATTCATTCATTCATTCATTGGGAATAGTTTTGATGGCAGAGCAAGATGTCTGTGCGTCTAACAACATGTGTGGACATAAGCTTACCCAGGACCACCTAGAAATTGCTGGGGCAGAGTACCACCCGGGGCCCCCCTTATTCTATCATCCACTGCATTCCAGCCTTCCCTTGGGGCAGTCCAGAGCTTATCATTCACTTGCAAGAATCTAGGAGAAATGTCCCTTGGCGTGCGTACTCTCTCGCACAAAGGTAATTGTTTAATGAGATCTTATATCTTTGCACATTTCCTTGGTTACATAAGAAGTGCCATACTGGGTCAGACCAATGGTCCATCAAACCCAGTATCCTGTCTTCAACAGTGGCCAACAGAGATGGCCTTACCGCAGGGCAGTTTACGGTGACTGCCCCGGGCCCTGCTCCTGGGGGAGCCCTGTGTTTGGGCCCCATAGCTCCCAGCCACTATCTGTCTCAGCCAGGGAGTGAGGGAGAAGTGGGGCCTTTGCCTCTCTCTCACTCCCTGGCCGAGTCTGAGACAGGCAGTGGAGGGGGCCAGGGAGTGAGAGGCAGAGGCCCCGTCTCTCTCTCACTCCCGGGCCCCTCTGCTGCCTGTCAGTCTCAGCCAGGGAATGAGGGAGAGGCAGGGCCACTGTCTCTCTCTCACTCCCGGGCCCCTCTGCTGCCTGTCAGTCTCAGCCAGGGAATGAGGGAGAGGCAGGGCCACTATCTCTCTCTCACTCCCGGGCCCCTCTGCTGCCTGTCAGTCTCGGCCAGGGAGTGAGGGAGAGGCAGGGCCTCTGCCTCTCTCTCACTCCCCAGCCGAGTTCGAGACAGGCAGTGGAGGGGGCCAGGGAGTGAGGCAGAGACCCTGCCTCTCCCTCATTCCCTGGCAACTTCTGGCAGCGGTGGGTGGTGCGGCGGCAGATTCAATCTGGTACTGCGGCACCCAGCACGACCCAGGAGCTGGCGAGCAGGCCCGGCGCAGGGTCCAGGCCAGCGGTAAGTGCTGCAAAAAATGGCTGGGCTTGAGGATGGGCGGGAGTGCCCCCTCCGCCCATCCCTGAGCCGAGGCCTGGGTACTGCCCCCAGACCGAGCCAGGGAGTGCCCCTAGGCCCACTGGCCACCAGCGGTGAATGGGGCCCCACATTTCTCCCCTGCCCTGGGCCCCGCAATCTTTAAGACCAGCCCTGGTGGCCAATCTCTTTCTATTGGGAGAAGTACCCAACAGGTCACAGTGGGCAATCCAATCCATGTTGTTCCAGCCCCCAACAGTAAGAGATTATGTTCCCCAAACCTACTTGGCTAATAGCCATTAATGGACCTATCCTCCAGGAACTTATCCAATCCCTTTTTAAAACTAGCTACACTACCGGCTGTGACCACTTTCTCCGTCAGTAAGCTCCACAAGTTAATTGTGCACCAAGTGAAACTTCTTTGTTTTAAATCTGCTACCAGTTAATTCAACAGAGTGTCCCCTTGTGCTAGTACTCTTAGAGAGGGTAAATAATTGCTCCCTATTTGTGTGTTCCACACCACTCATGATTTTATAAACTTCTATCATATCCCCTCTCAGTTGTCCCTTCTCCAAGCTGAAGAGCCCTAACCTATCACGCCTCCTTAGACAGGAGCTGTTCCATACGCCTGATCATTTTTGTTGCCCTCCTCTGTACCTTTTCTAGTTCTACTATGTCTTTTTTGAGATGGGGCAACCAGAAGTACACACAATACTCTAGCTGTGGTCGTACCATAGATTTATATAGAGGCATTCCTCTTGTTCCTCCTGTTGATCATTATTGTGAACCACCACCATTCTTTCCCTCTATATTAAAAACTCACGGTGTATGAAGACAACTGATTCCTTGCAGTGGCTTTCTGCCCAGTGAATGCATAGACAAATAGGCTCTGCACTCACAACTGGAGCCAGATTTTTAAAAGAGCTCATTACATATATATGCTGTAGAATAAACGGCAAGAGTTTGAAGAGACTGTCATTTTGGAAAATGAGCTCTCTTGATAATCTGGCCACAGATATCGCAGTATGAAGTTGCTGAGTGCTTTTGAAATAGTCTTTGCTTAGTTGCCTAATTGAGAGTGGGCTCTTGATTTTTCTGTGTGTGCTGAGCACTTAAAAGTTTGTGCACACATGCACACCCATAGAAATGAACATTCTCCTCTAAAGCAGTGGTGCCACCCTCTGGCTAAACCTTTGCTCATGGCACATACTGCTTCCTTTCACCCCTCTCCATTGAAATATTACCAGTTTGACACTCCTGAGATCATGTTGATTTCAGGTGTTTACACCTTCTGGCTGATTCCTGGAGTATCTCCCCACGTTTTAAGCTCCTTTTGCTTCAAGAACTCACTTTCCAAGCCCCACACGTTAATCCATTCCCCAATGGATTTACATCCAGGACATGTATAAAAGTTTAGCTGTAGGATCGTTGGTTGTGTTGTATTATAACTGCATCACAGACTGACTTTTCCTTTTCTCTTCTGCACAGCATAGCTTGAACAGGATGGATAAATCCCAGAAGATCCATGACCGAACAAGCTTCTTGAATAATAGAACTGTAGAGTTGGAAGGGACCTAAAAGGTCATCTAGTCCAGCCTCTGCCTTGAACGTATCACATTCTGCAAACCAAAAAGTGCGACTGTTTGAAACCTCCATATTCTCTTTCTAACAATATAATAAAAATGTTTGCTTCAGTAGAGTTACTTGCTTTCAGTACATGTTGGCTCTTTACAGTAGCATTTACATACACAGGAAAGTAGCCAGCCGGCTTCCTCGTTAGAACTGACTGATATTTTTGCACAAAATAAGTTGCAACAGAAAGAAAATTGATGTCATATAGTTGTTTCGCCTAATCTTTTCAATTTAAAAAAATCAATAATGTTTTGTATTAAAAATTTACTTCCAACACCAGCTGCCAAACGCACATTGTTTCCTTAAAATGCATTCCTTCCAAGGGTGATGGGAAGCCACTGTTCTGGCCTATCACACAAGCTAGCATCTATTTTATTATGAAAGAAGAATTTTGTAAGAGTGGGAAGAAAAATACCCCAATACAGCAGCAGCTGGATATAGAGAACACTGGGAAGGGTGAGTTTGCATACCGACAGGAATTATAAGGCAGGAAACTTCAATAAAAACATCAAACAAGTTTAAACGACCAAAGGCAACGTTAATATTTTCAGTGTCTCAGAAAGACTGTATTTGGAGTTTGAACCTTCAATAAGGGCCAGGAATGGCTTGACAATTTTTTTGGGGGAATCTCTCATCTGCAAAGTCTGTTCTTTAAAATTAAGAGTTCCCTGGAGGTTTTGTGACTGATTTTGAGAAATGCTCACAGTCAGCCTAATTCTGCTCCTATAGAAGTCAATGAGTTTTACCATGAATTCCTCTAGAAGCAAATTTACTTCAGTGTTTAGTGTTTTGGGAAAGCCATCCTGTACTCCAACACATGAAGCTAGAGATTTTTAATGTAGAAAGCAGACTATCATCTCACGAACCTACCAAACATCAAGCAAACAAACAAAGATATCAAGGGTCTTTATCCATGAATAGGCTTCTGTCTTAGTTGGGGCTCAGTTGCTACATCACATCATCCAGTTCTGTCCCACAGGGCCTTATGTTTATGTGTTATACTGCCACCTGGTGTCTGTACCAAGTATTGCTCCCATGTCTCATCTGTAAACCAGCCAGCCTTTTGTATCTATTGATCAAGCTGTTAGGTATCACTTGATTGCGCCCAGGGAGGAACTCTGAACCTTGAGAAAGGTCAGGGTTCAGTTAGACTAGTCACCATTTTGAGGCAGCTCTCTGAACTGATCACACACTACCAGAGCTGCAGCTTGGAAAAGGCCTGGCTTTGCATTGTCTTTTCACCCTGATTCAGCTTCGCACTACACACTCTTCCTAACAGCTAAGCATTGTTCGTTTTCTGTATTCTTCAAGTTTGTTATTCTCCAAGTTATGCCTTCGATAAATATGATGCAGTTTGAAGAATTAGCTTGTCTGTGAATGTGAAGTTTTGGATGGGAGTTTAGCTGCCTGGATAGCCACACAGAGTGATGTGTGATGAGACCACTACGATACATCCAAACCCTGTCAAAATGATGTTGTGGCTGGCCAGCTGTCGCACTGCACTCCTGCCCATCCTTCTGTTAGGTGATTAAACGGACATTCCATCCACTCTTGGGTGCCATGACCCAAATGCAGGATAAAAACCTAACACGAATGACATAAATAAAAGTAAAATGAGGTCTTTCCGGTGAGTGGGATTAATTTCTTAAACATGAATAATACTTATCTCCTTAGCGCTTCAATTTCACACATTCTAAGAGTCAATAATTCTCAGTGGTGAAGGTAGAACACAGGAGAGAAGACGAGGCCAAACACAACCTGTTGTCCAGTTCTGTCAGAGAGGGGGTTGGGGAACCTGAAACATGATATTCTGGCCATGAATAGAACACCCAGGAGTCCACCTTCCTGTCCCAGGGCCACTCCTATATTTTGTGGCAATAATACCTCACTGAGGCATTCTATAGGAACATTCTATAGGAGCATCCCTTCTCTGGGATGGCGCATTATCTTCCTTGGTTACCTCTTTCCCTCGCCCATCTCCACATTACTGTCATATCAGAGGGACTGGGCTTCTCTGTCTGTGAGGGATCAGCCAGCATTGGGATCCACTCTACTTCCTGCTGTTGTCACACCACCAAGAATCCCTTCTGCTCCCCACTCTGGACTTTTATCTGGAAAAGAAGGGGTTCTGGCTCTGACAGCAGCAGAGCATGGACATAGTGGTGGAAGAGGCATGGAGGAGGTGGAGCTGTTTGCTCCAGAGCAACTCCTCTCCATAAATAATTGCTTCAGAACAAGCTGGAATGGAGCAGCGGCAAGTTGCTCTGCATAACATTCCAGGTAGACAAACCATGAGATAGGGAAAATGAGGGTTTGTTCCTGCCCATTCCTAGAAGACAATGTACTTGAGAATGGCTATTGAACTTCTGGATTGGCAGCTTTCAGCCTTTGACAGAATAATTCTTGGGAAATGAATTAAACACAAAAACTGCCCCTCTACATTTCAGAAAGTGTGGGGGTGCAGTCTAAGGCACATTTGGAAGCACTGACTACTGTTGGAGGTTGTTAATGTTTTTTCTTCGTGCCTACATACTGCAGTCTGAAACCTCCCTTCTATTATTAATTCATTTATTTCCCACCCTATCCCAAGAAATAGCTCAGGGCAGCTTACATCAATTTAAAAATAATGGTCACAAAATAGTAAATACATATAAATTAAATTCCACTCCTCCACAAGTCCAACCATCCTATCCCTCCCACTCCTCCAGCCCCATTCCCTTTACAATAATGAAAAAATACATATAACACAAACATTAGAAAAATCCCAATCATGCCCAACCATCCCATCCCACCCACTCCCCTGTCTCTGACCCAAAGGAGTCCCCACCCACTTCCCAAACCCAGACTCCTTCCTCTTACAAAGGCACCATGACTAGTGAGGGCTTGTTGTGGTATGTAATCAGAAGTCTTCATCCCTATCCAACCAAGGAGTAGGGAGTCAGGATTGGGTTCCAAAGGCTAAAGAGATGCATAACCAGCACCCGTTCCCAGAAGGAAACAAACACCTTAATATTTTCCTCAGTTTGGATAAAAGATTGAGGATAGCATCAAAAGTTCCAAGTCATAGAAAAATCTCCCCTGTTGGTTTGTCTAATACCTAAAATGGTCTAATACCTAAAATGACATGTGGGGTGTGTCTGTCCACACAAGAAATTTGGCCAGAAAATATAAAGTGCATTATAAGGGGCTTTTCTCCAACACCTGGCTGCTTCTGGGTCACACTGGCACACCATTTTTTGGCATCTGTCTGTCAAAGTACCTGAAAAAGAGAATGAACACAAAGCCTGAACAGTTCAGTTGGAAGAGCATCAAACAGTACTAAGCAGCAGCAACTTGGTGTTTAGAAAACTGTCCACTGCATGAATTCTAAAGCAGTGAGCCCTTATTTTCAAAAGTGATAACTGATTGTGTGAGCCTTGATATTTTTTTAATTGAAGCCTCCACTTCAGTATCCCCCTTTTGAAGAATTAAACATTTACCTTTATATTAATTAAAGGTAGCTAGGATCTTGTTATTCCTACTCTTGATAAGTTGGAAAACTGGGCTGAGACTAATAAAATGGAGTTCAACAGAAACTGCTTTTAGAAGAGTGGGTTGCCGTGGCGCGACCCGCTCACATGATATTTCAAAATCCCTCACAATTGATGTATTTAATTCATGGTCGGCAAACAATGCGTGACCGCCTTCTACGCGCATGATCCCGGACTTCCATCTCGTCTAATCCTGCCTTGCAGGATTCTGAAATATTGAACAAGCGGGTTGCGCCACGGTGACCCGCTCGTCTAAGTGTCCAGAGATAAATGTAAAGTTCTGCATTTAGGTAAGAAAAATCAAATGTACAAATACAGGATGCAGATACCTGGCTTTGCAGCAATACATGTGAAAAGGATCTTATCTGGGGATTGTACTTGATCACAAACTGAACATGAGTTAGTGTGATGCAGCTGCAAAAAAAGACTAATGCAATTTTAGGCTGTATTAACAGAAGCATCATTTCCAAGTCACGAGAAGTAATAGTTCCACTCTACTCTGTGCTGGTCAGACCTCATCTGGAGCACTGTGTCCAGTTCTGGACACCACACTTTAAGAAGGACATTGACAAATTGGAACTGGTTCAGAGGAGGGTGACAAAGATGGTCAGGGGTCTGGAAACCAAGTTCTACCAGGAAAAGTTGAAGGAGCTGGACATGTTTAGCCTAGGAAAGACTAAGACTAAGCAGAAACATGGTAGCTGTCTTCCACTACCTGAAGGGCTGTCACAGAGAGGATGACAAAGGCCCCTGAAGGCAAGACTAGAAATAATTGACTCAAATTACAAGAAAGTAGATTTCGGTTAAACATTAGGAAGAACTTCCTAATTGTAAGAGTTGTTCGAAAGTGGAACAAATTACCTAGGGAGATGGTGGGCTCTCCTCTGGAGATTTTCAGATGGAAGCTAGACAGTCATCTGTTGCGTAGGCTGTAACTGTAGATTTCCTGCATTGAATGGGGTTAGACTAGATGACCTCTGAGGTGGAAGTGTCCACCTCAATGATTCTATGGCCTTTTTATATGAGCCGTGGGTATGGGGGCAATCTGTATGCGCACGGCAGCATGGGCGGTGCAGGGGGGGCAGTGCACATGTGGGCACACCAATCCCCACCCCCTTCCTGCCTCCCCACTCACGGAGCAATGCTGTTTTAGCCAATTGCTCCGTGAGTGGGTGATGAGTGGAGGTGGGTGTGCATTCATGTTTTGCAGGAGTACACACACACAGGCACACCCACCTGTTGCAGGATTTACACAGGCAGCACCCACTCATGCCCACGCAGCAGATCTGCGTGGGTATGAGTAGGCCTAAAAAGGTCTAGGATTCTCCCAGTTCCACCCCCCCCCGCCCCTGAGTTGCATACATTGAAGCAAAGCTTCACTCTGAAAAGCCACTATGCAGAAATGGCATTGTAAGGGTTCCATGCTTGTTGGCTCTCTGTGAATTTTGTATTGCATGCACTCAGTTTTCCAGTATATAAATATATCCACTCCCAAGGCCTGCAAATTTCAATCGGGGCTCTTGGAGTAAAACTGGGTTTGTTCCATTTTTTGTTCCATTTTTGTGCCATCACTGCTCAGAAAAGGCTCTGAAGGCCAAACTGGGTTTTTCTCAATGATTTTACCTTCAAGAGGTCTGCACAGGTGTAAGTGATTAGAACTTTGTAAACTTTGGGCCTTTTCACATGGGCTGTGGTGGGTGGGGGGATGGGCGTGTGCTGGTGGCGGGTGGAGGTGGGACTGTGTTCCCAACTGCGGCAGTGGCAGAGGGAGGGGCGAGGGAAGACGTGGCAGCGCAGAGGAGCTGGCTGACAGGAAAAGAGCTGGTGCGAATGGGGATCTGCCGCAGCTTCTCTCGCACGTCAGTGCGCAAAATCCTGCTCTAACATGTGCGAGAGAAGCCACGACAAATCCGCCGCAAATGGGAACACAGCTTGGGTGTGCGGCTGTTCCCACTGGCGCACATCCATCTCCACCCATGGAGCAGCAGGCATTGGAGCCCGTTGTGCTATGCGTGGGTGGAGGTGGGTGGAGTGCGGGAGCACACACGCACACCCACCATGGGCAGCATTCACATGGGCGCCCCCTCACCCACACACGTGTGTGATGGTGGGGGTGCCCGTGCGAAAAGGGCCTTTGTATGCATGATGCACAAGGAAAAATAGAATCCAGCTCCAATCTCCACAGCTGGGTTAACTCTACACAATGTAGAATAGGACACAATGAAACGGTTGTTACTAATATGAGATCTGACTTTGATAATGACAGGTCTTAATCCAGC
Source organism: Sphenodon punctatus (assembly GCA_003113815.1). Taxonomy (NCBI): domain Eukaryota; kingdom Metazoa; phylum Chordata; class Lepidosauria; order Sphenodontia; family Sphenodontidae; genus Sphenodon; species Sphenodon punctatus. Next base: position 7,006,078 of record QEPC01005447.1, read on the forward strand.
GCCCATTGAGCTGTGTATTAATCTTTCCATTGATTTCAATTGACTTTGGATCAGGTCCACAAGGAAAACTCTGATGAGGAAGAAGGTGCCAATTTTTTTTACAAAGGTAGTGTTGAGAGTAGAGCTGTGAATGAAATGATCTATAGCACCTCATGCTGGCTGTCGGCATAGGGTTGAATTTCTCCCATAGAGCAGTAGCCAGAGATGTGTGAATTATGGTCAATGTAATCTTTTTCTCTCCCTGCCTTGTTTTTTCTCTCTTTCCTGCCCTGTACCATTGGGTGGTTAAAGGAGATAAGCTTGGCATTTGATTCTGCGAGTGCTGAAAGGCATTCTTTGACTCTGCTTCACTGCTTAGCATGTTTCAAACTCTCTTAAGTTAAATTAATTCAATTCTTGCATGCTGCTGGGCAAAGACAGAGCACATTTGGAGTCATGTTGGAACTGGAAAACATGCCATTTCCATTTTTAATTCAGCACACAACATTGTACTGTGACTACAAAAGGGGGAAAACCACTAGCCCAGCCATAAAAGGAGTTTCCATTTAACTACTCTGTAAATATTTGTGTTTATTATGACTCAAGGGCTAGCAACAAGTACTCAGTTTAGCTTCATATCAAACCCTCTATAATGCAAGAAGTTTCTACTTTCAGTTTTCCAAGATACTATTCCTCGAAGCCCCTCCTGGAAGGTGCCATTGTTCCTTTCGTTTATACAAAGTCAGACATTGCTTTTCCCACTCCCCATGTGAGACCAGCTAGGGTCTAGGTGGGGGCAATGGTGAACTCCCTCCAAAGGAAATATCAGGCAGTGTTTACTTCTCTATTTTCCACTCAGAGTTATGATGGCAACAGCAACAGAAAGTTGCTAGATCTGCTATGACAGGATTTAATGAAAACAACACGTATGTAACACACATGCATTGTGGTCTTCATGTGAATTAATACATCATTTGTACTTCTGAAACCATTATGTAGGACATGACATGTTTGGTGCTGTTGGAGTTGTCTAGAAATGCTAAGTCCATGGAGGGGAAAATTTGTATAAGGGGACAGTATAAAGAAAAGTTAAGTTTGGAAAATAGAATGTGTGATCCCGAAATAAAGTTAAGCAGAAGTTGGGACAGGAACGGAAGACAATTATAATGTAGATGAAGTGTTAATGGTGGGTACTTGAGCTTCCAGAAAATGAGGATGCTTTCACACGAGACGCTAATTGTGGAACTGTAATTTGCTCCCGCAAGTTAACTGCACGTGTGAATGCACTGTTCTGTGTTCATTCCCATTAATTATGCTTTGAATGCTCATGCATTACTGGGCCCCGAAATCCTACTCTTACAGTGATGGATGCTACGGTTGCGCAAAATTGGGAACATGAGAATATCTGTTGGTATTACAATCATGGGAGAGCAGGCACGGAAACCAGCAAACCAACAGGATGGAGCTGTGCTTCATTCCCAGCTAGTTGATTTCAAATGGCTTGTTAATTTCACCTTGTTCTGCTGCTGTCTTGTTAATTTCAGTCCACTGCCAGTTTGTGGATTACAACCCTGCTCTGAGGTCAGTTGGGCAGCAGGCACAGGGCAGAAGGGGGAGGATGAAAATCACACAAAATTTGCACTTGTGAGCATGGTAGCTCTTGCAATTAGTTGCGTCAAGTGTAAAACATGCAAAGAAAAATATTGTGGAGACACTTCTCGTGAGAAGGGTACCCAGACAATAAATTGTGTGATTTTAAGATCGCAGGAAGTTTGCAGGAACAAAAAAAATCACAGGACACACCATCTTGTGTGAAAGTAGCCTGAGCAAATGACCCAGAAACAGAAAAACTGAGAATTTTCTGGTCATTAAGAAAGTGTTTAAGGAGACCAAGAGAAACCAAGAGAGAGCCAGACAACTATTCGACCAGACCCAGCCAAGACAAGGACTGAGAAGTATCAGGAGAGGTTAAGAAGAAAAGAGTCCAGCTAAACCATCTAAACTGTGTACCATGGACTTGTCATAGAGCAAGATGTTAGCCAGGGAATTTTCCAAGGAATTTAGCATTGCCTTACTTTTTGAATTCCTTTGTTCGACTTGCATTCTTGAATAAATGTTGTCTTGTAACCAATCTGAATTTATAAATACAAATTCTTTTAAACAAACTTTGGTGTACTTGTGTGATACAACAGTTGAGGGGACCTACCAGGTTGGGTAGGTTGTTGCCCTCATACTTGGGCAAACCTTAATACAATTTTTGTGATTGGGAAACTCTAGGGACTCGGGTAGCAGGATAGTTACTTCCCTTACACACTGGGACAGTTCTGGAGAGAGCTGTGGCCAGTGGATACTGCAAGTGGGGAAACTGAGTCATGGCCTGTCAGGATGGGGGGACAGGTGAAAGAGCCCAACCCTGTCATAGTTACTCTGGGAAATGGGTGCAAGCTACTCATTTTATTCCCAGAGAAACTGTAGCTGTTTTGCATCATCCCAACTATCCCTGCAGCTGTTCAGTGAGGAACAAAAGTGCTGTGTTGCCCCTATATTGCAATCCCTGTCTGTGCTTGGGCTTTCAATGGGTGGAGCAGGTGGGGGTGGCAGGGCTGAGGCCACTTTTACAAGATTGGTGAGATGCAGCGTGTTGAAGAACGTGCTTCCTGAAAAGCCCTGCGGGGTGTGTTTAGACACACTGGAAGTGCCATAGGAATCATGGCTTGTGCAGTCTTTTTGGAGCCACATTTGGGAAACCCTGATATCGAGGCTTCCCAAATGTGGCTTCAAAAAAGACAGTGCAAGCTGCAATTCCTATGGCGGCCGGCTACTTCTGGTGCATCTATGTGCACCCCGCAGGGCTTTTCAGTAAGCGCGTTCTTCTATGCGCTGCATCCTGCCGCTCGTGTAAAAGCGGTCTCAGGTGTTTTACACAGGCTGGTAAAATTCCTTGAGCCAGCCCTGGGCTTGAGGCAGAAAGTGGACAGAGCAACCAAGCTGTCAGGACCCATGGGGCTTAACTCTGGGGCAATTAATTTATTATTATTATTTTATTTATTTCTATTCTGCCCTTCTCCCCAAAGACTCGGGGCAGTGTACAATATATTTTTAAAAAATCCAAGACAATTACAAAGTAAATCCTCAAAAATATCCCTTAGAAATCCCCACCCCATTCTCACCTGCCATTTCTCGTTAACCCAATTAACATAAATCAATGCAACAATCTGCAACCCACAATATAAATACATTACTCCCACCCTCAAATCCCACCCCAACCCATATCCCACACTTACTCCTCTTCTTTTTGCCCTAAACCACTTGTCCAATATCTCCCATTAAAAAAACCTCAATTTGAAACAAAAAGTTGCCCACCCAAAACCTAGCCTCCCACCCAGGTCCAGCCACAAGTGGCTGCCAAACAGCCAGAAGTCCTTGGCGGTCTTCGGCAGACACCGCAGGCCCTTATGGGCCCTTATGGAAGCCAGAGGGTTGGGAGTGTGGCAGCCCCAGGTGAAAACAAGCCTCAGTTCCTGAAGGTCCAGCAGCTCCTCTTCCCTGCCCCTGAAGAAGGCCCTTACAGAAGCCAGAGGGTTGGGCTTGAGGCATATAGCAAGCTTTGCCCAGTGAGCCACATGGGACAAAGGCATAGCTAGTTTGGAATGAGCCCTGATGCAGAAGATAGAATGGGGGCTCCTGCCCCCCCCTTCCCAGCAGCACAGGATGCAGTTACACCAGGGAGTGTGGGCTCCTCAGGCTCACGGACCCCAGTGTAGTTGAACGACTTGTTCCTCTTAGCTGCTACTTTGATCTGACAGCAGATAATGGCTCTGGGCTGAGCATCCAAATCCTTTAAGCCTGATAACAACCTGGTTGGTCAGGTTTGACCCCCATCCCCTGCAGGAGTTAGATGTGCCCTTCCAGGTCTCCTTCATGACTCTTGGCAGTGCTGCAGATGAATCATATCCCCTCAATGCAGGGATCGGTTTTGTTGGAATTTTATTAGTGGTCAAACCCCCCCAAAAACCAAAAGCAGCTTGAATTCTTAGTAGCAACAGCTTAGTAGTAATCAACACCTTGGAGATTGTTTCTAGATTAAAATAATCTACTTTATTGAGAAGTACATTGTGATAGGAAAGGCCTATCCCTAGGTCTTACTAGCTAGCTGCCACCAGCATGGTGGCCGGTCATGTTGAAGGTCAGAGAGAGAAGTTAGGAATGGC
>QEPC01005447.1:7010367-7034220 GCA_003113815.1 Sphenodon punctatus
AAAGGTCAGGAAGAAGGAGGAAGTCCAGTAGGAGCTTCCTGGGCACATCCCACCTGGGAGGGGGCTTAGAAGCAGAGATCAGGAAAGGTTAAAGTGACACTCACACTAACTCACTATCTCTACTCCCAGTGCCCCTAGTGGTCATTAGGGTTTGTTGGTGCAAAAGGTCGATGCCATCTGGAGCTGTTTTTCCAACAGGTTTGCTTTGCTGAAAGAGGCCCTTATGGAAGCCAGAGGGGTGGGAGTTGGGCAGTCCCAGGTGGAAACAGGTCTCAGTCCCTGCTCCTTGCCCACCTTCTCATCTCTGTTCTTGCTCCTAGTGAGTGTGCCTGCCCCCTGCTCCCAGACTTGCTGCCTTCCTTCCAGCCCATCTTCTCCAGGCCTTGGCTTTCTTACAATGTGCTGCTACCATACTTCAGAGTTGGGACTGCCTTTTAGTATTTTGCAGCACACTCCCTAACTTTGATAGGGATTTCATCATCAGGTTATATGGGGTGGGGGTGGGCACTTGGGGAAAAAAATAGCAATGGAAGATTTTGACATTGTGGGCAGAAAGTGGGGGTATGAAAAGGGAGTTTGGGAGGATTGAAGTTGGGACATGGGGAGAGTGAACCATGGTTTAAAATAAATAAAAAAGTTGTGCCTCCAGCATGCGTTCAAAGAGTGTTTGTCTGAACTAATTTTAATTTATTAATCCCAGCTCAGCATAAGCGCTATTAAATCCACTGTGCACAAAGCCCTCATACCACTTTGTTTCCTTTTATATCACCTGGTGTAAAGAGAATAGAATAAAACTACCATAGTACACAGTGAAAGTGATTGGGGTTTCCTTACCGCATACCACAGCATTGTGTTCACAGATCCACTCGTATCTTTGCATCTTGGGACTGCAGCCAGCCCTCTCTGCCTTGTCATAACAGCAATCGTGCCTGTGGCAACACCTTTCAGCAACAAAGATTGGTTGATTGATATCTGTTGCATTCTGATTTATGTGCTTTTCTCAGAGCACTTGTTAAGGCTGAATAATAGAGGTGTGTGTGATGCACAAAGCTAGTTCTACCCTCATTTACACAGCTTCTCTCTGTTCTTTCTGGACAGAATATTGTCTTTTGTTCAGTCAGGTAATTTACTGTTACACTGACAGCCAATGAGCCTGTAGAGTATTTTAAATTAATATTCTAGAATTACAAACAAAAGAACACCACGATAGCCTAGTTCATGCAAGTACCTAACTAGAGGCAATTTAACCCTTAATTCAAGAGAGCACTGGGTGTTTTTAAATGAGCAAGGTTGGAGGGGAGGGTGGCCCTGTGGCCGCTGACTGGCACAGCTGTGGAGCAGCCATTCGGGTAGAGTGCATGGGGAGGGATTCTAACAGCTCCCAGTGTGGCTACCGTGGCAGCCGCCTTGCGCTCCGTCTGTCACGGACCATAGGGGAGGGGAAACGTGCCAGGCTGGCCTTTGAAATTGACATGTCCTGGCGTGAGCACTGGGAACTCGGGCTCCCCAGCACTTGTGACCAGTTCCTGTGACTTGCAAAGGCCGTGCTCCCTGCTCACAGCGCCTACGAGCAGCAGACTGGTCTGCTGGCATGGCTGGTTGCCCTAGTTCATACGGGCAGGGATGCGTGGGTGCCCATTGCCACACACTTTTGGGGCTTGCCCTGCAAGGTTTCTCAGCAGTGAGCCGGTAAGTATTTCAAGATTATGTTTGTTTAATTTCTTTAATTGTTATTGGGGAGTTAAGGAATTTTAGTTGGTCTATATTGAATTTTGGGATATTATATGTATTAATAAACTTTTTTATTTTTTCAGGTTCAGGATTCGAAGATGTGTAAGAGCTTTTGGTAAAATTCTACAAATGCCTTTTGTATTTCTTGCTGTTTAATTGTTTTACTTCCATCTTGGAGTTTTATTGTTGGGATTGCTGTTTTTTTCCTTTTATTTTTTAAAAAAATTGTGCTAAGACTTTTCCTGGTTTGTTGCAATTTTGAAAATAAAAAACTTGATTTTTCTTAATTGTTGTGTGATTCTTTGTGTTTCTATTGTGTCTATTTTGCTGCTTATTTTTTGTATTTCTGATTGATTCTTTTTGGTGGGATATTTACTATTTTCTGTTTATAAGTAATTTAATTGTGTACTGAGGGCTTCATTTCTTTCCCTTCTTTGTTTATTTTTGCTTTTATAACTATGAATTTGCCCCTTATCACTGCTTTCATTGCTTTCCAGAGGGTTTGGGGTGATTGGACTGATCCTATATTCATATCAAAATATTCTTTAAGGTCTTCCTCTATTTGATTTTTTATCCATTCATTTTTTAGTATTCCCGTCTAATTGCCAATTGTGACCTTCTGATTGTATGGGTGTATTCCAGTTGAAGGATGTGATTAATGCGTTGTGGTCTGTGAAGGTTATAGGTGTTATCTCACTCTTTGAACATCTATATAGCGAGTCTTTTTCTAGTATCAAGTGATCTATTGTCGTATATGTGTTGTGTCTGTTTGAGTGAAATGTGTAGCTCCTTGATGTTGGGTTTAGGCATCTCCAGGTGTCTATGAGGTCATATTGTGCTAGTGTTGCCGCTATATGTTTTTGAGTATGTGTGAGTTGTGTTCTGGTGGAATGGTCTAATACCGTTAGTGGGGAATTGAAATCTCCTTGGATGATCAGCATGCCTTCTGCAAGCTGGGTTATTAGAGGTATATATTTTTGAAAGAATTGGTGTGTATTCTCATTTGGGGCATATAGGTTAAGTAATGTTACTAACTGATTTCTGATTGTGCTTTTTAATAGTAAAAATCTGCCTTCTTTATCTTTTTTTTCTCTGTTAGGATTCACAGCCTCAACAGATTTTATACTATCAGGACACCTGCTTTCTTTTCCTCCCACATGAAGCATATATTTCTCTCATCCCTCTAAATGTAAACCTTCCCAGGTCTTTTTGGATCAAGTGTGTTTCCTGTATAAAGAAGACTCCTATTTCTTGGTCTATGATAAATTCTGCTACCTTCTTTCTTTTAATAGGGTGGTTTAAGCCCTTAACATTTAATGAGAGGAATTGTATTGATTGGGTTTTCTTTGCTGCTACTGCCATTTGAGTGTTTGTGTCTTGTTTTGTTCTATTTTTATTTCTTTGGGGGTTACTTTATGTGGATTACCTGTTATGTATACCTGTATTCAATTTTTGGCCTTGACAGATTTACAAATAAAGTTAACAACCTTAACAACAATAACAACTTAAACATTAACCACATTAACCAGTCGTAATTTGGCATTTCATGTCTGTTGGAATTCTTAATTTCCATTCCCCCCCCCCCATATCATTGGGGGGCTTTTGGGGGGTTTTCTTGCTTATTTTGTTTCTCCCTTCTCCCTCCCTCTCCCCGGCATTTCTTTTGTTTTTGTTATTATTTTTTTGTTACTTGCGCTATTAAAGTACATTGATATAAGTATTTTCCATAATACATTTTATATTGATTTTGAATCTTTTCATTTACATGAACATTTTTTACATAGTCTTATTTAGCATAACCTGTGATGGTGCCTCATCTGGGTTCATCTTGGTGGTGTTGATCTGGTGTATGCATTTGTAGGAAGATCTCTAGATCTGCGGTGTCCTCAAAGATTTTTCATCTGCCGTTTACTAGAATTGTAAGTTTGGCTGGGTGCCACAATTGTGGTTTAAGTCCTCTTTCGTTTAGTTTAGAGTAGTATTTTGACCAGGCCCTATGTTTTATCATAGTGTCTGGTGCATAGTCAGCCTGGAGTCTGATCTTGTTGCCTTGGAATTCTAATGGTTGTTTTTTGTTCCTGGATGCGGCAAGGAGAGCTTCTTTATCTTTATCTTTTAAAAATTTTACAATGATGGCTCTGGGAGGATCAGTGTCTTTCGGTTTGGGTCTTAGAGTTCTATGTGCCCTTTCTGTTTCTACATTGTGAATCTGGGGTTGGTCTGGGACGTTCTCTTGAAAGATTTGCATTAGCAATTCATGCATCCCCCCTGCTTCACTGCTCTCTTTGATGCCCATAATGCGTAGGTTACTGCGTCTGGATCTATTCTCCAGGTCCTCGCATTTATGTTTGAGCAGGTTCAGAGATTCTTTTATTTTTGCCAGGTCGCTGTCTGTATTCAGCACCTGGTCTTCTAGGTTAGAGATTCTTTCTTCTGCCTGATTCATTCTCTTAATGATCTCTAGTTTTTTGTTTCCCTCCTCCACTGTTTTATTAACTTTATTGATCTTATCCAAGACCTCTCTTTTATTTTTTTGGGCTTCTGCCCTTGCAGCTTTTATTTCTGTTAGTATTATATTCATAGTAGCCTGTTCATCTGGCTCTATGTTTCCCGGAGCGCTGGGGAGGGGCACGGCCGCCATTTTTTCACTCACCCCTGCTTCTTCTTGGGCAGCTTCTGCCACTTGTTTTTGCTGCCACATTCAGGTGAGTGGCCCTTTTTTGGTGTTTTTTTTTGGTGGGCTCATGCCCCATTCGTTCCCCTTGCTGAGTCTTCTTTTTGTTTTTTTCTTTGTTCGAATTTTTTTGCCGTTTTTTACCATGGTAGCAGGTTTGCCGGGGGAGCTCAGGTTCGGCGCGACTGACTACTCGCGCATGTGCATTAGTCCCCTCGTATTTCAAGATTATGTACTTTCTGATATTATGTCCAACTACACTGTGAAACTGGGGGAGGAGGAGGGGAACAAAAACTGGTTGGTTATCTGGCTCTTGATACAAGCAATCATGGAACCTACAAATGACTATTTACTATTTGTTATAACTACTATTTTAGACAGGAGAAACTGGTTTATCACCATGGAAATGTGAAAAGAGGGAGTTTGGAAGGAAGGACTTCTTGACGTGGATTCTCCAGACCATAAGGAATATATTTTTAGGAGCTCAGTACTCAAAAGGGGTGCCAGATTTTCAAATATCTTCAAAAGCTCATTTAGCAATAAGTGAGCTGTGGACTAGCTATTCTCTGAGGAGCAACCCTCCATCATTAAAGTCAATAGCAAAACTCCCATTAACTTTAATGGCGGAGAATTGTCCTGCCTGTGTGAATTCCCTGGTTCTTTGTTGTGATGCTGCAGGGCCATGTAAAGGAGGCAACAGCAAAACCTGGGATGTGGGGCATGGCAGTAAAGGTGAGAGGAACAGCACAGAGGTAGTGGAGCTGGATGACAAGAGAGAAGCAGGCAAACAAAGGAGGAATAGCAGGGAGACAGAGCAGGAAATGGAAGGGGAGAGGCATAAAGGAGAGTCAAGTGGAAGTAGCATGATTTCTCTCAAGTCTTTTGTATATTAGTTAAACTTGAACTTGGACAATCTGAAATTCCTGGGAAATTCAAAAATTTAGCAGAGAAGCAGGGACAGAAACTCTATTGGCTTTATGTAAAACAGGGACACACTATTTATTAATTTAACTATAAGAGCAGACAAACAAATGGTGGGAGGCACTTTAATGACTAGGATACCACATTAAAGACAGTGTTTGAAATTGTCAGCCTCCGCCGACCCCCACCATGGATCTGGAACCCCAGGGGGCTTCATGGAGCCGGGCTGGGATGGGAGCCCCATGGGGCCATGCAGCCGCCGAGCTCCAAAGAGTCCAGCAGTCGGGAAACCGGGATGTCACCGGCAGAAACAACCCCAGCAGTGGCACCTGCGAATGCCGCGGGGCCCTCGGCCACGCCCCCAGCATCACCTGTCTCCTTGGAGTCGCCTCGGACCACACCCCCGATGCTGCCACGCCGTTCGGAGTGCCTGCAGGCACGTACGGCCTTGAACATAAACACCGGCGCCGCATTCAGAGCGGCGCTGATGATTTCAGAGAAACAGGCCCCCTTGTGCTTGCTTCCGTTTGATTACTGTGTGCCTGATACTCATAGAAATTGATCCCAGACAGCGTGTGTCGACCTTCCTCCCCGCAATCGCTCTTGAGTGACGCCTGAGTGAGTCAAGGAGCGAGTGGTGAGTGAGCGTGGGTCAGTCCCCCCTTCCTCCCCTTCTAGGGGCCCCTCCCCTGGGGTAGCACAAGAGCGTGTGTGTTCTCGCTTCCTTCCTCCCAGTCCAAGGTGGGTCATCCTGGCTACCAAACAGCTGATTGGGGGAGGGGGGCCCTGGAGGAGCACAGGTGCTCTCCCTGGTCACCAAACACTGAAACGGGGAGGGTGGTCCAGAGTGGTCGGGGGTTCCAGCTGGCCCTGTCTCGCCTAGCTTTATCCTATGTTAAATTGTAGCTAATTTGTGCTGCCACAATCTAGCCTCCTGTGGAAGTTCCTACCCAGAGAGAACTCTGTCACTATTGACAAGGTAAGGTGTTACAATTCCTCATTAATGTGCTGGACATGACTTAGGCCTCTGTTCAGACATCATTGCCTATGCACACTTCCCCACGCCCTCCCTGTGGGCTGTGCACACAGTTCCAGTGCCCCCAGCAAAGGCCACTGGGGGTAGTCGGGGTGGGCGGTCTGGAAAAGTGTTCATGGCTCTCATGCTCTTTGCCGCCCAGAGCCTAGGGAAGTGTCCTGGTAGATAGGGCAGCTGAGTCAATATGCTTCTCGGCCTGCCCTTCTGCCTCAGCAGGCCCCAATGCCAACATCGCCTCCCCTGCTCCCCCAACTGCCTTCGTCCCTTCTCCCTCTCTGTCCCGCATGCCTGGAACTCCCTCCCTGCCCTCATCCGCCTGGCCCCCACCCTCCACACCTTCAAGTCCCTCCTCAAAACCCACCTCTTCCGCTCCGCCTTTCCTAACTCTGCTAACCACCCCAGCCAGGATTATCCCCCACCTGTTATCTGAAAACTCCCAACTTACTGCAACCAAGCCAAGAACGTGTACCTGAGTTCCCACATCCTTGTGAATGTCGCATCCCTTGTCTCTCCCTCTGTTGCCCCTTCCCTGTCTCCCCTCCCCCTGTCTTTAGATTGTAAGCTCTCGGGCAGAGACAGTGTCTATCTTATTCTTTGTAAAGCGCCAAGTACATTGCTGGCTCCATATAAATGCTTATAATAATAATAATAATAATAATAAATAATTTCAAAGTAAGTTATTGACTCTGGAACCCGGTGTAGTTTCCTCCCAGTTTGCCATTGCTAACAGGGTGGTATGGGTAAGTGAGGGAAGAACAGTCAGTACCATGTTTGGATGTGTAACTGATGTTTTTCTTACCAGTCTGTTCTATCCTTAGGCCAGCCTTGTCCTCCCAGACCACAGTAGCATCCATAACCTATATATGCCAAAGGAGACCGTCCTGTGCCGCATGATATGGCCCCAGATAATTCAGTGAGTCCTCTTGTATGAAGAGAATGAGATTTTCCCAGAGCATCTTCGCAAACTGCAAAGGTAGAACAGGGCTTTATGGAATATGAATAAAAACATTAAGAAATTTTGTTGCTGATTTTGGGCTTCTTTGTGCATTCTTGGTACAGAATCACACTGTAAATGAAATTAGCATTCCTATAAATATAGCACGTACAAGCCTCAAAAACTGTAAATTACAAAGGGAATTGCACTTTTATCAGTAATGGAATACCTTTGTCATTTAACGTATACTAAATTTGTCCCTGTGTACATTTGCAAATATTCCATTGTTAGGTAGATTTTGTAGCCTAGCCTCCCTATACTTTAGCTTGCAAATAGCTTTCAGTTCAATATAAAGGCCATTTCCCCCCCCCCGGGACAAACTGTAATTGTATAGGGGAAATACATGTAGGTGGGGAAGTTAGGCACATTAAACTAATTTGGGAAGACTAATATACATCCTGTTTTGTCATTAAGTGTTACCAGATGTAACACTACTCACCTGTTTGGATAGCAAACAGGCAGCAGCTCATTATGTTTGTTCATGCCATGTTACGTTTGCTATCCAATTGCTCCTTCTTGTACACCTGCAAGTGTTCTGGGTATACAACAGGGAGCAGGTCCTTGCCATTAGCTGCTGTTGTGTCTGTTAACAGTGGCTTTGGGCAAGGCGTGTGGCAGTGTTAGGGTGGTAGGACTTACTGTGAGTTGAGCCAAAGAGCAGCGACAGTCCCCAGAAGCAGCAGTGGGATCAGAAGCATGGGGGAAGCCAGGAGCATTGGCAGAGGGGCCCTGGGAGCAGTGGTGGCAGTGCTCTGGTGCCACAAATGCCAATAGAGCATTTCCACGGACATTGTTGGCTTTCCTGATGTTGCTGACGCTCCTGAGGACTCTCCACTGTTGCCACTACTTCCCGGCTCAGCTCATGGTAAGTACTGCTGCCCCCTGCCTCTACCAAACAGCTGCTGAATGTATCTGTGGCTACCCAATACTATTATGTGGCCACTAGCCACTAACTTGTAACAGGTAATACGGAAACACAGGTAGTAGCACCCATTATGTATGTATCATTTCTGCTTCTAGGAAATGTTATCTTGGATTCACATGAATACAAGCGTATAGATTGGCAAATACCTTTTAACTTTGTGATATGGAAGCTACTGGCAGTGAGATTTGGAAACAATACACAATGCAACTCCCAAATGTCAATTTGCTATTCCCTATGTCTACAAATAAACAAACGCTTCATTTGTATTAAAAGACAAGATATTATGGCTTGAAATTGAACTGACCTTCTAAGCTAAAACTACTTTTTCTGGTGTTACTGGAAAACTCAACCTGTTGACAAAGATTCTTGACTGGACAGAAGGCATTTCCCACCACTTGAGGTGTGGAGGGGTTTTCCACAGAGGTGGGAAAGGGGGGTTAGGACAGCCACACCTCGGCAGAGGTAGCCCCTTGGGGCAGGGCAGGACCTGAGCAGGGGAGGGCAGGGGCGCACTTACCTGGGGCCGATGGAGGCTGCTCACCTTTTTGTGGACTTGGGCCCCTATATGAACAGAAGCACGTGGGAGGGGTACTTATCCCCTGGCACTGGCTTTCATTGGTGAGCTTTTCCTTGGGAACTGTGAATGTGCAGACTGAAGCTGTCAGAAAGGTCACAGGACCAGGAGGAGCAGTGAATCCCGGAGCCTCCAGACCAGCAGGAAGGGACAGAGGGCATCAAGAGCTCCCAGTGGTGGTGTAGCAGGTGGTGCAAGGAGGCATAGCCAGCAGTGGTAGGCCCACTAAGCATTCAAGGCTCCCCAGAGCTACTCCTGAGTGGGGAGGAATTGGGTGGTGGATGTCAATCCCTAGCAAGGGGGGAAGAAGGTGCAGGGTAGGCAGCCCCTGTGGGCTGTGCACATAGTTCTAATGCCCCCAGTAGAGGCCACTGGGGGTAGTCAGGGGGTGGGCAGCCTGGAAAAGAGTTCATGGCTCTCATGCTCTTTGTCACCCAGAGCCTAGGGAAGTGTCCAAGTAGATAGGGCAGCTGAGTCAGCATGCTTCTCAGCCTACCCTTCTGCCTCAGCAGACCCCAAATGCCAACATCACAACCCCCCTTCTGCCCTAGTCTGCAGCAGTGGCCAAGCAAGCTACCCAGCAAGCTACCCAACCTGGCATGTTGACCCTTGGGGCTCAAGGAGTCTCTATGGATCTTCAGCATCCATCTCTTCAGTTGCAGGATGCTGGACAGGAATTGTGACTCAAATTTTTCTGTTCTGCCTGACCCATGGCAGGTCTGAGGACTGACGGCTGGCAAATTCTCCCCTCTGTAGTCATGAAGAGACAGGAGGATGTGCAGGATGTGTGTTGGAGGGTTTAAGGATGGCCACTGTTTTTGCACTAACTGCCAGTTCAGGCACAAGTGCAAGCACTGTAGGGGCAACACAATAGGTCATATTGTCAGAACAATGATTGCTGACCGGGCTTATTTGTTTGAGGGTTTTAGGAATGTTTTTTGTATTCTTTATTTGAGGGGAGGGGGTAGATGTTAAGGCCACAAATCTGAAGTCAGTTCAAGGTTTAGAGGACATTGTGCCCCACAAGATAGTTAAGGAAGTTCAGGCCAGGTGGGTAGCCAGCCGCTTCAGTAGCTTGCCACTGCCTACTCTACGGTTCTCCCCTTGGCTATTGGCTATTGTGACTAAAAAGGCAGCAGGGGAGGTTTGGTTGATACACCATCTCTCATACTCACAGGGAAGTTCTGTTAATCGGCATTTTTACACACACCTTAACGTGCTTGTCTTTCAGTCTTCTGGGTTTACAAGTAGTTCCGGATGCATTCTTCTCTCTCACACACACTGCCCTGAGGCAGTTCCTGGATGCATTCTTCACACACACACACTACCTTGAGGCAGCCTAAAGTAGCCGCAGCTGTAGACATGAGGGGCTGCCATGGAAACCAAGTGACCACAGCTGCCTGGAGCGAAGCAGTTTATCAGGAGAACTTTTTACACACAAAAGTTCTGGGAGAAGTTCTATGCAGAAGTTCAAAGAGCCAGATGTTTAAAATCTGGGTGAATGATTTAGACACACAGAAAGTTCAGGATGTAACAGCAAACATGCAGGAGAAATGTGTGTGTAAAAACACCCAATGACACAATCAATCTGGAGTGGTGTTCAGTATGCTATGCATTATCTGACACAGCCGTCGAATTGGTTAAGGGCCTTCTGAGTTGTCAGGGCCTGGAAGGAGGAACCCAATTAGGAGAGACTTAACCTGCCGGCTGGAAGGCCCAGTGAGCATCATCTCCCCCTGCCCCAGGCACTAAAGCCATGGTACCACAGCTGGACAAGCCTAGCATGGCCCAGCTTAAAGCCCCATCCAAATAGATGCCTTCCTTTCCTACTGCCTGTCAAATACACTATTCTGAGTTGCTGCATTGGAACACTGCCACAAAAGGTGCTGGCTACTTAGCTTAGTTGCCTCCTCCCCACATCAGAGGGATGCCCAGCACGTTACAAATACCAAGCCAGTATATCTGCTAAAAACAAATTGGCCTCAGTATCGAGGAGCACTCCCAGACTCAGAACCTGGGAGACCAGTGGGGGACAAACCCCATCAATGATGGGGGACATCACACCCACTGCCCTCCCCATCAGCATCACCTCCATCTTGTCAGAATTCAGCCTCAGTCGACTCACCCTCATCCACTCCCTCACAGCTGCCAGACATCGGGTAAGCACTGAGACTGCCGGGATCTGGGTCAGATGCAAAGGAGAGGTAGAGCTGAGCTTCATCAGCCTACTGTTTTATATGGATATTCCTTTCCGTTCTAGAGGATCCAGGCAGGATCCAGGCATGTTAAAAACAGCCATTCACATTAAAATCTATATGCTTCTCACACAACTCGTCCTCAATTCCCTCTGCTTGATCAACTCATTCCCAGTGTAAATAGATTGGTTTTGCAGTGTACTTAGAAAGAAAGCCAATTTAAACTCACCCCAAACAAGAGTTGGATCATATTTCAGAGCTCGTGACCCTTTGCTGAAAATAACCTGCCCCTTGTTTTTCTGAACACTCAGAATCTTCAAAGTACTGTGACTCATCTTTGTGAGGTAGAGTCTTACTATAAAACGGAAGACACT
This sequence comes from Sphenodon punctatus, assembly GCA_003113815.1. NCBI lineage: Eukaryota > Metazoa > Chordata > Lepidosauria > Sphenodontia > Sphenodontidae > Sphenodon > Sphenodon punctatus. The sequence continues at coordinate 7,021,792 of QEPC01005447.1, forward strand.
AATCCCTTTTGCTCCAAATGTTCTCATTGTTAAAAACAGCCATTCACTTTAAAATCCTTATACTTTTTATAAACACTTTACTCTTCTCACACAGCTCATCTTCTCACTTCTCCCATATTTTGTCTCTCTCTCTCTAAATGAAAAGTGAATGGTGTGTTTAACCACGACAAATGAGTGAATCCTAAGAAATATGATAATGCCTCTGTTTCTGCAAATTGCAAAGCCCCGTCGCCACGCGGCCCTCCCTGGCACGGGTAGCAGCTCGCGGGGCTGCGTTTGTTATCCCTCCCCCCCAATCAACTGCTAGGAAGGCTAGGGGCGGGGCGCATGGCAATGCAGAGTGACCCAGCGCGAAGTCTCCAGAGAGGCGGGACTTCGCAGCCGCCATCTTGGGACCAGGATGGGAATCTTGGGAACCCGCCATTCCATGCCTAGCCAGCATCGTGAGTGCAGCGTGGATGGCTGACTGCACTCGAAGAGCTAGAGAGCATGGGGGAAGGGTGCGGAGCAGCGGCGATCGAGGCTACCGGCTCAAGTGAGAGCCTCTGCAGTACTGATAGCAGGGCTCGAGGGGGCCAGCAAGGGAGCCGGCTTGCTTTGTGGCACAGCAGCCTGCACAGGGCAGGCAGGGTAAGGGAGAGCCACATTTTGGTGGGAGCAAAGTCCCGAGGGAGGGGTAAAAAAGGCGAAGGCAAGGAATAGGCCATGGCCAAAGGAAGTGGGGGAAAGAAAGGCAAGGGCCCTGCCAAGAAGGCCCTGACAAAAAGGGTCGAGGAGGTCCTTGAGGCCCTCCAAGCCCAGATGAGCGGCTGTGAAACTACCCTGACCAGCCTGGCAAACCAGGATCAGGCACCTAGTGAGCTGCAGGGTGGTCGGGGGGTTCTGTAATTGGCAGGAGAGGCTTCCGAGATAGCTCATGGCCGTGAGGCCCCAGGATCCACGGGGGGACAGATCCAAGGGACGCACGAGGGTGAGGTAGGCGATGCCATAACCCAAGGGGCAACCAGTGCTGCCCAGAGGGAGGCACGCAACAAGGGAACTAGGGCTAGCACGAGGACAGTGCAGCCCCCGCATGGTTCAGGGAAGAACCGGACTGGGATCCAGCGGCACCGGGGGGTCAACCCCCCATGAGTGCACAGTACCACAGGGACCCGGAAGCACAGACCCCCTTAGGCCAAACCGGGCAGCCCCCGGTGAGGCCTTTCCCCCCCACCCCCAGGCGAGGGGGAAGGCGCCATTTGTCTCCACCCAGGGACGAGGGAGAGGAACCACTGGCCCAGTGTGCATGAGGGGACCAGCTGGCAGCAGTCCTCGAGACCCTCAATGCATTCATGGGTTGCTTTGCGGCGTTCAAAGGAAAAGTGGCAGAGCTAGCAGAGGGGCGACAGCAGGCGGTGGGGCACCACGTACGGCAGGATGGGAGTCAAGCACTCACCCCGGAGCCAAGGGCGGTGAGACAAGGGGACCAGCGAGTCCGGCCTCAAGATGACCCGTTGGTGAACGAGGGTGCAGGCCCCAGCCGCGAGATACAAGGTAGGTGTGTGCAGTGCCAACCGTGCCAGTGTGGGAATGAAGAAAGCGCTGGGAACAGGGAGCAACTTGCACAGGCAGACCCCCAAGTGGCCGTGCAGCTTGGGTGGGTCAGATCATGGGTGCCGTGGTCTGGCCAAGATACGGCAAGGGTGGCGGAGACTAGCCAGAAGGTCCTGGGGGCAGCGGTGCAAGGGGATTTAAGCATCACAATGGTTATGCCACAGGAAGGGGCATGCACCACGTGTCAAGGGAAGGCCAATCTGACCACAGCAACACCCCGCGAGCCAGGCACCTGGGCGACTGTAGGGGCGCCTGTGGGGGCGCACTTGGCCCAACATACCAGGGGAAAAATTTGGAAGGGGGAGTAGGTAGATGTATTCTCACTCTTATATACGGAACTGGTACCGGATCCAAACTCTAGTGAGAAGGAGAAGAACAAGGAAAGGTTCAAGCACCCGAAGGTAGAAAAAAATTGGGCCAATTGGTCAGCCGCCTTTTCGGTGCTGATAGGTGTGATGATTCAGGCTGCCCCTGATCGGGCCACTGAATTGATCAAATTGTGTGCAGAGCATACTACTCCAGGAGCCCAGGGGCGTGGCTTTATTATGATGAGGGTTTTAGGAAAAGGGTGGCGATTACCCCCGGGATCAGATGGGACTTGTATGCAATGGACTTATGGCTCGAGTGTATGTCTAATGTGGCGGGGACACACAGGACCGACAGCGGTCACACCCTGGCAAAAAGGGGGGTAGCCCCAATGAATGAACCCTTTCGCGAAGGAGGGCGCCGCAGTAGTCAGAGGGGAACGACCTGTTGGGACTTCAACGGGTCGGGGGTTGTGCCCGCTCCGTGTGCCGTTTTCGGCACGCTTGCTCCCACTGCGGAGGGGGACACCCAGGGGTTCAATGTAATAGAGTGAGGGGACCCTCCTGTGGGAAACAGCAAGGGAAGCAAGGGACTGGGGGCAATCAGCTCCAAGGGGGAGGAAAGGGCCCCAATGCCGGTCAATCATAGGGTGCTCCAGTGAGCGCTGGTGGGCTGCCCGATGATTGATGAGGTGGAGTACGTCGTGTTGGGCTTCAGGGATGGCTTCGTCATCCCAGCTAAATTTGAGGCAGCAAGGAGTTGGGTAAAGAACTTGCAATCATTGGAAGGGAGGGAGAACTTGGTGGCCGCCAAGCTTCGGAAGGAGCTTGGAGAGGGCCGTATTGTGGGCCCCTTCGGGTCCTTACCCTTCCCTGATTTGCACGTGTCGCCATTGGGCATTGTGCCCAAGAAGCAGGAAGAAGAGTTCCAGCTTATACATCACGTCTCTCACCCTAGGGGAAGATCAGTGAACGATGCCATGCCTCCCGAGCTGTGCTCTGTTCGCTATGCATCATTCGATGCGGCGATAGGGATGGCAAAGGAGTGCAGCAAAGGGGTGCTGCTGGTGAAGTGTGACATTAAATCCGCATTTCGCCTACTTCCGGTCCACCCCGACAGCTTCAGGCTACACGGGTTCCAGTTTGGAGGCCAGTATTTCTACGATAAGGCAATGCCCATGGGGTGTTCCATATCTTGCTAGGCCTTCGAGCATTTTAGCTCCCTGCTGGAATGGCTGGCTAAGAAAAGAACGAAATCTCAATATATTTTGCATTATATCAATGATTTTTTGTTCTTGGGGAAAAGGGGGACAGCAGAGTTCAGGACTGCCCTCGAGGATTTTCAGGTGATGGCAGGGGAGCTAGGGGTCCCCCTGGCCCCTGAAAAAACAGTGGGTCCAACAACGATTCTAACATTTCTAGGGGTCGAGTTAGACACTGAACAGCAAGTGTCTCGCTTGCCAGTCGAGAAGCTGGTCGCTCTGGTTAGGGACATCAAAGCGATATTGGGGCGCCCCAAAGCAACAGTCAGGTAGCTTCAGGCCCTAATGGGGAGCCTCAATTTCGCATGCTGGGTAGTGGCACCAGGACGTGCCTTCCTATCCAGGCTTTATGAGAAAGTGGGGTCTAATTTACCCAGGCACTGCCACATTAGGATCTCTGCCGACATGCGGGATGACCTAAGGACTTGGCTCCACTTCCTGCAGAATTTTAACGGAGTCAGCATCTGGCGGCAGAGGTGGCTAATGGAGGCCGAGCTGCAGGTCCAATCTGACTCTGCCGGGTCCCTGGGGTTCGGAGTTTATTGGGCAGGGAGGTGGTGTTCAGTCCTGTGGCCAAAAAAGTGGGTGTGAGAGGGTTGGACCCGAGATCTGACTTTTTTAGAATTGTTCCCCATAGTGGTAGCAGTACACATATGGGAGAGAGAGTTCGCGAACAAAACTATTTTGTTCTGGTGCGACAACCTCGCGGTGGTACAGGTGATGAACTCGTTATCATCCCACTCCAAGAGGGTGATGGGTTTGGTGAGAGTGTTCATGCGGCAATGCCTGGTGAACAACATATTGTTCACAGCCAGGCACGTGCCGGGTATTAACAATGGCATAGCCGACGCACTCTCTCGCCAACAGATGGAGCGATTCAGGCAATTGGCACCGGGAGCCAGGATCGAACCGAAGAAGCTGCCTGAAGGGATTTGGAACATTGGACTGTAACAATGTTCCAGGCAGTGCAGGGATCACTTGCTCCATGCACAAGAGCAGCTTACCTCCAGGCTTTGGCAGTTTCAGGAATTTAGAAAGGAAAAAGGATGAGGGACACACTTCCCAATTAAAGAGGCCCAGACATTGCAGTTTGCAATATGCCTGAGAAGTAAAGGGCTGGCGCCAGGCACTATCTCTGGGAAACTGGCAGCCTTAACTTTTTATAATAAGTTGACCGGCTTCCAATCTCCTAATGGAGTATTTTTATGAGGAAAATGTTGGAAGGTTGGGAACGGGAGTCACCAAGGGGTGGTGACAGCAGACAGCCCATCACACCGGCAATATTGCGCGGCATGTGACCGCAACTCCAAGGGGTGTGTTTTTCGGTTTTTGAAACCCGGTTATTTCAAACTTTATTTAAATTGGCATTTTTCGGGACCTTCCAGGTGGGAGAATTAGCAATTGCCTCGGCTTGCAACCTAGTAGGGCCGGTGTTGTGCGTAGAGGATGTCCAGGTGGGGACAGAGGGGATGACAGTAGTGGTGTGGGGATCCAAAACAGATCAGCGCAAACGGGGACAGTTAATAAAGCTGGCAAGGATAGACGAGGAAGACCTTTGCCCGGTGAAGGCACTGGAGGAATATATGGTAATACGCCCAAAAAGCAAGGACAGTTGTTCATACACGAAAATGGTACGAAACTTATGAGGTACCTACCAATTTTCAGCAGTAATGAACAAAGTGTTGAAAAGACTGGACTTATCAATGCAGGACTTTGGTTCCCACTCCTTTTGGATTGGTGCGGCTAGTTGCGTGACGGCTGCTGCATTGTCCAAGCAGCAAGTAGAGTCGATAGGTCGCTGGAAGTCTGGAGCTAATCGCTCTTATGTCAGAAAGGTCCAGTTATAAGGAAAAGGACCCCTTAGTTAAGGGATAAGGACCAGTGAACCCAAACTACAAGTTTTGGTTAATGAATTGTTGTGTTCTTTGTAGGAAGTGAGCTGCCGAGCCGGCAGCAGCCAGTCGTCATAGCGGGCCACAGTATTGTGTACTGGGCCTGGAGACGAGCGGGATGCTCGTATTGGGGGACCCAGCTGGGACTGGGCCATCTGGTGAAGGTGTCATGGAGAGGCTGGAGTGGGATGAAGTGGGCCCAGTTCCTGCCATTGATCCACTCGTTAGCAAAGCAACTGCATCCAGACATACTGGTAATCCACTTGGGAGAAAACAACCTGCCCGTTGACACAGGTCTGCACCTGGTCACCAGCATCAAGAGGGACTTCCATATAGCAAGAAGGATTCTCCCAGAAACGGTGTTCGAGCGAATAAAATGGAGAGATGCCGTGCGCCCGAGTAATGTTGACAGAGCTAGGAGAAAAGTTAACAAAGAGATTGGGAAACTGGTGCTGGAACTGGGGGGGTCAAGTAATTAGTCACCCAGAGATCAAATTGAATAGACCAGAGTTGTATAGGGTGGACAGCGTGCACCTCTCAGATGAAGGGCTCGAGATTTATCTCAGGGCCCTCCAGGAACAATTGAACCAGTTACTTAAGAAGTCGGGGGGGGGGGGGGGGGGCGAGACTAGGCAAGCAGAAGCTGACAGTCTCTAGTGGCAGGGGTCCTGCGAGGTAGTTAGGTTAGAAATAGGGATAGTCTGCTGCCAAGTCATTTCCTTAAGAGGTGGGCTCTGAGTGAAGGCTAGAGCTTGTCCGGCCAGCGTCACTTCAGAACCAGGACAAGGGGGACAATCCCGGGGGCCTTAGGACAGAGGCGGTCCAGGGCACAGGGGAGCATCTCCTCGCTTCCTTCTTAGGGTCACAGTAGGCAAGGGCCTCCTGATTCAGTTGGGGGCGGCCGGACAGGTGTGACGTTGCAGCAGCTATAGTTAGCATTGTTGCGGTACTGAGGAACATCAGACCGCTTAAGATTATGAATTATTATTATTAACTGAGTTAATAGTTAAGGTTTGCAGGACTCAGAGGGGCATAGCCCCCTCCCTACCCGACTAAGTTCTAATAAAGTTTTGGTGCAGCCTAGTTTAACCCAAGTAATAGTGTCAGTGTCTTCCTTTCGGGGTGTGGGACAAAGCACATGCTTGACTTTAAATCCTTTTCTGTGTTAGAGATATAAGAAAGTGAAACACAGTCTTTGATAGAAGTGCCAATGCAGCATAAACCCAAGGAAACGGTGACACAGTGCATCATTTAAAAAGTTTACCTTCACACACAGAAACCATTTTAAGAAATAACTATTTTGACACTGATGTTACAGTGTTTCACACAGACTTCTTATTGCTTTTCAGGGCATTCCTCAGGGATCAAAGGCACATTCCTGGAAAAATAACAGCTTCCCCCCACTAACTCAGATTTTTTTTTTTTTTTTTAAAGCAAAGACATACAACAGCTCTATTGTTAGATAAGGTGGAGAAGAGCTGTTGCCTTGCTATTACTATCAGGTACACTAGTGTTAGAGACAGAGTGCTCTCAGTTACCTTGGCGTAAATACAGAATGACTTCATTGCAATTAAGAAATGGCTCTGGATTTACATCAAGGTAAGAGAGAACGGAATCTCACCCAGTGAGTACTGGAGAGAGGCCACTTCTTTTCAAGACTATATATTTTGTAGAGGAACATCCTCAAGGAACAATGAACTGTAAAAACAGCAGTTTTTCCAGGTGGGAGAGGGCATGGAGAGCATTCATTGAACTGAATCTGACCATAGTCATTAGAATCTACACTTCCATTAATCTTAAAAGAACTCAAGGGAGCAGTAAAATATTTGATCTTATTTTAACTTATTTATTTTCTGAACTGATTAGATTTCAAGTTCAGAGTGTCCTTTAAGGTTCTATGATCATCACCTCCAGCCTACTCACACTGTACATAAATTATATATTCAGTTGTACAATTAGCTACTCACTGAAATGACTCTTGTGCCAGGTGGCAAACTCAGTGTTTCTGAGAAAACGTTGAGAACAGAGAGCAATCTTAACTTAGCCCCATGGCAGTATTTTCAGTAACTAGTGAGGCTGTTAACTCCGTGCTAGTTTGGGGTGTGCTGCCGACAGTCTACATGATGCAATGTCACAAGGGTTGGCATTTAATAAAAATCTATTGCAGCAACGGTTGCCCACGTTGCAGTTTTCCTTTGCAGCTATCTCTAGGTGTGGGACATACTAGCAATAGTATACAGCTGCTTTTTCTGTCTGTCTGGATTTCAAATGGAGAAAAGTGATACTGGATAATAAAGAACAGGAGAAATAGTGTTTCTGAAAAGAACAAATTCCCAGGAATATTCTGAACAAAGCCAGTCTCCAGTCACTCAAATTAAGAGAGAAAAGGGGTGCAAAAACAGGGTAGGAAAGGGGGCAGTGGGGACACATCTAGCTACATTTGAGACCTGCTCCTGGAACTTCACACTGATGGGTATCTGTGCTCAGAAACCACGCCACTTTTGGGGATCCTGCCAAAAATTGCCTTAAGTTGGTGGGCAATTTGGCCTTTTCTGTGGGGGCCCTCATCGTGGAACTTGTTCCCTTCAGATGTCTCTCCCAGATCCTCTCTCCTGACCTTTGAAAAGCACCAGAAGACTTATTTGTTCTCCAGGTGCTTTTAGGTTCCCCTTAATGTGTTTTCTTCTCCTTTTTAAAATTGATTTTAATTGTATTTGTATCTTAAATAGATTTTATATTTTTTTAACATTATGTTATGAAGCACTCCAAGCACCATTTGGCGGTGGCGGCAGGAGCACTATAAAAATATAATTAATTTATTATTTATTATTATTATTATTATTTTATTATTATTTTATTTTATTTATTATCCTTGAGTGCAGGGAACAGTGTCCTTGATTTTGACCTCCAGCGATGACCACCCCCCCCAAACTCACTATGATTCCCCCCCCCCATATTTTTTACATGATGGGTCAGACGACAGGACTTCACAGGATGAGGGGGCAGGATGCGGATGCAGGGATATTTTTGCCTGCATTGTGAATATATTTAAAGCTATGAATGATCATTATGAGCATTTGCCAACTGAGGCATGAAATTTGCCATGGTGATAATATGATATTCTCTCTTACCTTTTAAAAAAAGAAGTTGCTTGCTTTATGCGAGCAGAATAACGCAAATCTTATGCCTCGGCAAAGTAATGAAAGGTTTTCCCCTGCTTAAAGAGTGAGGAAGGATAGAATGAGAGGGCACAAAAGGGAGGTGTTTCTACAGGACTCGCAACTGAGTTTGCACAAAGTTTGTACTCACGGGCTTGAAGCAGCAGCAACAGAAGCAGCATTCGGGGCTCCATTGGGAGGTCAGAAGCTCTTCAGCACTAGGTAGGGCCCCTCTGTCTCATACCCTCAGCCTAACTGCTGGTTCTCGCTGTAGTCCTGCACTCAGCTGCTCTTGCCAAATGATCCAAGATGTGGGTGTATATAAACAATCTTACTAGACTGCTGCTGTAGTGCCTGCTGCTATATATATAAAGGTGAGTTGCTTTCTTTTGAGATCTCCAAATGCCAAGGGTGTGGAGCCTGAGACAAGGCCTGGACCTTTCCTGTAACGGACTCCTCTTTCTGCCAGCACAGCGTGGTGCCTCTATTTGCATATCATTCCCTTTGGGAGGGGCTGCTGGGGGGGGCGGGGGAGGAGGATTAGACTGGCACAGTCTCTTGGACAAGTTTAGACATTGCAGCCACTAAGCTGGGGCTTCTTTCCTAAGCTGTTTGCTTACAGACCCTGACTGATCTCCGAACTGTTTCACTGGGGAAGCTTTGGTTTGACGTGATATGACCTGGGCTCCTATATTTTGGTAGCTGTTAAAGGGGATGGGGAACATAAGGACAGGCCAGAGTGCACAGTTGAGAAGTCACAGGAGCACATGCTTAGTAGGGGTCGTCTTTCAGTTTAAACTGTGGATTCGGATCTGTATTGGATCTGTATCTGCAATTTACGTATTTAATTACAGATCCATATATAAATCAATTTAAAAATTAAAAATATTTTTTTTAAAAATTAGAAATTACTGTGCATGTGCACAATGTCACTGGACTGTTCTGCGCATGTACACCCTCTCTCAAAATGGTGGTGGCAGTGTTACCACCATTTTGGAAAAGTGCAGCTGGTCTGTGCATGCACAAAACAGCCACTGTGCATGTGAAGACTAGCTGCCCTTTTCCGAAAAGGTGACAACCCTGCTGCCACCATTTTGAAAAAGGGCACACATATACAGAGTGGTCCAGCAGCCATTTGGCACATGCACATACTTTTTTATTTTTAAAATCCGTTAATAAATAAAAAATATTTTAAAATTACTGTGCATACGCAAAATCCCACTGGACCATTCTGCACAATGGCACCATTTTCCAAAATGGAAATGACTGTCCATTTTGGAAAAGGACAGCCAACCTACACATGTGCAAAATGGCCACCACACATGTGCTGAATGGCTGCCCTTTTCCAAAATGGTGCCAGTGCTGCTGCTGCCATTTTGGAAAAGGGCGCGCATGTGAAGAACTGTCCAGTGGCCATTTTGTGCATGCACAGTAATTTTAAAAATGTTTATTATTTTAGAACCAACCTGAAACAGGCTTGTTTTGGTCTGGTAAGGATTAATCCATAACAGCCCATTCTGTGCAGTTACGGATTTAATCCAAATCCCCACCCCATTGCTTAGCTTAGTTACAAGGAAGAAGGGGACCCAGAATGAAAGAACAGTTGAGGAACTATATCAGTGTGCACTCTGTGGGAATTAAGAGGTAGGGAAATTTGATGGAAGACATAGGTTTGAGGAGAGATTTGAAGGTTGGCAGGGAGCAGAATGAATGTGTTCCAGGAAAGAGTTGCACTGGCATAGGGGCAGGATGGGAGGAGGGGCAAAGACAGTTCAGGGAAGCTGGTGACTCAGGGATGGGTGAGGGTGGTGGCAGAGGAGAAGAACCTAGGTGGGAATGTAGCAGGAAGGAAGTGCAGAAAGATAGAGGGGAGGAAGGCCATGAAGAGCATTGAAGTTAAAGACAAGCTTGTGTTGAATGCAAAGTGGGAGAGGGAGCCAATGAAGGAAGGAAAGGAGAGGCTAAATATGATCAAAGCAGTAGATGAGATGGATGACCTTACTGGTGGAGTGTTGAAGTGAGAAGGTCAAGGTGAAAGCAGAGGAGGCCAGTGAAAAGAAAGTTGTGGTAGCCAAGGTGAGAGATGACTAGAGTTTTGGCAGTAGAAACAGTAAGGCAGGGCTGGATTTTAGCAATACTATGCCGAGAGAAGTGGCAGGCCTTAGCAACAGACTCGATCTGAGGTGCGAAGGAGAAGGAAGAGTCAAAGATGGACCTCATTTTTGGTGGTGGATGGTGACACCATCAGTGGAAATTGTGAAGGATGAGGGAGAGGAATGTTTTGGGGAGAAGATGAGAAGTTTAGTCTTGGACATATTAAGCTTAATTTAAAAGCATCTAAATGTAAACCAGCTAACTGAGTTCATTCTAGTCCACTCTACAGTAAAATATATACCCAGCCCTTTTGTTTCACAATAGTAGTTTCTTCAGTACTATCCAGAGTCATCCTTCAATGCATCATGGCTTTGGATAGAGGGAGAGGAGGGGCTCACACTAACCCCCCCCCATAGAGGTGGTGGTGAGGGGCTAACACACACACACACATGGGGGGAGGGGAAGGGAGTGGCACACCCTCACTCACACCACACACACAATGCATATGGGGGGGGAGAGGAGGGGCCCACACACACCACACACACATGGGGTGTGGCTCACACTCAATAACACCACATACACACACCGGGGGAGGGGCTCACACACACTCATGGGGGAGGGGCTCACATTAATTCACACCGCACATGCAGGGAGAGGCTCACACTCACAACACACACACAAGGGGGAGGGGCTCACACTCACACAACCACTTCCAGCCCTGCCTCCCTGACTGGCACCCTCCCACCCTCATGAGCTGCCTGCCTTGGGGTGGATCTGCCCTGGGTGTCCCTTGGCGGTTGGGACAGTGCTTCAGTGAGGCAGGCATTTCCAGGGCCAGGTCTTGGGCGGCTGCTGGGGCCATGGGGTCCCATGCTCTCTGGAGGGTGGGGGTCCCCTCCCTCTGGCTTGCCCAGGGGAGCAGCCTTCAGGAGGGAGGAGGCAGCACAGGTGGCGCACACAGGTGGTGTTGTGTTCTTACATTTCTTCATGCAGGTCTTTTGCGGTGCATGGGGAGGCAGGCTCTCTATGTCCAGCCCCCAACCTGAGTCGGCTCCTTGCCGGACGTCAGCGCTAATGAGCTGGCTGGTGCCTGGTGGCAGCCATTATTCCCTGGTTGCACAGGCGCAGAAGCATGGGAGCAAAAAAAAATTATTTATTTTTTATTTATTTAAAACTTGTATCCTGCCCCTCCTGCCCAAAGGCAACTCAGGGCGGCAAACAACACAAAAGATTTAACAATAAAAAAACCAATAAGTTATGCTTCTGTGCCTGCACAGCCAGGGCTTAATGGCCAAGGGCAGTGGTGGCAACGGCAGGCAGCAACAGCACTTTGGGGGAAGGGAGAGACGGGAGCCCATGGATGTTGGGATGGTGGCCGTCCAGATGGCCCGGGCTTCCATGGAAGGAAGCCAAGTTGGAAATCAGGGTGGCTGGGGAGGTGCAGGGTGGCAAAATTGGAGTAATGTGATCCCAATTCTGCCACTCCCTCCCCTGACGCACTCTCTGCAAGTTGACCCCCACCTGTCACACTTTGGTGTGCCAGTGTCAGTGCCAGTACCTGCTGCTCCTCCCATGTCTCTCTCTCATATGTCCTGCCCCCCAGGGTACTCTCTGCATCTTGAAAACCCTGCCACACTTTGGGGTGCCAGTGTCAGAGCCTGCCTGCTGCTGCCATCCCACTGTCTCATATGTCCTGCCACCCTGGGGAACTCTCTGCAAGATGAAGCAGTCATATTTGGGGCAACAGCAAGTCTCCTCAAATGTGATGTAGTTGTAAAAAAGGCAAATGCTAGCCTGTGATGTATTAGGCATGGTATTACAGGCAGGGATAGGGAGGTATTGTTGCCTCTGTATAGGGCTCTGGTAGAGGCGTGCACCAGGCACCCTTGTTGTTTTTCGTTATTGTTATTAAAAGCCGGTTGTTTTCATTGTCATTAGTAACAAAGTGTGATTTTTGTTATCGGTGTTATCCATATCAATTTCCAACAAAGATTTTGTTTTCGGTATCGTTTTAATTGTCGTTAGCACACTAACCAGACCAGAAACGATATAAAAAATGGAAACAAACTTTGATTGGCTGTGTGGTGGTGTGGTGTGTGGCTGACTGGCTGAGTGTGTGCGTGTG